>PJEN01001018.1:0-298567 GCA_004024605.1 Pteronura brasiliensis
CACCACGGACTACACCACCTCCACAGTCACCATGGACATCACCACCTCCACCATCACCATGGGCACCACCACCTCCACCATCACCATGGACTACACCACCTCCACCATCACCATGGGCACCACCACCTCCACCATCACCATGGGCACCACCACCTCCACCATCACCAAGGACTACACCACCTCCACAGTCACCATGGACATCACCACCTCCACCATCACCACGGACTACACCACCTCCACAGTCACCATGGACATCACCACCTCCACCATCACCACGGGCACCACCATCCCTGGACTGGATATTCTCCATGTGGTTCTCCAGATCTGCTCTCCTCTGTGTCTGAGCTTTATAGAACGTGGCAGTGAGCTACTTCCTTCCCATTCTGATAGGTTCTACCCATAGGACGGGGGGGAGTGGGGAGGAGGAAGGGGTGAAGGAAGGCTACTCCGAGAGAAGTGGGAACTGGAAGGAGCCGCGGGTGTGAGCAGGTGCAACGGAGAGCAAAGGCTCAGGCCTCAGCTGGAAGCGTGGGGCGGCTGTAGGCTCACGCACAGTGGGAGATGTAAAGCAGACTCTCTGAACACCACAATGAGCCTCCGCAGGCTGACACCCTATACAACGAGGACACAGTAGCCCAGTCAGGAAGAGGTCACAGGGGCACTTCCTTTAGGATTTTGTCCTTACGGCAGCATCAGGGCAGACTCTGGGGACAGGGGACGCCCAGAGGTGTGTGGAGAGCTCCTCCCCTCTTAGCCTCCATCTGCCCCTGTAGCCTCCTGGAGGGGTGGGTCATTCTACAGCTGGGCCTGGTGGTCAGAAGGGAGATGCCCTGCCTGGAGACGATACCTTTGTCCCAAGGCCTCACCATTGCCCTTTTCCCTGTAGCTCGGGCCCCTCCAAGGTGGTTGATAGGGCTAGTCCTGGATCACTCCAGTTCCAGATCACTCTAGATCACTCCAGACCACTCCGCCTTCTTCCTCCGAGTTCCCAGCTGAGAACATGAGTGCCAATGCTGGACTATTTAGGATGCTAACATCTCTTTGGGCTCATTGTGGGGGCACTAGAACCCCCTGGGTGCTGTTTGGTGCGGACAGCGGGAGGAGGGGCTGCAGGGGCTCACTGTCCTTAGGACAGGGTGTGCGTGGGAAGGCCGGCATGTCAGGGGCCTTTGGGATGGGCCCACTCCTCCCCACGGCCGCCCATGCAGACAGGACACCCAGCTCCATGTGAACTCTCAACAAACAAGGAATGTTTCCCGTTTGAGGCTTGTTAAATCTGGCCACCCTTCTATGTCCCCTGACCCAGGACGGTAGTAGAGAGGCTCTGGCTGAGGCTTGTCAGCCCTGTGGACCCCTGGGCTGGCCTCAGGTGGACAGGTGGAAGGTTCTTAGCAGGTGGAGGGCCCAGGCAGCGTCGGGGGGCAGCCCCTGGCCAAGGATTCTCTCTCCGGGGGCTCCCCGGCCCCAGTCTGACCACTCTCCCTGCTCAGAGCAATGTGCTTTGTAGACCTTGGAGATGGAGGACAGACCCTGGCCTGTCTCTACCCTGCCTGCCCCGGGCAGGGGACGGATCTGCTCCCTTTGATCCCCACACCTCAGCCCGGTGGGTCCTGTCGCCCAGGAAGGAGGGGAGCTCCAGAGGGGCCGACGAGGAGCCCTGTGGGGCCAGCCGCCAGCCACATATCCGCGCCCAAGTCCACCTCCCGTCAGCCTGGGCCTCCAGGGTGAGGACGCCTGCTCAATGCCCGGGTGGGCTCCCGGCACCTTATGGCTCCGGGCTCGTTACACAGAATGAAACATGGACGTTAACAAAACCAGGAACAAAACCATCTCCCCTGTTGGTTTAGGGCATTGAATTTAAAAATCTTTTCACCGTATAAGCACATTTGATCTGAAGAAGCCTCGCGTCTCCATCTCCCCAGAGGACGGTGGGGTGAGGCGCCGTCATCCCCATTGAGCGGCCTGGAAGGCCCAGGTGAGGGTAGGTGAGGTGTCTCCGGGAAGGCCGCGCAGTGCAGGGCAGAGCTGGGGGCCCTTGGCCCTCCCCAACACCCCTCTGGGTGCCCCACCACTGCCTCAGGCGCTCATAGCCACGGGGCCCTCGCTGTCCCCCCAGGCACCCCCACAGCGGCCAGCCTACACCCCCCTCCCCTGTGCCCCTGCCCTCTGTGGTCTCGCACACCCAAACTGCTTCCTTTTGCAGGTGACGGGATCACATCTCCCCTGTCAGGGTTCTTGCCTGGTTCCCCGATGTCCCCCTTGGAGGAGTGGCCCCGAGGTGGCTTGGAGAGCAGGTGGGCATTAAGTGGCCTTCCCGGAGGGCAGGGCTCGCGTGGTTGGCCTGAACCCGTTCTGTGTCTCAGCATGTGATCTTTGGAAAGTCCCCTGACCCACCTGAGCCTCCGTTATTTGGCCTGTAAAATGGGGGCACGGCTAGGTGGGTCTTGGATGCAAGAACATTCGTGAGAACGGCCGGCTCACAGGGACATTCACGGAGTAACAGCCCCTTGTGCCTCTTGCTCCGCACTCCGGGAGCCGGCAGCCGCATGGAGTGTGCAGGCCACGGCGGGAGAGGGCCTGGCAGCACCGGGGGTCGGAGGCCAGCCCTGGGGACACAGGCCCCATGAGGCGTGTGTGGCTCGAGCTGCCTCTCTGTCTCCAGGCTTTGCCCAAAGTGCCCACAGCGTCTGTGGGTCTTCTCTCCGCAATATTTCCTCCAGGAGCCTCTCAGGGGTCTGAGCGCCCGGCGATAAGAGCGTCCGCTTGTTTTATTCTGGCCCGAATAATGCATAAACATTTCAAATCTTCTTGGCTATGCATGAGCATATCCTAGAGAAGCAGAGAATCAACAGGACCGGGGCTAAGCTACCCGCTTAACACTGCACGGGAGAATTTCAAATCATTTCCACGACCGGCAGCTGTCCCTCCACCCACGTGTCCTCGGCGAGGGCAGCCCGCGCTTGGTTTCCAGCACCCGAGGGGCGGGCCGGTGGCCTGCGGGTCCTGGCTCCGCTCTTGTCCTTTCTCTTCCTCTGTCCGTGTTCCGTCGGCCACTGTGCAGGACGACAACAGCCCAGACGATCTGTGAGCAGGGAGTTTCTTCATGTTTTCCAGGGTGTGAGGTGTGGGTAGATCCATGGGAGGCCACTTGTCTGTTTTGTGTCTGCTGCGGGCATCAGACGCACCCCTGCCTGCCCAGGCCTGCGTCCCTCTCTCCCTGTGCTCGGGCAATGGAACCAGACTCTCGGCCTTGTGTCTGCAGCTTTAAAAGGGCCCCGGAAAGGGCCCTGGGTGAGTCACAGGTGCACGTGGGGTGGGGGGGTCCGGACACAGGTGGGCTTGGGAAGGTCTGGGGAGGAGCGAAGGTGAGCAGGGCCCGGGGCTCCACAGACCTGAACGGAAGAATCGATCCCTCCTGGGACCTCAGATGGAGCCTGGCAGGGCTGTGGGGTCTGGGGTCATCCTGCCCCATGCAGAGTCAGGGCAGGTCCCCGGCTCCAGACGGGCCTCCCGCTCTCGGACCGGAGCGCTCATTTCTGGAGGGGGAAGACAGAAGGCTCACAGGCTGGCCCCAGGCAGCCCAGCGGTCACTGAGCAGCCCCCTGGAGCCCAGGCGTCCTCCTGAGCCGGGCGCCACCCAGCAGCCACGGCCCCTAATCGGCTTGTTAGCAGCCTCCCCTCTGCTGTGCCCGAGCTGCCGAGGGGCAGAGCAGAGCCCGGCGGTGGGCCCGGCTCACAGCAGGACAGACGTCCACTGAGCTTGGCTGGGGAGGCGGGCTGCGGGGGAGCCTAGGGGAGCCCTGGTGCTGTGTTGGCGTTGGGGGGTCACGGCCAGCCTGTGTCACCAGCCCCACCTCCCCGAGGACCCGCTTTGCCCATCGCTGCACCTTTCCAGTGGGTTGAACAGTGCCCCTTAAATTCTTGTCCACTCTGAACCTCGGGGTGCGAGCTGACTTGGAATCTGGGCCTTTGCGGGTATGATCAAGGTCAAGAGCTCAAGATGAGGCCAGGCTGGCTCAGGGAGAGATGAGAGTCGGCTGTCCCTCCACCTCCTGGGTCCTCTGACCACAGCACAGAGACCGAGACCCCAGCCAGCCTCCCAGGGCCGCGGCTGGGCCATTTGGCTTTGAGGGGACAGCTGGTGACATGGCCCAGGGCGAGCTTTGCCTTGGGGATGGAGGGATGGATAAAGGGCGTTTGCAGGCCCGGGGCAGAGTGAGGTGGAGATGCGGGCCCCGAGTAGAGGAGGCGAGTCCCCCCGAACTTCGGAAGCGTCCTGACGGGCCAGGAAGTGAGGGAGGCGTGAGCTCCCTGTGATTCATCCCCTTGCCGGCTCCTTCCTCCCGCGGTCAGCAGGTAGGCCCGTTGTGCCCCATTCCAGATGCTAAAGATGCCGTGTGGCGTAGGGGGAGAGTCAAGGCCTGCCCCCAAGTTCACCTTCTAGAGGAGCCGGGGGCTGTGATGATGGGTGTCAGGCCGTCTGGCAGGGAGGCGTCCGCAGACTGGGTGGCAGGGATGGTTTCTTGAGGAGGGACTATTTGGGCTGAGACCCGGGTGATGCGAGGAGATAGCAGCGCAAAGATGTGCAGAAAAAGAATCTGAGAAGCAGGAGCGGCAGAGCAAAGGCCCTGGGGCAGGAGTTTAGGGGGCAGAGTGAAGGTTGAGGGACACAAGGTAAAAGGAGCTGGTGGGCGCATTGGGCCTGGCCAAGTCCTGGGCCTGGGGATGGCTGGGGACTGACCACCTGGGGCCTTTAGTGCTTGGAGAGGCGGGGTGACTAGGAGAGCGTGGTCCCTTCTAGTCCAGGCAGGGATGCACAGCCATTATGGGAGCTGAGGGACTCCTGGGCCAGGCAGGAAAGGCTTCACGGGGAAGAGCCACTGAGGCCGGGAGCCCTCGGCGGGTTCTGGTCAGCGGGTCTGCTGGGCAGGCCTCTGGCGGGCTGGCTGCAGTTTGGGGGAAGACAATCAGTCCCGTAGCTGCTGCGGGTTGGGGTGGCAGGAGGGAGGCAGCCCAGGGAGACGAGGCCGAGCAGGAGGCCCGCAGCTCGGTGAAGCCAGCCCCCACTGTTGGTAGCTGCACCCGGAGGGTGACATGTCCTCCGGGGGGCGGGGAGCGGGGGGGTGAAGGTGTAGCAGGCGCTGAACCGTCGGGCCTTGGGGACCGTGGCTGGGCTGGGGCAGGAGCTCCCCCGAGGACGTCTTGGCACGCGGGCTGCCTCCCCAGACCAGAGGGGCTAGACCAAAGGTGTGGCCACTCCTGTCCCAGGCTTCGGGAGGCCCTGGGGGTGCCCCCCGCAAAGAGTAACCCCATCTCGTGTTCACGGCCCTACCACGCGGGGCCTCCTCCGGGCTACGAGCAGGCTGGGCCGTGGGCCTTCCATTCCCTCTGCCCAGATGCTCTCCACCCAGGTGCGGGGGTCGTCTCCCCACCCCTGCCAGCCGCGCCGAGCAGGCGTGGAGCCGCCCTCCCCCGGCTGCATCCCCGCCCCTGCCCAGCCTGCTGTCTGCACTGCACGCAGCGATCTCATTTCCCAGCCACCTCCTCCCTTCGCCCCCCCAGAATGTGGACTCACGCAGACAAACCGGATCACATGAAGAGCGCTGAGTCCCGCTTGGGGACAGAGCTTGAGGATGGCGGTTCCGGCCGCTCTGTGTGCGACACCTGCCCTGTTGCTCAGACCCTGGGGAGGCAAGGGGAGAGAGGGGGTTAGCAGGCTGGGCATGGGGCGCCGAGGAGACGTGCTTGGTGTCCCCCGCACCCTCTGAGGCAAGGTCAGAGCCGTGGCCATTCGAGTGCCAATCCTCCAGGTGGCAGAAGAAACCCCAATGTTCTGGAAGATTCCATCATGTGGGATCGCTGCTCATGAGGCTGTGTGCAGGTCCTCTGACGAGCTGAAGCTCTCGTAGGAAGGCGTCAGGACCCAGGGTGTCGTTGTGTCCTGTTTACCTGGGAGCCCTGTGGACAAACCCCTCCGCGGCCGCGGGGTCCGGAGCCCCAGCTGCTCCAGGGAGGGGCCGAGGCCAGGGGCAGCGACACACAGGGGAGGAGCTCTGGGGTGGGCTCCATGCTCGGTGGGGGGGGTCAGTTGTGTCCAATCCCCAGCTGGCCTGAGAGGGACACGCCCAACAGAGCTCGGGGGAGAGAAACGGCCCTCTGGTTCTGGAGGGGAGACCCCTCCTCCCGGAGCGGCTGATGCCCGAGGGGCAGGACGTCGGTCATGTACACTGCACTCTCGTGTCTGGTCTGGGCCCTTTCTGCAGATGGGCCTGTGCGGCAGGACTTCTAACTGGCCTCCAGGTAAGCTGCCCAAGGATCAGGTGGGGTCCTGAGTGCCCCTCGGGGGTCCCCCGGGCGGGCCTGCCCAGGTAGCTTCTTGCCTCTGGCTCTGGGCTTCTTTCCAGCTTTCTTCCCGGCAGAGCCCCCTCCCCACTGCTGATGGCTTGCCTCCGCGGTCACTCCCTGGCAGGACAGAACCCCGCCTCCCTGCCCCCTGACTGCTGCCTGGCTTGCTTGTCACAACGTCCTCTCTTTCTGGGCGGAGCTGCCCGGGCCCAGCGTTGGGGGCAGATGGAAGGAGCAAGGCTCCTTTCCAGGCCAGGACCTGCTCTTTGCCTTCTGGAGGACTGGGGAGTGATAGGGGGCAGGCTGGCCCCTCCCCGGGCCTCAGCTTTCTTCCCGTAGGCTGGGAGAATAATGCATCCCAGGAGGGAGGCCAGGCAGTGTCCTGGATGGGAAACATTTAGGAAGGATAGGAGCTCGCGAAGTGGACCTTGTGGTGCCTGAGGCAAGGGCTCATGGACGCTGGGGCTTCTCCCCAGAGGACCCCACGTCCCCAGGACGCCTGGATTTCTCTGGGGCCATAACGAGGGCTGAAATCCTGCAGCGTGGAGCTCGGGCTGGGCGGAGGGGGAGCTGGGTCACAGCCCAGGAAATGTGGGCGTGCGTGTGTCTGCTGCAGCGCGGGGGGCAGTTCACCCAAGGCCTGGTGTGAGCACGGTCGTCCTCCCCGCAGCCTTGGCTAGGACACCTCTGTGGGCCTGCAGGTGGCAGGGTGGGGCAGAGGGGCTCGTGCCTGGGCGCCCTGTCTCCCCCACAGGATGTCAGCACCCAAGGACTGGGATTTCTGCCATTTTAGCCCGAGAGCCTAGAAGACAGCTCAGAGATGTAGGAAGTCTCCGGGCAGGGGGTGGGGTGGGCAGAGCCTCTGCTCAAGGTGTCCTGGAGAGGACTGTCCTGAGTTCCTAGAGTGCAGGGTCAGCAGTGAGGCTCTGAGGCAGCCCCCTCTCCCTCCCACCCCCCCAGGCTGGTTATAAGTAGGTAGTTGCACAGTTACTCTCCCGTTCAAGAAACTTCCGTGGCTCCTCTGGATGCACAGAGTGGGTCCTTCAAAGCTCAAGGACGTGGCCAGGCACTAGTCCCCCCACCGTCCCTGAGGTACCCCCTCTGTGGTGCTCCTCACAACTTGTGTGCCCACACCAGCCGAGCTGGCTGTGCCCTCAAGGGTACAACCATGGACACCTTTGCAAATACTGCTCACCCTCCCTCTGCTACCTCCTGTCCCATGTCCTTCCAAGGCTCAGTTCAAGCTCTGTCTTCTGGAGGTTGGTCCCAGGACCCCAGCCTTCTGCGGGGCCGGCCCTCTCAGATGCTCCTGCACCCCGCAGGGAGCCCTGGGGCCATGGGGATGAACCTGACCTTGTTCCCGACTCCAGGAGCTCCTAACTCTGTAAGTTCAGTCCAGCCCAGGTGTCGTCTGACTTCGTCTTCATGTGGGACGTCAGCCCAGCGCGCAGTCGGGACGCTCTGAGTCTGTATTCCACAGACGAGGGAGGGAAGGCTCCATGAGAGGCAGCGGCTGGTTGAAGGTGCCCGGCTCTGGCTACTGCTACCTTCTGTGGCTGCTCCTCTGGGCTCACTCCTGGGCTCGCAAGGGCCATGCTGCTTTCAAACCTCACTTGCCCAGGGTGATACATTTGGCTGTCCCAGCTGCCACAGAGGGAGAATTACCTCTCCAACATGGAGTGACTTATGTGATATGTCAACACGCCACCTAGGAGAGTAGAGAAACACCAGCAACGCCACTTTAATTACTCTTCTCAGATGAGGTAATGATCGTTAATGTGCACTGGATCTCATTAATTAACTCTCTGACTTTAATTAACTTCTTGCCTATTTCACCTGACATAATATATTATCACAAATGTCAACTTTGCAGAATGTTTCCTTCTTGGAACAAAATAAGATGCATCACAAAATTGTTGCAATTTTGATGCCATGTAGGACAGAAGTCCTTCGTGGGGGGTGCGTGTGCCACCAATGGGAGACAAAAGTGTCTAGATGGAACACAGAGCTTTTTAAACATCTACTAAAAATGCATCATCAGAATCAAATTTGTTTCTAATCACACTACCGTGACTCTTTATCTCCTTCAAACACACTGCTAATGACAAACACAATAGCAGAACACCCGAAAACAGCAATGGAGTTTTTGGGGAAAAAGAAAGTCCTTTTATTTTCACCGTGCTATCTCTCAGTTCCATTAGAGCATGCCAGACACATGAGATGAAGGTGGAGGACCACTGACTCAAGAGGGAGCACCTTTGCTTTTTAACTTATTTGAACAACAAATACCCTATTGGTAATGGAGCCTGGAGAGAAATGTAGAGAATAGGTTCACAGTCCTGAGAACTCAATGCTTTCTCCTTTACTCTTGTCATCACCAGCATCACTAATATTACAACCACTGCCACCACTGCCACCATCATCACCACCATCATTACCACCACCACCATCACCATCACCACCGCCACAATCACCACCACCACCAACACCACCACCACCACCACCATCACCATCACCACCGCCATCATCACCATCATCTCCATCACCACCATCACCACCATCACCATCATCACCATCACCATCACCACCACCATCACCATCACCATCACCACCGCCATCATCTCCATCACCACCATCACCATCATCACCACCATCACCATCATCATCACCATCACCACCATCATCATCACCATCATCACCATCATCTCCATCACCATCACCATCACCATCACCATCACCACCGCCATCGCCTCCATCACCACCATCACCATCATCACCACCATCATCACCATCACCACCATCATCATCACCATCATCACCATCATCTCCATCACCATCATCACCATCACCATCATCATCACCATCACCACCATCATCATCACCATCATCACCATCATCTCCATCACCACCATCATCATCACCATCACCATCCACATCACCACCATCATAATCTTCATCACCACCACCATCACCACCATCATCATCTCCATCACCACCACCATCACCACCATCATCATCACCATCACCACCATCATCACCACCACCATCACCTCGTCACCTTCACAACCACTATGACCACAACCATCATCACTGTTACCACCGCCAGCATCTGCACCAGCATTGGCACGTGCTCCCACACCATCCTTACACATCACCACTGCTATTCATGATATAATAGTTGTCAACCTTGTCCTCTCATTACCATCATCTTAGAAAGGCCAGCTCTCACCACAACCCTGGGACCAACACAGCCAGCATTGCCATGACCATCGCCACCACCTTCATGTCTAGTCCTTCCCACTTTGAGCACAGCATTTCTGCTCCACCATCACCGTTATCTTGGTCATGACAGTGACCATGGTCAGCACGTCACCACCATCTCAGGATAACTCAGAATGCTCTGTAGCACTAGGTTTGAGAAGGTGGGGAGCTTGTCCTCAGAGTGGCAGCTGGAGAAGCCCAGAGTCCCCAGGTTCACCAGCCCTGCTCTGTCCCCACTGCCAACACGTCCTGCTGGTGTTTTATGACCACTGCTGTGTTACTCCCATCTCCTTATCTCCTCCACCATTGCCAGGACCATTATTGCCCTCACTGAGGTGGCCTATCTCTGTCCCTCCCTGTGTGTTCTACAGCCACACGCCAAGACCTTGGTCACCTCAGGAACGACTGTGGGCTATATCCCCTGTGAGCATGGACCAGATTTCCTCCCCTGTGTCTCTCACAGGCTCCACACAAGTTCTGGTGCCATCAGACAGAGACTGCACCCGAAGTGAGGCTCACCTCGAGGGGGGGCTCAGACACAGTGAGCAACACGATTCTCTTAGCTGGGCCCCTGGGGGACAGTGCCGAGTCCCAGCACTGAAGTCATCCCTTGTGGGGTGGGGTGGCAACGTGACTCAGTCCTCACCCCCCTGCAGCCGGAGCGTGGCAATCAGTGCAGCCGAGTACAGCGTTTGGCTTAATTTCATACCTCGGTGGGCGCTGAGAGGAAGCATGAGCTCTCATCCTGGGCCTGTGTCTAGCTGAGCCCCAGCACCGTCACCCTTAAACATCCTCTGCGGGGGACTTCTGACTTTGTAGATGCAGATGTACCCCCTTCTCTACGACACCTGCACAGTGTGCACACACATGACACACACGTGCAGACACACACGCACACACATCCACACGCATCCCACACGCAGACACACGCACACACTTTACAGACGTCCCCCACACGACACAAAATGCACGCACACACCACAGAGACAGCACAGACCACACATGCACGTACACACAGGTGTGCACACACCACGCAAGTGCAAACCCACATCCAGTGTGCACACGTGCAGGCCCAAGCACATGCCACACACGCCCGCAGCGATGCCTCCGCGCTCTCAGAAACGTGGAAGGAGAGAGTGCGGAGGAGCGGCCACAGGATGCTGGGGGCCGCAGCCAGGAAAACGGACCTGCTGTGCGCATTTGGGTAAAATCCCTTTGGTGGACCTCAGGTTACCTATTTGTCGACTTTTCTGAAGGTGTTTGTTAGGAGCTTACTGTGCGCCGGCAGCTGGGGGGCGGGCTGGGTGAGGGCCTCCCTCCGGCAAGCGGGTCAGCAGCCAGGGGTGCGTCCTGCTGGCTGTGCTCACGCTGTAGAGTCTGGGCCGGTGTGGCCGTGACGTGGGCTCATCGGGACTGGGGCAGCGGGACTGGAGCAGAGGTGGGCCTGGGCGTCAGGAGAGGGGGTGGCAAGGATTCCTGCTGAGGTGGCAGGGTGGTCCTGCCAGGAGAGCAGAGGGCCCCACCCACTCACAGCCTCAAGGGCCTCTTGGTTCAGAGGAGGAAATGTTCTTGGAGCCAACCGACGTGGTTGCACGCGGGCCATGGCGTTCGTGGCGGCAGGCCTGCTGCCGCCCCGGGTTCTCCGCTGGCCCCGTGTTTCTGTGACTTGTCCATCCACACCAGCAGTGCCTTCCCCCAGCAAAGCTGGTGATCGCCATGAGCTGCTGGTGTTGGCCTGACCGGCCGATGGCGTTGGCCAGTGGGATGTTAGCAGACAAGATGCAAACTTTACATCTTCGCACGCTTGGGCTCGGCTTTCGGGCTTCTGTCATTGGTCGTGAGGAGAGCGGGGCTGGTGGCCACGAGACCCCAAACAACAGAACTGCAGAGCGGACCCGAACCCATGGGAGCCTGAACATCACACGCCCGCCTCCCTGCATGTCTGAGAGGGACAAGGAGTGCGTCTGTCGTAGGACGCGGTGCTGGGAGGCCTGCTTGTTGCCAGGCATCGTCACAGCAGAACTGACTGCTACACGGGCTTTCACGGCCCCGAGCGCAGCCCCCTTGCTGAGTGCGACATTCGCCCTCCTATGGAGCCCACAGGGTCACCTGCAGTGTTGGGGGGACACGCAGTTCTGTCGGACCCCAGCACACAGAGCAGCTCCGTGCCCATCGACGTTCTCGGCGAACCGCTCCCTGTCTCCGGCTGCCGCCATGACGGCTCGCTCCGCTCGCCCCTTAGAGCTGACAAAGGACCCCTGTCCGGTCCCGTAGGGTTGTGGCAGTGCTGCCAGGGGCAGTGACTGTTGCAGAGGAAGCCAGGGCACAGAGAGGGAGGGCAGCGTGCACCCAGGGGCGCATCTCCCCTGGATCTCCAGGCCCACGGGGACTGAGGCAGGTGCTGGCTTCCTTCCGGCTGAGACACTGGACGCTTCTCTGTGTCTGCAACCGGGAAGACGCGTGGGCCGGACAACGGAGCACACGCCGAGGAGAGGTGCTCCAGGCGACACTGCCTAAGGGCTCAGGGCCACAGTGGGTCTCATCCCAGGGGCCTCCTGCCGGGCACGTGGACCTAGCAGGCGCTCGGCTCAGCCCAGGGAAGCAGCTGGAAGAGGGCCGCCTGCGCCGCGTCTCGAGAACGGGAGGGTCTGCCGAGATGGGGGCCCCGAGTCTGCTCCATAGGCTTCATTGCCCCCACGGTCCCTGCTGCCGCCAGCCCTCTGCGCCCCCGCAGGCTGACACAGTCCAGCCACAGGCTGAGTAAATCAGGGTCTTGTCAGGCTGACGGATGAGCCAAACAGACTGGGGCCTCACTCAGAAAGCGCATCTTGCTAAATGTCCATCACCACTGTGTCGTGACAGCTGGGTCCCGTGGGCTCCTCGTTCCTTTTGTGGCCTTTACCGTCCACCCGACGCATGCCAGCCACTGTGCTGGGACGGACAGGATCCCTGCCCACCCGGAGCTCAGTGTCAGGTGGGGGACGCTCAACACTAAATCCTACAAGTGGTCGTAAGTGGCGATGACGTCACAAAGTCGGTACGAAGGGGATTCTCAGGGCGGCGGGAGCGGGCAGCAGGTCAGCTCAGCAAGCTGGGGTTACCAAGTGCCCTCGGAGTGTCATCGGGAGCTGGGGTTCATGAACCCACGACGGGGTTTGCAGATGGGTAACCCCTGGGTCTTGCCCCCCCCCCCAGCTCATGGGTTGAGGGGGTGGACGTGGTGTGCAGCCCGCTCAGGGTATCCAGGCGTGTAGTGTTATGGGGACAGGATGGGGTCACCTCGCCTCACCTGAGACACGCTACCTGGGCCGGGGAGGGCGTCCTGGGCAAATACCCGCTTCAGCAGAGGTGGGAAGAGGCCGGGCGAGGTGTTCTGAGCTCAGGGACCCCTCAGACCTCAGCTCTCCCACCTGTAAAATTAGTGTGGATGTGGTCACCTGTAAGGCCCCGTTTGTCCCCAGAACCTGACCCCATGACAGTGAAGGGGGCAGTAGGCACCGGCCACACAGCAGCTGGGCCCCGGGACCCCGAGCACCTGTCCTGGGCCGTGGGTGCTGTTCCCAT
Organism: Pteronura brasiliensis; assembly: GCA_004024605.1. NCBI lineage: Eukaryota > Metazoa > Chordata > Mammalia > Carnivora > Mustelidae > Pteronura > Pteronura brasiliensis. Next base: position 13,171 of record PJEN01001018.1, read on the forward strand.
ACTCACGAGAACTCACCGGGTGTGAGGGCTGGATGTTTCAGGCATGGGCAGGGACCCCCCAAATGCCACGGCCCTTCAGGAAGGACCAGGGCCACAAAGCCGGCCCTCCTTCCGTGACAAGTGACTGGCCAAGATGATGAGCTTTCAGCCCCAGGCCTCAAGGAGAACAACTTGGGTCCAGGAGGGAGACCCTCGTGCGTGTAGAAGCTTCCAGCACCGGGCAGAGGGGAGCAGGGTGTTGGGGGGTGGGGTTGGGGATAGGGGTGAAGCGGGCAGGATCTTGTGCCCCTTGTCTACGCACCTCACCTTGGGAGCCCCTGGATCACCCCGGCGACTTGGGGGACCCCTCAGGGCCGGGGTCAAATTCAGTCTCTGCCTCCTTTGTAGGTGAAGTTGTGCTGGGACACGGCACGCTCACCTGTTCACCAGTCCCCCAGAATGGCTCTGGGGCTGCGACTGCGGAATTAGCGTGTGCGATGAATTCTGGCCGGCGGAACCGGAAGCCTGTACCGTGCGGCCCCCGGCAGGAAACGTGTGCCAGGCCCTGCGCGCTGGGGCACGGGTGTGTGGGGACGCGCAGGCTCCACACCCACGGGGCGGGGGGGCAACGGGGTCAGAGTCCTGGGCAGGGGCCGAGGGAGAGCGTGTGGAGGGACACCGGGAGGGCGAGGTGGGAATGAGCTTCTCCCGGACAGTGGGGAGCCTCTCACGGCGTGGAAATGACAGGGGCTTTCTCGCTTGGCTCCTCCCATCTCCACTGTGCTGAGTGAGCCCTGTCTTCTGCATGGTCTGGTCCCGACGCGTGGTCCCGGGGTGGGGGGGCTGGGGCTTCACCCGAGGGTCCTGGGCAGACGCACCCTGACCGCGTCTTACTTTGTCACACAGAGGGGAGGGCTGGCCCCTTGTCTTAGGCTCCCGGAGGGGGGGCCTGAAGACTCAGGGTTGGTGGACACACAGCCCCCGAGAGGACGTGGGTCCTGGCAGGCCCTGGAGCCCGCCGGGTCTGAGATCTGGCAGAATGGGAGAGCAGGGAAGTCGCTCCTAAACACTAAATAATTTGTGTTGTGATAAATATTTGAGAATGGAGATGAGCAGGGACCTTCAGAAAGGAAGGACAACGCTCCAGCCGCCCGACTTCTCCCAGCTGTGCCCAGCCTCTGGGGGAGGCAGCGGCTCAGGGCAGCCCCCGTCTCCCCCGGAGTCCGGCAGGGGTGCTCACATGGGACACTTGGGCACAGGGTCTGGCTGTCCCCTGGAGGCCTAACCCTAACCCGGGGCTGGCTCCTCCCTTGGGCTCACACTGGGTCCCCCTGGCCCAGAGGCAGGGAGAGGTGTGGCAGGAAGAGCCCAGGGGCACAGAAGGCCTGCCGTGGTCTGCCCAGAGTCTTGTCTATATACAGCGGCAATGACCACGCTGGGTTCACTGGTGGCTGTTGGGGGCTACACTGACCCTGCCTGGCACGGGGCAGCCAGTTCTCGGGGGCCAGAGGAATCGGGGGTGCCCAGCTGTCTGGGCACTGAGGCCAGACCCCATAACTTAGTCCTCCCCCCGAAGGTGAAGAGAGAACCCGAGTCTGCTCTCTGGCCGCCTCCCCTGCCTCCCGTCTGTCTTCTGAGGAGGGAGGAGGGCGAGGGTGGCCACTCCTGCTGGTCCACTGAGACTCCCAGACCCAGGGCTGCTTTATGCTCCTTTCACAGGACAGTAAAGGGGGGCTCAGGGAGGCAGAGTGGCCTGCCAAGGTCGCAGAGCTCTGGGCGCCATGGCATGTGGCCCATCAGCACCCATTCGTGGCATCCGTGTGGGCAGGTGGAGGCATGTCTTGCCTTTGTGGGTCCTTGAACCATCTGGGCATTCGGAGCTGGCCCCCCGGGGGAGGAGGAGCCTGGGGTTAACGGGCTCCCCCTGCCCCAGTGTCTCCTTGGTCTTAAGTGGCCACAAGTCAGGCCCACAGCTACCAAGTCTCCACGGAGGTAAATGCTGGAAGGAGTGGGGTAAGGTGAATGCGGTCCCCAGGAGGCAAGATGGAGGGCCAAGGGTCTGGGAGCCCGCATCCGTGCCAGCCTCGTTCTCCCACCGGAGCTGGAAGACGGGGCAGCTGGTCTCCCCCGTGACGGCTGGAGAAACCGAGGCACAGTTCACAGAGGAGAGCTGGCTGGGGAGGGTGCTGCCTGGCCACACCCGGGGAGGTCAGGGCAGGGCCTCAGTGCCAGCTCCGAGTCTGGGGCTGCCCCTCCACACCCGGGTTGGCTCTTGTGTCCGCGGCTGACGGATCACAGGGGTGCCCCAGCCCCTTGGCCGCCAGGGCTCCAGCTCCGTGTGGTGGGTGAGGGGAGGGCATTCCCAAACCAGCTTAGGATGACTCACGTGGGAGAGCCGTAGGGCAGTGGCAGAAGGTGAAGAAAGGCCAGCTTATGTCATTGAGGAAATCCAGGAGGCTCTCCCGGAGGAGGCGGACGACACAGGGCACTGACCGATGGGTTGAAGCTCAGTGAGGAAAACCGGTGGGAGAAAGAGCATCGTCGACAAGAGACCCGGCATGTGAGCAGAGGGGAGAGGAAGGGGCAGCCCCCATTCCGGGACGGCAAGGGGTCCAGTTTGGCTGTGGGGCGCAGAGCAGAGCTGCTGTCCGAGGTGACGTCACACAGGAAGGCTTGGGCTCAGAGAGCTCGGCACAGCAGGCCCAGAGCCCCCCACCACCTCCCTGATTAGATCGTGCGCAGTGGGCAGAGCAGCTCCCGAATCTTTTCATCCCCAGTACCTAGAACGGTATTGGACTTACCTCCAGCTCAGTTAATACCGATCTCATGGGCTGGGTGGCTGGGGGGTTGGGTGAGGGGTTGGGTCAGTGAGTGAGGGATAGAGGAGAGGTGGGTGGGTGGGTGTGTGAGTGGATGGACAGGTGGTCGGATGGGTGGGCGGGCGGGCAGATTGGTGGGAGACGGATGGGTGGGCGGTGGGTGATGCTGCACGGTCGGGTGACCTGGACAATGATGAGTGACGGATTAATGGGACAGGGACGATTGGCCGATGGATGGGTGGATGTAAGTTGTGGGTCCCGTAACTCCCAAAGACCACAAAACGGAGGAAGCGGTTTCTTTCCAGGGTGCCACTTATTGGAGAGAACCCCTCCTTTTCCGTGAGGAGTTGGTGACTCCAGATGTGGGTTTGAATCCTAGCTGCGTCCCTCGAACCAGGTAACCCCCACCCTCCTTTACAGGGATGGTCTAGCCTCCAGACTCCGCATTTCCGAGCTCAGCCTGGGGCTAGCTTGCGTGCAGACACGTACCACCGTGCTTGTTAATCCGTGCTCAACCAGCCAGTTGGAGCACTGGGCAAGGTCACTGACCGCTCAGCCCCAGACAGAGGAACGGCGCGGCCGAGGAGCTGGATCGGCGTCTGCCCATCCTGGGCCGGGTCCTTGAGGCCAGACCCCATGATTCAGCAGGCTCCAAGGTCCCACGGCCCAGCTCAGGGCTGCCCCGAGCTTCCCACCACCACAGCCTCCTGGTGAGTGGGCTGGCGGGCCCGCAGCACAGCCCGGGGACCTCTGCTTGGCCTCCACCCTGCAGCCCCCAGAGTCTGAACCCTGAGGAGAGGCAGACCTCTCCCAAGAGCCCAGGCCACCCCTCCATGCTTCCTCAGAGGTCCCTCTGGTCCTGCTGACATCCCTGGACAGAGGAGACCAGCCCAGACTGCCCTCCCCTATCACATTGCTGGAATTCAGGCAGAGGAAGGGGTAGAAGAGATGTAGCAGCAGAAAAGGCTCCCACACCCGGGCCCTTCTCCCCAGAGCACCTGCCAGTGACCCGTACCGAACGTGTCTTCTCTGTGGGCTAGGGACAGGGGGGCTCGTCCTCTTCCTGGAGGCTAGAGGGGCGCTGACCCTCTGGCTCGCAGGATGGCTGGAGCAGCCCTGCTCAGACTCCCTGCCCTGTTGGTTTGGGGTCAGGGAGGCCGTCTCCACACCGGAAACTGGCCCTGTGTCCCGGGCTGGGCTTCCTGGTGAGTCCGCGGAGCAGAGAAGCCTTGGTTAGGATTCAGTGTGAATGTGGGAATGTGTAAAGCAAATGAGTGTGCACACATGTGAGTGTGCGTGTGGGGGTGAGTGTGAGTACTTGGAAAGTGAGCGTGAGCGAGTGTGTAAGTGTGGATGTGTGGGGGTGTGGGGGTGTGTCCCTGACACCATGTGCCTCGTTTCCAGGACCCCTGGCTCCCAGAGGCTCCAGAAAGGGCTGGGGCTGGGCTGCTCTGGGGCTGGTGGGAGGCAGGTGGTGGCCCTTGGCCTCCGGGGAGCCCAGCCTCCTGTCCCGCAGGTGCCGCCTGGCCTCAGCCTCCCGTCTCCACAGCTCCTCTGCAGCCTCTGCCTCTGCGGGTCTGACTGGCTCTCCCACCCTTCCCGCAGACGGGTGAGAAGAGAATGAGCTTTCTGTGAGCTGGTCCGACCCCGTGAATGTTTGACTCGTGCGGGGCTGCAGCATCATGGTGTCAGTTAAAGTTTGGTGGAGTTGGAACGGCAAGCGGTGGGTGGGAGCGCGTCCAGGATTGGGCGGGGGTGCGCTTAGCCTCTGCGTCCCTGGCCAAGATCCCTGTGGGGTGAAGATGGCTGGTGGCTGGAAAAGAGCAAACCCAGCGTTTCCCTGAGCTGGTGTGGGGAGCGGAGCCGGTGCCCCGCACGGTCTGCCCCAGGGAGCCCCCCACTGCCTCCCTGCGCTGCGTGTGCGACTGTCACCAGCCCCAGCCCCACCCGGCGGTGTGCCCACAGCCCACGTGCAGGACGGATGCCCGCCGGCCTCCAGCCCGCGCGCCGGCCCTCTCACGGGATGGCTCAGGCGGCCATGGAGGGGCCCTGGGGCCGACGGCTGGATGGCGGCTGGCCGACTGCAGCGCCCTGTTGAGCAAGACGGGCTGTGTCCGGGCTCGTCTGCGGGGCGCCATGCACAGTGTCTGCGGGAAAGGTGGCAGGCGGGGTCCGTCACCTCCTTTCCCCCACCTTCTCCAGGCCCTTCTCCTCTCGCCTCTCCCAGGATTGTGCGGGCTCTTTGGAGGTGGCCCTGAGCCAGCAGGCCCTTCTCTTTGCAGAAGGCGCCCCGAGAGAGGAGAAGCGATGCGAGGCTCCCCACGAGGGCACGAGGCTCCAGGCAGGTGGGCAGGACCAGCCCGGGTGGGAGGCGGCTGGCGGCTCACTTGCTGTGACTTCAAACCTTTCCCTCTGGGTCTCTGACCCAAGCCCCAGATTAAAGTATTCTTACACTCAGGGGGCCCTGAGCACTCCTGCCCTGTTTTCTGACCTCAGGTCAGATCCTTGCATCCGTCTTACGGTCTGGTCCCTTATGTGTCTGTCCTTCCATCTGCAGGGGTGACCCTCAAGGAACGTGGTCAGGGAGCAGGCCACGGAGAAGGTGCCACTGGGGCTGCCTGTGTCCAGTGCTGGGACGTGAGTTCCTGGGCGGGGGAGGTGCCCAGGGCCTCCAATCATGGGCTCACTTGTGTCACCCAGAAACACTCATTGAGATACTAACCCCATACCTGGCTGGGAATGTGACTGTCTTCGGAAATAGTGTCTTTGGAATCCAGGAAAAGACAAGGTCATCTTGGGCCAGAGTGGGCCCTGATGCCAAGAGGGGCATCATGGATGGGTCCTGGTGAGAAGGTGAGGTTTGGACGTGCACCCAGGGAGAGCGCTGTGGGAAGCAGGGGCCGAAGCTGGGGGATGGTCTGCCTGCCCAGGAGCACCTAGGGAGGCCACAGGAGAGATCAGGACAGATTGTCCCCTCGTCCCCAGGAGCCCCGAGGGAACCAGCCGCACCGACCCCTGAGCCCAGGCTTCTGGCTCCAGGAAGCGAGGTGAGACGTTTCTTTTGTTTTAAGCTTCCATTTGGTGGGACTGTGACGGCAGCCGGGGAGAGCCTCGCACATTCCCCGTGGCGCGGTGATACCGCCCCAGCCCTGTGGTAGTGGGGAGGGCCCGGTGCCCCCCCAGCCTTCCCCGCCCCCCTCTGGCCACCTTGACCCGCAGGACCACTGCCCCCAGCCGCAGCCACCTCTCAGGCACGTGGCTGTGCAGCTGCTTTGTTCCCCGGGCAGGGGGCTTTTGGAATCTCATGTAGTCCCCACGGCAGCGTCGGAGGAAGGGACAAAGACGTCCAGCTCCCGCCAGCTCCTGGCCACAGAGAGGCACCGCCGGGCTCCGTCTGGACCGTAGCAGGGAAGCCACCCCAGGCAGGACAGCCACGTGTGCAGCCCGGGCGCTGGCTGCCGCTGGAGAGATGGCGTCTTCTGTCCTTTGTTCTCGGGAGAGGTACAAGTCCGGACGTGACAGCGCCGCCGTCGCTTCGCGGGACGCTCCCTGGGATGCCGGGATCAGCTGTCGCCAGGCTGCTCTCACCGACACTTGCTCTGTGGCTTTATTTCGCCGGGCGAGTGGGGACGAGGCGGTTGGTAACCACCCGTGACAGCTGCTGGATTGATATCCCCATTCTTGGGGAGAGAGAGAGGGAAAAAAAGAAACACTTGATAAAAGTATGATTGAAGATTAATAGTTGTCTGCGGACGATTCACAATGAAACGGGCCGTAAAGAGATTACTTGTCTGCAGAGCCAAATCGCTCCCGGTGGCCGAGAAGCTGGCGTGGGGAGGCCGCCGTGGGGCCTGGGGGCCGGGGCTCCCTGGGATGGGCGGGATGTGGCTCAGCCCCCGGCGGGAGGAGGCGACTTCAGGAGCTGCGGCCGGGGACTTGGTGAGTCCCAGCTCGGGGAGGGCGATGGAAATTGCTTTGGAAGTATTTATTTATTTATACTCTGCCGTGTTCCAGGAAGGATTTAAAAAGGCTTAGAAATTGCTTTGTGTAAGACGCTCCCGGTAATCCTTGTGGCACTTCCCCAGGCGGGAGCCGCGGGCTCCCCAGCACGGGGGCGGCGGGGGCCGCGGAGCAAGGTCAGAGCTAGGCCTAGGGTGACGGGAAGGAACCTGGTCCCACTGAGTCCAAGTGACAGCCCCATGTCGTGATACGTGGGTGGAAAATCATGAGATCTGGGGTAGTTGGGTGAGATCCGCTCCCTCCCTCACTCATTCCCTCCCTCCCCCACTAACTCAGTAACTCACTCACTGGCTCACTCACTGAGTCGTTCGTACTCCACATCTTACGTGACCCCGTGTCCACCAGGAGGCGGTCAAAAGACCTGCTGCGACCGGGCAGAAGGCGTGTGGTGCGAGCATAGCCGACGAAGGTCCGCATCTGGGACGCATCTAACTGTCCAGCCGAAGGACGAGAGAGAGTGGCCCCCGGAGCACAGAGATGATCGCGCTCCTGCTCCTCGGATGGCCGGACCCACAGGAGGAGCTGCACCCGTCTCTGGCTGGGAGTCAGGGAACAGGGTACGGGGGACGAAAGCGGTCAGGGTGGCTGCTGCAGGGGCCCCGCGTGTAGAGGACAGACCTGCTGGGCGAGACTGTCACGGCCCTAGGCCGGCCGGACCAGCATGCGTCAGGCCCGCAGCTGGAGATCGCAGAAGCTCCGTCCCGCACGCGCCCACTGTCTGGAGGCCAGACTCTGCCACCCGGGCGGGGCAGGACCACACTGCCTCTGAAGGCGCCGGGAAGAGGGAGGTCCTTCCTGCAGCTGCCCCTTGTCCTCTCCAGGAGCCCCGTGTCTGTGTTGTCCTCTCGCCCGTGTCTTTGAGGCTGGGTTGGATCTCGGGCCCACCTAAATTATCTTGTATCGAGACCCTTAACTTCATTACACCTAAAAACACTCTTCTTCCCAATAGAGCCCATTCATACTGTCTGGGGTTCAGGGCAAGGGCATATCTTTTGGGACCCCCACTCAACCCGCTGCTGGAAGTCGCCAGGACAGTGGTGGCAAGTTGGGCACAGACAGTGCTGGGAACAGGCCCCAGGGTCAGTCTGGGGTCCTTTATGCCAGAACTACCAAGAAAGACGGATCATGTACGCATCCCAACGTGCCCTTTCCTGTGGGGTCCCCGGGGATGTGGCAGGATGATGTCCTTCCACAGGGCTCACGGCCAAACCCCCGAGCCCAGGCCAGCCGCCTGGCGGGAGGGAGCTGGGGCTGGCAGCCAGGTGTCCAGGGCTCCGCTGCCCAGGCTTTCGACTCTAGCAGGCAGCTCTGTGGGAGGTGGAGGTGGGGTTCCCTGCTCTCCTTAAGCGTGGGAAGTGTGCAGCGTGTGTCTGTGTGCACACGCGTGTAGCATGTCTGTGCTCATGCATGTGTGCGGCGGGTGCCCGTGTGTGCAAGCATGTGTGTGTGGTAGGACACGAGCGTGACGCATGAGGATTCTTGGCGCCGTGAAGGAGGTCCTCTCTGGAGGCACGAGGTCCCCTGGCTGAAGTTGGAGAGGCTGAGGCCCAGAGGGAGCGAGTGTGGCCCAGGGTCCTGCTGTGGGTGCCGTGGCCTCCTGACCCTGAACAGCACGCGCCACGGCGTTGGCCCCTTCCCCCTCAGCCTGCCCATTCATTCTCCTTTGTTCTGCTTTATGTATCTTCATAAGCTGCCTTAAATCCTTTTTGAACAAGGCAGGGCATAAATAGATAAATAAATAAAAACCCCATGCTTCCAATTTTAAAACATCTTTCCCAGGGCCCCACTCATTGCGGGAGAGATCCATTTATAACCTCTGACAACTCCCCGACCAGGCCCCGGGCGCTTCTGGGCTCAGAAAAATGAGCTGGTTCAGAAGCCATTCAGGAGCTTGCTAACATTTACAAAACCTCTGCCAGGTCCCCTCCCAGCACGGCCCTGGGCTGTCCTGCACGGGGGGCCAGGGTTGGGGGCCCTGTGGTCAGGCGGCTGGGAGCTGGGGAAGCGGGGACCGGGGGTCTGGGGCTGGGAGCTGGGGTTTGGGGGGCTGGGAGTCAGGGGAGTGGGGACCAGGAGGCCGGGGGGCTGGGGCCGGGGTGGGCAGGGGTCGGGGGACCCAAGTGGGCCCCAGCCAACCACCATAGCCTGCACCACCCGCTCTGCGTGAACTGAAGGACATGGGGTTCGGCGGGTGCCAGGGGCCCCAGTGCCCGTCAGAGAGGTTCAGGGCACATATCAGGCTCCCAGTAGATGGCTACTGTTTACTGAGCACCTACTATGTGCAGCCCAGGAACAGACTGCATCTGGGAAGATACATGTTTTAACTGCCTGCCTCCCAGCAGCCACCTGCCCTCAGGTCCAAGTCCGTCAGGATGGGGCTCAGTGTGCCTGCCCGCCCCTGGGGGCGGACACACCAGTGAAAGCTTCCTGACTGGTTGACGGACGGATGGATGGGCGGATGGAGAAGCCAAGACAGTCACATTGCCTAGTAGAGGCTGGCCTAGGCGAGCAAGCTTGTTTCTTCCACGGACAGACCAGGGCCTGTGTGTGGGGGCCTGGGGCCGCCCGGGGCTCTGCTGCTCTTTGTGCCTGGATATAAGTCAATAGCCAGCTTCCTTCGTTGTGAAAACAGCACGAGTGTGAGTGTGAGCGTGTGTGTTTGTGTTCAAGGTGGGAGTGTGAGCCATCTCAGTCCACCACGACAAAAGGCGTTTAACGTGGTCTGCCCCCCAACTCCTCCGGGCCCATCCCTGGTTTGGCGGATCCTATTTCCAAGGTTCCGAGGTTCCTGGAGGTGGGGGGGTTCTGAGATCATCACGGGGCCCGAGGCCTTTTGCTGTGATGAGTGGTGGCCCTTTGGTGCGGGTCTGCCTGTGCTCCCCACCTGCTCCCCTGGCCTAAGTGTTCAGTCTGGTCAGAAGTAGGACAGTCTTGCTTCGGTGAGTGATGGTGTGAGGACATCAGGGACACGGGTGCAGCCAAGCTCTGCCACCGTATGTCAGGTGCAGCCACACATTTCTTCCAGGGGGTGGGGCGCCCCACTTCAGGTGTGTGGGTCTCTATTTCATGGGCCAGACCCGGGTCATGCCTGAGAACACGGCTGTGCTTGGCAGAACGTGCTGGGGATGGAGAGCCCGATGCTTGGGTGCGCAGGCTTGACCACAACAGGAGCTCAGGGGATGAGATGGATGAGTGGGTCGTGGACGCACGTGTGGTTTGGTCAGCCACGGCCCCGTGACCTTGGTGGAGACCCATGGGGTTGCAGAGAGAACACAGGGCGTGGGGTCAGCCTGGGCTCCAGTCCCTGGTGGTCTGGCTCTGCGGCCTGGCACAATGTGTCAGCGTCTCTGTCCCTTGCTGTGTCCCCTCTTGCGAGAATGACTCCTGCCTTACCTTCCTGAGCACACTATGCCAGGACTGAGCGTCTAAGCGTCAGAAGCACCAAGGGCTTGAGAAAAGAAGGGGTTAACATGGGGTCCGTCTCTCCAAAGATACGTCGAATCATTTCTCATGCAAGATGCGGAATCATGGTGCCCATTCAGAGCCCCTGCGCTCGTAGTATTAGCAGACGAACGAGGCTTGTGAGGAGCTGGGGTCCGGGTGACGGGGGCCCTGACAGTGATGAGGGGAGCAAGCCTGGAGGTGCCTGTAGACCCCGCTCTCCTCACCCGACGCAGGGGGCTCGGCTTGGGGGCCTGGGTCAGGGATTTGGGCTTCGGCTCGTGGGGACAGGGCGACCAAGTAGAGAGCCTGACTCTGTGTCCAGACCCCTCTCCGGCCTCACCCCCAATTCCCCACCTTCCACGCTGACCCGCGCACGGCTGGTCCCCGCTGGCTCACCCGGACGGACGGGAGGGATGGCTACTTGGAGCGCAGGCCTGAGGGTGACAGATGGGTGGGGTCTGCTGGGAGGCCTGGCCCAGAGCCCACGAGGCACGAGAGAGCTGCCGCTGCAGACAGGGGCTCTGTCCGGCTTACCGCCGGCACCGGCACAACCCACGGGCTGTGGAGAATGGCGCTGGAGCTCTAACCTGGGTTGTGGGGTGTAGACAAGTCACGGGCAGTGGGGGAGCTTAGGCTGAGTCCGGATGGGGCTGCTCACTAGCGGCACAGACTTAGAGAACATTCTAGAATCTCTGAGCCTATGTTTCTTTCTCTTGCAGAGGGAATGGTCGGTTGAATTATGTCCCCCCAAAACATGCCCAAGCCTGTGACTGTGACGTTATTTATTTATTTATTTAAAGATTTTATTTATTTATTTGACAGACAGAGATCACAAGTAGGCAGAGAGGCAGGAAGAGAGAGAGGGGGAGGCAGGCTCCCTGCTGAGCAAAGAGCCCGATGCGGGACTCGATCCCAGGACCCTGAGATCATGACCCGAGCCGAAGGCAGAGGCCTTAACCCACGGAGCCCCCCAGGCGCCCTGTGACATTATTTAGAAATAGGCCTTTGCAGAGGGAATCGGGACAAGATGAGGTCACACAGCACTGGGGTGGCCTTGGTCCAGTGACATTTGGCCACAGACACGTGAGGGGGGCAGGCTATGTGAGGAAGGCAGAAGTTGGAGGGATCCGGAAGGTGTGGAGGGCACCGTCCCCTGGGGGCTCCAGGGAGCACCTGCCTGCCTGTACCTGACTTCAGACTTGTGCCTCCAGCGCAGGGGAGAATTGATTTATATGGGAAGCCGCTGGTCTGTGGTACTTGGGAGGCCTTGGGAAATGAGCACATGGACTACAAGCCCTAGCCTCACAGGGCTCTCCCGACGGCTCCCCGAGGGCCCAGAGCACAGCCCCCACCCAGCCCGCACATGCTCCTGACGTCACAATAGTCCCCACTGCCCGTCGTCGGGCTTGCATCCTTGTCTGCAAGGCCGCAGATGCTCAGGGTGAGGGGTGCTCCCAGCCCCCGTCCAGCCCGCGGTCGTCAGGAGGACAGAGGGGTCCCAGACCGGCCACAGCCTCCCTCTCTCCCTGCTCTGTGCGTCTTACTGGAACCACGGCCGTTCATCCATTGCGAGCCTCTGCTCTGGGTCCGAGGTAACAGCAGGTTCGTGGGCACTCAGTCTGCGGGGCCACGGAGGTGCGAGCAGGTGGCCTGTCCCCGAGGTGCCAAGCGCAGCCAGTAACACCCGTGAAGCACCGTGCGTGGCATGGTTGCCGGCTCAGCTCGGGAGTGGCCGTTCCCAGCACCGTTCCACCCCGGCTTCCACCCCTGCCTCCCCCTGCGCGGACTCTTGGGTACAGTCCCCCACCCTTGGCCACTGTGCTGGGCCTTGTCGGGTGCCACGGATGGGGTCAGGGTCCCCAGGCTCCCTGCATGGGTCCCCAGGTCACCCTCCCTCTGGTCCTATAGGTCCACAGACCTCCCCCCGGTCGCCGCGGCCACTGTTGGCCCTAGGTAGAGAGACGCTGGCTCAGACCAGTGGTTTGCCTGCTGGTGACACTGACGGCCGGAGCGGGTCCCCTGGGAGCCCCGGCCTGCATCTCCACACCTGTGGGATGGCAAAGAGCACCTCGGGGGCAGAGGGCACGGGCCCGGGTTCTGGAAAGATTCTCCCCACTCTCCCTGTTGTGTCCTGGATGGTTTCTCCCGATGCTTCCTCGCTCCAGCCTCCTGATTTTTAGTTCTGTCGGCCTCTCTGTCTCCCCGACGTGACGCCGCTCCCCTCCAAACCCAGGGGCAGGGGTGCGGCTCGAAGAGCAGGACTGGGGAGGGTGACCGGAGTATCCCCTGGGGCGGCAGTGTGGGGCAGCAGAGGGGACCCGGCCAGACCACACCCCAGATGGTGGGGTGGCTCTTTCCTAATCACCACGACAGGCCCCTGAAGTTCCTGGTGCAGCAGTCTCGGTGACCTTCCCCTGCCTTTGGGGAAGGGGCCGCGCGGGGCCCTGGGAGTTCCGTGCCCTTCTCCGCGGTGCTGGGTGCACTCAGGGACTGGGGAAAACTGCCTCTGGGGAGGTCTCGGCTCCCACCCCCTCAGCAGAAGGTGAGGTTGGCTCCTGCGGCTCAGGTTAAATTACCGGATTAATTATTCAGGAGACTTAATGCGATCAAACCAGAATCCAGGCACCGGATCCAAGGGGGAACCAGAAACAAAATCGATGGGTACGAAGACCTTGGCAGTTAATGAAGAATTGACTCTCCTCCCCTTGAAGTTTAACTGGGAAAGCACAAACACTGGGATATGCAGGCCAGACGGATGCGAGGGAGACAGACAGGTAGATCACATGGCAGACAGCGGTGGGGACGGGGGCAGAAACAGAGGACAGGCGACCGTGTGCAGCCGTGTCCCTGTGTCCTGAGCGAGGAGTCCGAGCGAGCACCGTGTCCGTGTGACAATGTCCGTCTGTGGGACCCTGGGGGGCGGGGCCCTGCCCTGTGCCGGGACAGGCTCCGGGTCATCTGTTCACACCTGCATGAATTCCAAGTCGGTTATAGGACACTGCCCGATCGAACTGGTGTCCTTCGCAGGCTGAGATGAGACACCTGACCCTTCCCCGGGGGGTCCAGGCCCTTCTCCTCGCGGCCAAGTTGCTGACAGACACGGCCAATGTCCCCGTGTGCCTGGTCCGGGGCGGGCTTGTCAGGCCTTCTCTGCGGCCCTCTGACGGCCTGACCCACCAGACCCAGAGCCCCAGGCCGGGCCTGTGACTTCCAGCTGGTCCCTGTACTTGTTGCAGGAGCCCGAGTGTCCTTGGTCAACAGTGGTGGCCTTGACGCTCACAGCACATTCGTGGCTGGGAGGTTCGAGGTAGTGGGACGTGTGGGACCCCTGGAGGGTGGGCAGGGAGGCAGGTCCTGCCTGTGCAGACGCTGCCGCGGGCTGTGGCTCGGGACGGCTTGGACTGGCTCACAGGAGAGACTCGGGGGCCTCTCAGGGACACTTGTCCCTGGTCTGTCAGTGTGGGATCTGCCGGTGTCACCTCTGGGCCTCACTTTGGTCTCTTTGCCGCCATTTCTGTCCAGCTGGGCTGTGCTCAAGGGCTTGAGGCACGTCCCTCCTTCTTTGTCAAAACTTCCTGAATGTGTGCCCAGCACCCAGCTAACCATGGGGCCGGGAGACTGTGAGGCCAGTCCCCTGCCCCCAGGACCCCTGGGGTGGATGTCACCATGTCACCTGGGTCAGGGCTGTGGGTGGGGGACTGACACAGCTCAGGGCATCCCCATGTTGGGCTGCAGAGGGCGCTGCCCCTCAAGGCCCCGGGTCCCCTTCTCTTGCTCCTGTTTCTTTCCTTCCCCCCTTGTCGGCCCCCATGGAGCAGTGGGGGGAGGGGCGCCTGCAGCCTCCGAGCGTAGCGACCAGCGTCCTGGGTTCGAGTTGTGCACCTGCTGTGTGGGGCCTCCTGCCTTATCTTTGAGTCCTGAATCCTCATCGGGGAGCTGGCGGGGGGGACCTGCTCGCCTCTGGCAGTGGTTGGGGGATGGCAGGGCCGTAATCGGAATGAGTGACAGCAGCGTGGAAGCCCGTGGGGCCTCAGCTTGGGTGGGCATAGGGGAGCTGCCTGCTGGGAGCCCACAGCGTCCGTCCTCCTCGCAGAAGATAACGGATAACGAACCCATCCAAGCTCAGGAGGGAGAGCTTGCGTGTGTGCATTGCGTCTGCATCTGCTGTGTGCACCCGAAGCCTGGGGGCCTCTGAGTCCGACCTGCGTGGTGAGGGGCCGAGGGAGGCCCGGGGCCCAGACCCACCCACCCCAGGTCACGGGACAGTGGGAGCTTCAAAAGCAGAGACTTGGGCTCCTGGCCGGGTGCACACACCGTGGGGCCACTGGCTGGGGGTGGGGTGTAGACGATGAGGGGATTAAGCTGGAGGTGCGGGCACGGCAGCTGGGGTGTGAACCCACTGGCCGCTCCACAGGGAGAGGCTGTGCTCTGGAAGCGGGCTCCAGGGTGGGCCTGGCCCAGGACGGGCACCCATGGGGTGAGAAGGAGGGACCCGGCTGAAGGACGGACGGAGCCTGGCGCCCGGCCCGCTGGGAGCTGAGACTCCGCAGCTGCGTCCTTCCCGTCCCGGGTCACATGAGGCTCAGCAGCAGCGGGGGGCGTTGGTGTTATTTCCATTTTAATGAGAAACGATTGATTACGCTTCTCACTACTCCGTCCTCCTCACCCGGCTCTGGACTAGACAGAGCCGCTCCTTTGGGTGCCCGCAGGGGCTCGCTGGAGGGACCCCGTGGCCCGCCCCCACGGCTCCTCCAGCCTCAGAGCAGCAATGACACTGGCGGGCAACAGAGGGCGCTGGGAGCACGCGGCGGCTGGGAGGAAGCAGGAAGCAGTTGGGCAGGGAGTTTACACTGTGTGGCCTTCCAAGAGGAAGTGTGGGTCCCCATCCTCCCGCGCCTCACTGAGCTTCTGGACAATGTGCCATGGGGACCACGGGAACGAGTGCTGCTTCCAAGGGGCCTCACCCCCAGCGCCCTGAATCCGAGGCCTTGGTCTGGGCAAGCCCACTTCATTCTTTCTCCCCAGGCCCAGCCGAACATCACCAGCAAAAGCCACCCTAGCGGCCAGACCACCACCCATTCCCAAAACCTGTTCCCTCTCCTGGGCATGGGACTGTCCGTGCCTGCCAGCCTGCCTTGCTGTCAGGGGGTGGCCGGACAACCGTGTTCCTGACAGTGGAGTGAGTGGGGGACATGGGCCTCCTGTGGGGCCAGGCGGTCCCCTCCTCCAGCTGGTCACAGACGAGTAGACTGCAGAGCCGTGAGATGGGAGGCATACGGGGATGGTCCTACGTCCCTGCCCAGCTTGCCTCTGTGCATCACGTGACAATTAACTTCCCATCAGGGCAGAGCCTTGGCACAGGTGTGGGTCTGTCTGTTCCCTGGGTCCCCGTGGGGTCCATGGTGCTATCTATATGAGACACAGGGACAGGCGCTGGGAGGGAGAGTGGACCCTGCCCCACGGATGTCAGTGAGAGGGAGACGGACCATTAGGAGCCATTCCTGACCAGTAAACTCCCCAAAGCCCACATCAGGTGCCAGGGGGCCGAGGACCCAGGAGGCCTGTGGTCGGGAAGGGCCTTGGGGGATGCCATTTTGGCCGGGGTCTGAAGACAGAGGGGATCAGGTACTGGGGGTTGGGGGAGCAGTGCCCCAGCAGAGGGAATCACGCACACAGCAGCCTGGAGGTGGGCAGGAATGAGGTGGGCTCACGGGTCAGAGAGGAGGCCAGTGTGGCCACAGCCGGAGGGACAGTGGTGGACACGGGTCATGGCCAGACCCGATGGGTCCTACCCTCCCCCAGCCCACTGTCCCTCCTTGGGTGCCAAGCTGGGAGCCCCTCACATGAGTGTCGGTGGTCATGTGTGTGTGCAGAGGGCCAGCTGTGGGCAGCAGGGATGGGCAGGTGCTCTGCTGGGCCTGAGGCCACCTCTGTCCTCAGTGTCCCCTCGCCTGAACAAGCCTCCCACTGAGGGCCAGACAGGCTCAGCCTTCCCTGGGCGGACGTCGGGCGCGTGGTCAGAACCCAGTTTGGCCTCAGGCTTGACGCCTGATGGGAGGGGCTCCCCATCTTTGTGAGCCCCCCGGTCCTCCCCACCTTCCCTGGGTGCTCTAGCCTGTGCTTGAGGTCCTGCGGAGTGTGTCTGGGGAGTGTGTGGCACAGCGGGGAGCCCCCACCCCTCTCCTATGGCTCCTGGTGGGGGGGTCCTGGCGTCAGGGGCGTGAGCTCCTGCCTGAAGCAGGCGGCTGAGGACAACCGATGACCAGGATAATTGTTCCCGTCCCTGTCCCCTCGTGATGAACGGGCCGGAAGCCACGGCGTCGCGGGAATCGATGCTGTAATGTCTTTATCCCGGTGAAGGGATGAGGTGAGATGGGGACACACCTGCCAGGCTCGCCCTCCAAATGTGGGGGAAGCCACAGCTCCCGGGGACGGTGGGGCGAGGAGGAACTTCTGGGGGACCGATCACGTTGGGGCACGGGGACCCTGGTGCCCAGTGCCCTCCCAGGCTGAGTGGCCTCCAGGCGTCTGGTGGTCCCTCGGCCCTGGTGCTCAGAGGGACGGTGTGAAGAGCTCTGCAAAGTGCCAGGGGACATGCATATGTCACACTGTGGGGACAGCACAGGCCGACGGCGGGAGGCCGCGAAGCTGCAGCCTGGGGTCTGCACATGGTGTGACGAGACCCCCGGCCGCTGGCTGGTCCTGCTCCGTGTTCCCAAAAGGTGACGTTGCAGACTCGAGGTCACATCTTGGGTGGGGCGGGTTGTCCTCCTGAGCGCTGCCCGCGGGGCTCGGGGCTCAGAGACAGCCCCGGGGCCAGGAGAGGCCGGGACGGGGACTCCGCACCTTCAGGGGGACCCGAAACGGCCTCCCGTGAGACAAACAGCCATCTGTCTCCTGGCTTTGTTTTTCTTGGGGCACCTCTGGTGAGAGATGGACTTACTTTCTGGCGCGCCGAGGCTAAAACAAACGACGCGGTTTCTCGGCTCATCTTGTGAGCGATGTCTTCTTCTTGGGAAAAGAAACATCACTGTCTCCTCCTGTTTGCTCAGCTGCGAGGACCATGCACTTGTTCAGGTGAGTCCTCCGACATCAGCGGTCTCGAGCCCGGCCGGCCGGGGGAGTGACCGGGGCCAGTCCACCATGCACCGGCCCCCATCTGTCCACCGGCCGCCCTCTCGGGGCAGAGACTGGGCATCCATGCTGGGGAGCAGGGATGCGTCTACAGGGGGCAGACACAGCCCCAGCCTGGGGGCACTGTTCAAGCTGACGGGGCAGATGGCCTCTGTTATGCTGGTCAGATGGCAGAGACGGAGCCCCTGATCTGATGGTCAGATGTGGGAGACAAGCTCCCAATGCCACATGGTCCCCCGGAGGGAGGTCAAAGGCAAAGAAGGCCGGATTCTTTTCCCAAGGAGCCTCTGATCTCCAGGGAAACCACAGCCTTCCCAGGGATGGGAGGCACAGGGTGCCCGCCCCGTGGGCATCCTGCGGTCTGAGGGTAAGCCGGCACCTATCCACAGAAGGGTGAGAATCCCTGCCCCAGAGCAACCAGCATATGCTGGGGCTGCGGGGACGGCTGCCTGATTTGGTTTTATCAACTCTGGAAGGAGCGGAGAGGCGCTCAGCCGACTGGTCGAAGGGGGGAAACGCAAAGATTCAGCCAGATGTCTTCAGCCTCCCCTTGCGCTGAGCCACACGCAGCAGATCCCTGGACGGTGGGCTCGGCGTCCTCCCAGTTCCTACCTGGGCTCTGGCTGGCCTCTAAGGGGGACTGAGGGGGGACAAGTGTCATGGCTTCGGCAAGACTTCAGGCCCAACCTGCATGGTCTTGCCTGGGGCATCTCAGAATCAGAAGCCCTTCGCAGGTCCCTCCAGAGACCCCAGAAGACCCATCCCCGGAGAGCATGGATGTCCCTCCAGGACTCGGACCCGAGCCATGGCCTCCCAATCATGAGGCCCTGGACTCTGACAGCCTTCGGGTCGGCCCCGTAGGAACCTTTGGTCTTCCTGCACCGTCAAGGGCAGGAAGGTTGCAGAAAGCCGGGGCCACAAAAGGGTGCCCACTGAGCTCTTGGCAGAGCTGTGGGCGCGAAACCGTCCATAGGCATGTCCCCTGGCCTGGTTCCCCTGTTGTAGCTTTTCTCTGGTCTAGTGCCACGATGGGCCTGGATCACAGCGGATGGCTATCTGCCCGAGGTCGTGGGACAGACAGCCGTGGGACCTCCTGCTGAGGAGCACGTACTGGCGGTCCCCTGCCTGTCACTTGCTGCGCATCACAGGAGAACAAAGTCATCGAGCCAAAGACCCTGGTCTGTTCTCTCTGCTCCCTGCAAGGACCCTTACAGCGATGTCCGCCAGCACCTAAGTGGGGAGAGATGACTCATATCTCACTGGGGCCTCGGACTCCGTTCACCGCCGGGCCCAGGGGAGGGGGACAGAGACAAGCAAAGCAGGAAACCAACCCAGGTGTTCTCCATGACCCATTTCTGTCTATAAGCCTCTGGGCCTGGGTCCAGGGTCCCTGCCCTCATCCAGCCGGGCCTGCGGTCCTCTGGCTGCTGGACCGTGGCCGACGGCGGGCGTCAGCAAAGGAAAACACTGTCACTGCCGGGCAGACTTGCTTGCAAGAATCAGCCTCAAGTGTCCAAGTGCTTTCTGTCCTTCTTAGCCCAAAGTCATGGTCAGTAAACCGCTGGACGCGCCCCTAGTAATTGGAGCCAATGCCGATCCCCCCTCCTCCGAGCGCCCGCGGCGTCTCGCGGTCTGTGGTGTGTGCGCGGATCTGGCCTTTCTCATGTTTATGTTGTTCCCCAATTTCCTGAGGGTTCATGTTCTGCAAGATCGATGTCTGGGTCACCCGCACAGCCTTCGCCACCCAGCATGGAGCCTTGACCTTTGGGACAGTTAACTGTGTGCGAGACGGCTGCCGCGGCTTCTGCTCCTGGTCCTGCTGGCGACAGTGGGGCCAGAGGGCAGCGTCTCGGGGCCTCCGAGCAGCAAACCCGCTGGCTTGCCCTCCTGACCACACTCAGAGACCAAGCCGACTGCACTCCCAGCTCACACGTGGGCACAGAGAAGTTACAGAACATGCCCGAGGTCACGCAGCCCGGATCGTCTGCTCCCACAGTCCACGCGTACTCAAGATAAACATGACAAGCTTAACCAAAGCCAACTGGTTTGCTAAGGTTGGGTGCACCGAGCAGGAGAAAGACACCGGACATCTTTTCCTAAGGGTAATAGAATCTCAGAATACGGGGACGAGAGATCGTCCGGCCCAGAATGATTCCGTAAACGAGCAAAGGTCTCGTGTGTATGAGGGGTGAGGCTCGCACCCACTGGGCCTCGAGCGGGTCAGGTTACAGGCGGACAGTGGCCGTCCCCCCCGTCCCCTGGGATCTGCAGGGCCTGGCCGTCTCCACGGGTCGCCTGGGGTTGCAGGGCTGTGTCACACAGTTGCTTTGGGCACTGGAAGACACCGAGAATGCACATACCAAGCCTGTGCCAAACGTGGGCCCGCGGGGCTCGTGTTTCTAGAATAAGATGGCGGCAGTAGGGCTGGGCGACACTGCAGAGCGTGGTTGGGTTTCTGCAATTCTGTGGGGAAAATGTCATCAGCCCATGTGTTTGTTGGGTTGCGGGTTCCTCTGGATGCGGTGGACGACTCGAATTTTGAGTGGCTTCAGCATGTGGACGACGGCAGGCATGACCGGGCAGAAGGGCAGGCCCCCTGCTTGGGCCCCCCTGCAGCTCTCGGCCCTGCAGCATGTGGGGCCGAAGGTGAGAGGGGCAGGCATGCCTCGTCCAAGGCCATGACCCGGAAGTGGCCACGTCACCTGTGTTCCCAACTGGAGGACCCAAGCAAGGTCACGCGGCACTCTTGGCCACACAGGGACCAGCCAGGTTATTGTTGGGAGCAGGTGCCCCGCCCAAAACTGGGGAGAAGGGGAGACTGGGTACCTGGCCCTTGTCCCGCCGTGTCCGCCAGCAGCACGGTTCTGACCGACACGGACAGGCACATGCCAGGCTTCGCGGGGAGCCTCGCTCCCTCTCCTGATACTGCCCTTCTCATCTGCCCCGTTTCTGCTCACTGGCTTGTCTCATAATTAACGATCTTCACCGCATCCCGGTAACCCCCCCCAGACCTGGGCTTATCCTCGGCTCCAGGGGAGGAAGTGGACGTCCAAAGGCTCTGACCTGTCCACGGTCAAACTGCAGGGCCCGGGGTCCCCAACAGCGTGCGGTCCCCATGTCTCACACAACGCCAGGCAAAGGGCTTTGCAAAATCAGTTGATGGTGACTCAAAGCACGAGGTTGCCACTCTGCCTGGGGCCGTGTTCTCGCGGCCTGGAGCTGGGGCTGTCGCTGTGCAGGGCGGGCCATGCCCTGGTGGCCGGGATGCCAACAGCCACGGTCCTACTACTCCTGGCCTGACCCTTCCCATTCCCCACCAGCGTGGATATAGGCTTCTTAGCTGCCCCCCAGGAGATGGTCCTGGGGCTCTGCCAGTGAGGGTGAGGCATGAGGACAAGGGACACACGGAGGTCCCACCTGCAGCCCTGCCTCCCGGCCAGGAGCTTGCGGGTCACAGATGGCTGGTGCCGGGAGGACCGTCTGAACTTGACTTCCTGGTCTCCAGCAGGGAGATCAATACCAACCTGGAACGCTTAGAACTCATGCCCCAGGGATATCCCTCTGATCCCATGATGGGATTAATCTCAGCGAGTCCGTCCTCTGTTGCAGAACAGAAACTGACCTGAGGGTGCGCCTGTGAAGGGTGGGGAGCAGATCATTATGGGACTCAAGAAGGGCCTGCCTGGTGGCGGGGGGCACCTGAGGCCCCACATGGGAGGCACAGGTGCGGGGCTGGGTCTTGTCCCGGGCTCTGTTCGCACCTCCTGCTCGGACAGTTTCTTCCGGAGTGTCAGCGCCAAGACCTCAGAGCAGCACACCTGGCCTTGAGGCTGCTTCCTCGTCGGGTCACCTCCCCTTCTTAGAGACACCGGGCCTTCATCAGGAACAATGGTGGATTCCCCAAAACCATTGCCTGGTCTTTTGCAGATTCTGGAAACTCTCCAGCCTAGTCACCGGCCAGGTCACCGATGGGACCGAGCCCTCGGACGGACCCAGGTCCTGACACGGTGATCTCCTCGCTGCGGTGTGGTGTGGTGCCCCGATGACCGGCAGTATGGGCTTGGATGGGCCAGTCTCGCTGTGGCCACGGCACACGGAGCGTTGTGTCCTGGGAGCCAAGATTGGTGCGTGGCACACGGGTCTCCTTGGAACCAGGGCCGGGCTGGGGACTTTGGGCTCTGTGGCCTTCAGGGCTCTCCGGGCCCCCTGCATCGGGGAAGGTGGGGGCCACGCCTGTGTACAGGGCAGTGAGGGAAGGGGCCCGGCGTTCCTTTCACAGGGACACTGTGGCTTTCCAGTGTGGTGTTCTGGGTTGGGAGGTCCCATTCCCAGGTGATCACTCTATCATCTGCGGTCCTGTGTGCTGTTCCTTGACCCAAACCCGGGTGGACAGGGAGGAGGCTCTGGGCTCACCCTGGACCCACACCTTTTCCTAGAGGCACACCTGACTCTGTGCTGCTCGGACACACGGCCTGGTCACCGGAGGACAGGCTGCGGCCCCCGGGGAGCCCAGACCCATTCCCTTCCCGGCACCATCCCGGGTTGGCCTCAGGGCCCGATAGGCTGGATTTCTCTTCTCCCCTGGCATGTTATTCCGTCCAGCATGGCGGGGCTGCCCCTGGGTTTACGAAATGCCGGACAATGGCCTGAAGGCCGCGCTTCCTTCTCTCACCCGCGGGAGTGGTCTGCACGCGCCCCTGCTCAGCGCTCCCTGCACACGGGGGCTCGGGGGGCAGACTCCCCGGCCCGACCCCCTCTCCACTCGCTCCCCGGGGACCCAGGGCCTTCCTCCGGCTTGTCTCTTGTCCAAACAAGAACTCTGACAGGAACTGCAGCCATCTCCAAGGAGGCAGGCGGTGCTGACCTTGGCTCGTCTTCCTGTGTGTCGGCATGGCCTGCTGCGGGGAGGGAGCAGCTGTCCTGCCGCTGAGACCCGGCCGCGGTGACAGGAAGGCCTGCGCCCAGGCGAGCTGCGTCTGCAGTCCTGCTCTGGCGCTCTTCCTGGCTCTGGGCCCCAGGAGATCCAAGGCTGAAAACCCCTTGGTCTCCCTGAACGGCGATCTCTGAGGCACACGGGGGGCTGGCCAGCATGGCCAGGGCGGAGCCCACTTAGAGCGGGCTTTGAGTCCCAGCCCCGCCGAGGTGTCCCTGCGTCTCTCCCTTGTACTTCTCAGCATCCCCCAGGATGGGCGCTTGGACCCCATCGACTCCAGAACCTGGAACTTACTCACCTGGGGGCTGGGTCTGTGCAGCCCCGGGCACGGGCATGGCCTGTGGCCAGCAGCCAGGCCCCCATAGTCACACCCAGCTGGGCCCCAGCCCGTGGAGGCTTCTTGCAGGAAAACCGTGGGTATAGAAATGAGTCTTCAGTGACGGTGTATTTCTTGAGGTCTGCTGGACCCCGCCACCTGCCGAGCCCGTGCAGCGTCCTCGGGAGGTGGGTGCTGCCCATGGCCCCATTGTGCAGATGGAGACGCTGAGGATGCTGCAGGCCCAGTCAGGTCTCCCCGAGCCCCAGCAGCAGCGCCAGGCTCTGAGCTCCCAGCACATCCTGGCGCGCAGCCCCCACGCTGGACCGCTGAGCGGGTGCCTGGCTTGGGATGATGTGTGGGGACTTTAAATAAGAACCCCAGACACCCCTGGACATTTCCCAAGCGCTGGGTGCTCTCCAAGCCACCACATCTCCGGAGACTCCGAGACACCCTCTCCCGCCCCAGCTCTGCCCTCCGCCTCCCACACCCCCCCCTTGCTGGTTGTGCCTTGGCGCGCCTGCTGCCCGCATTTGGGGGGCAGTCCTCGGTCCCCTCCTGGTCCCCAGGGTCTGGCTCAGGGCCCAGGGTGGGGTACCCAGCGCCACTCCCGCAGCCTGCACCCCTGCGTGCAAGTCCCGTCTGCTGTTTGTGCTGAAGGTCACCCCACAGCAAGAGGGCATGACCGAGTGTGAGCTGGGACTCGGCGGGCTGTGTTCCGAAAGCAAGTGTGGAGACGCGGGAAGAGGCTCCGTCCACCCAGCAGGTAGCAGAGGGGATGGCGTTTGGGATGTGGGTCCTGGAGTCTAGGCTGTGGCAGCAGAACGGGACACTCCATTTTCACCATGGACCTTTGTATCTTCTGAATTTTGTACCAAGCACATTTGAACAGTTAATAAAAGCTAAGATATTAAAAATTCACCAGGGCGATGCCTGCAGCCGCCCCTGCCCCAGATTTGCCAAGCACTGGGACCTCCTCTGGGGGCCATCAGCCATGTCCCTGTGTGGCAGTCGGGGTGGCTGGGAGGCCGGGCCCTGCCCTTCCCAGCCTGGTCACCGCAGGCAAGGCCACCTCTTCTCCCCATGCCCCGGTGCCCTCTTGTGATGATGGACCCAGAACGAGTGGGTCTGGCGTGGGTTGGGAGGACCGGGATGGAGGTCTGGCCCTGCTCCGGGCAGCCTGGGCCGGGATTCCAGAACCCCCTGAACTTGTCTTGCGTCTTGGGGCCTTTCTGAGCTCGCCTGTAGGACGCGGGGTGGGTGGATCTCGCGGGTTGATTTCTTCTCCGACATCCTGTGACCTCACCGCTACGCCCCACGACACAGCCAATGTCCCCCTGCCCAGGCCCCCAAGCAGGGCCCCTAAGCTGGGGGATGCTGACAGCTGGAGGGCCTCCAAGCCACGTGACTCAAGAAAAGGCTTCTGGTTATTCCTGAATCATCAAGTGTCACTTAATTATTAAAAAAGCAAACAGCCTTGCCACCGAGTAAGACGCATGTGATTACGCAGATCCGTGAAGACCGTAACTATCGCTCAAGAACCAATTAGCGCCTCATTAACTGTGCCGCTTACCGGGCAGAGGTCGTGCAGGGCAGGGCCGTCCTCCCCACCTGCCCTCCCGAGGGGCCCCCCTGGCCGCCCCGCACCCCCGCGCCCCTGCCCTCAGCTGGTGCTTTCCTCCCGCTTGTCCTCCCTGCCCGCACGCCCTGTCCTTGCTCCTCGCCCCCGCGCCCCTCCTGCCCAGCTGTACGGGGCATAGCTGACAAATACAAACATTATGTATTTAAATTGTACACGATGGTGGTTTGTTACATGCATTATACTGTGCAGGAACCCCACGGTCCTGCTGATGGGCACGCCTGTCCCCCGGAGGAGTGACCGGTGCCTTCCCTTCCGCCGCGGCTGTGGCGAGAATGCTTCGGGGTTGCCTCCCCCCGGGGCCGGGCTCCTGGCGCAGTCCCGTTCGCGGCAGCCACCACGTGGCTCACCAGGTCCCGGAATCTGTGCCCTTGACCAGCGCCTCCCGGTCACCGCAGTCCCGCACCCGTGGCCGCCCCTGCGGCTGGGGCTCGTCTGTCCTTGGTCCCGCAAGGAGGGGAGATCTGTGGTGTGTGTCTCTGACTTTCACGGCTCAGGCAGGCCCATCGGTGCTGTCGCAAATGGCAGGATTTTCTTCCTCTTCAAGGATGAATAACGCTCCTTTCTGCGTGTGCACGCCTCGTCTTCCGCGTGCATCCGTCTGTCCATCCGTCTGCACACACTCCGCTTCCTCGTCCAGGCTTGTGAATGGTGCCCCGATGGCCCTCCCCCTCCCGCTCTGCCTCTCCTTTCCTCTCTCCCACCCTACCCACCCTGCATCGGTGCCCTCTGTCTCTCCATCTCTCTGTCCTTCCCCCTTCTCGTCTGTCTGCCTCCCACCCCAGATGGCAGTACAGCTGTGATGCGTGTGTGTCACGGTACTCACCACTTTATGGTGATACCAGGCTCGGCGCATCTCACTCCTCCTGTGGGAGCACAGTCCTCGCAGCACAGAGGCCCGGCACCAGCTCGCACCCCGGAGCCCAGGCCGGCGGGGACAGAGCACGATCGCCCCGGAAGGACTGTGGGTGTTGGCCGAGGCTCCGGAGGCCTGACTAGGAGGGATGGGACAGGCGGAGGGATGGGACAGCTCCAGCCCTTCGGCCAGTCCTGGGACTTGGAGTCACCTATTCCCTGTGAGGTCGAGTTTATCGAGATGTAATTTACAGACCATCAAAGGCGCCATTTCAAGCAGCAGTTTGACGAGTTTGGCAAATACATGAGACGAGCCCCAGGGCAGTGAGGGCGCAGCACCTGCTGTCACCCCAGAGCCCACGGGGGCCGGGCTGCTCTCTCCCCAGCCGGCCCTCGGCAGTGCTATAGGGAGGACCCGTGTGTGCCGTGCGTGCCACGGTGTGTGTGGCCGCGGGCGATCCTCCTGTGCCCTTGTGTGTCCCGGGGCTCAGGCTCTGCAGGTTCTGTTGTCTGACCTGCTGCCGTTTGTCTGTCCATCCTGTGAACGGGCACTTGGGTAGTTTCCTTTCTGAGCGTGCCCTGTTGGGGTTGGAGGCTGAGATGGGGACCAGGGGCCCAGGCAGGGTGAGGGACCTGCTCAGGGACACACAGGCAGGAGGTGTCCCAGCCTGTGGGCGCAGGGTTCCGTATTCCCGGAATCAGCCCTGGGTGCCGGGGTCACAGCTCAGCACCAATGTGGGCATGCCGGCCAGCTTCTGGTGTCCTGCAAGGCTTCGGGGGACAACTCGGGCCACATGGGGGAAGGGTGGGTGGATTTCCAGGTGGAAAAGGCACCCGACTCATTTCTAGCCGGTGCGACGGTCCCTGTGTGTGTGCACGTGCACACGTTCTCCGCACTTGCTTACCTCGTTGCATGTGCAACCCCTCTGGGGCCTGGAGAGGCTTGGCCTGGGCTCCTCACTGTGGTTGCAGTTTGGAGTAATACCATTTCTCTGGCGAGGGCCCTGGAGCTCCAGCCTGCCAGTCCCCGGCCTGGGCACTGCCAGCCTTCCACAGGCCTGAGGGGGCTTTTAAAGTAAAGTCCTGTGCAGACAAGGGCTTGTCCTGGAGTGTCAGGAGGGGGGAGGAGGACGGGGCCCACTGGCGGGTGGGCCGTGGTCTGCAGGGCCGGTCATCTGCCCTCCAGGCACAAGAGTGTGGAGCATTCCCGTGCAACGCGACATGGGGCTAGGAGGTCCTCTGGGCACCTTTCATGGGGACGGAGGCGCTGGGGCAGTGCCACGTGCTGGGCAGCAGGTGGGAGGAGAGTGTGGGAGAAGCCCCAGGGGTTCAGCGCAGAGAGAAAAAGATGAGCCCCCAAATGAGGCTCTTCACCAAAATTAAAAACACAGACGCGAGGGGCGCCTGGGTGGCTCAGTGGGTTAAGTCGCTGCCTTCGGCTCAGGTCATGGTCTCAGGGTCCTGGGATCAAGTCCCGCATCGGGTTCTCTGCTCAGCGGGGAACCTGCTTCCTCCTCTCTCTCTGCCTGCCTCTCTGCCTACTTGTGATCTCTGCCAAATAAATAAATAAAAATAAAAACAACAACAACAAAAAACCCAAAAAACAGAAACACAGACGTGAGTCACAACGCACCTTTTGCCGAAACATAATCAAACAACAACAAAAAAATCCACCTTAGGCCCGCTGGATGACAGCCTGTGTGTGGGAGGGGACAGCCTGGAGCCGAGAGCAAAGTAGAGCCCAGCCGAGAAGGCCCTGCCTGGACCCCGCGTTCTGGACGGGGGCTCACGGGGGTCTCTGTGCCCGGCTGGGGGGTGGAGGGAGGTGCATGGGAGGGGACGGGGCCATGCTGGGACATGGAGGTGCAGGACTGGTGTCCTGCCTGTGGGCGTCACTCAGCTGTCTCGGCTGCTCAGGACACGGCTGGGCAGCCCTTTGCTTGGGGGTGGATGGTCCTCTCTGGAGGCCAGGGACCGTGGACTTTGTCCCGACTGGCTCATTCTTCCACTCTGCCACGTTCTCTGCAGACGCCGGACGTGTACGGATCTGAGTCCAGGCGGCTGTCTGCTGGAGTCCGGGGACGCAGAAGCACCCTCCTGCCCCTCAGGGGAGTTCGAGGGAAGCTCCTGAGCAGGGGGGAGGGGGGCCTGCCTGGAGGCGGCGGCCCTGAGCGGAGTCTAAGCAGCTGGGAGGAAAGGCTGCACGGAGAGGAACCAGGCTGGGAGGGAGTCCAGGGCTAGGGACTGAGACTCCACCTCTCCAGATGCTCCCCGACACCCCGAGGAACCTACCTCAACGCAGCCAGGTGAGCATTGCAGGACGGGGGGCCCGGGAGCGCGGTGCTCAGAACTGGGACCGTTGCTGTTCCCACTTTGCTTCCCTGGGTGGGAGGCTGCAAGGAGGGCTCCCTCCCCCCGTCGCCCCTCTCTGCAGCTGCTTGCGTCCTCCGGCTCGGGCCTCCGGTCTACCCATCTTGCCTCCTGCCAGAGGCAGCGGCCCGGCTGACCCATGCTGGGGCAGGGGTGCGGCAGCCTCAGTCGACTGTCTGAGCTGCCTCCTTGTGGGGCGTCCTGCCTTCCTGCTCGCCCTACTTGGACCCACTCCCCATCTGCCCCTGCCCCAAGTCCTCAGCCACTCCCCAGCCCCACGAAATAGAGGCTGAGCTCCTTTGCATGGCATGGGAGGCCCTCTGAGGTCTGGCCTCGTACATACCACCAGATCAGTGCCTGCCCTGCCCCCCGGAACCCCGGCCGCTAGCAGTGCCTGCGGCTTGTTGTTCTCACACAGATGCGCAGAACAAGGGGAGTTTACTCCTGGGCCTTTGCACTGCAGTTCCATTGCTCGAGCGTCTTTTGTCCCAACTGGAAAACTCCTATCCACCCTTCAAAACCCTGCTGACGTGCAATGACGCGTTGTGAAGTATTCTCTGACGCCCTGGGACAGGACAGAGCTCTCATCCCCATGTTCAGATGGCTCCTCTTCGGTTGTTCCTGTACCCTCATTTTTGCTTACTTGCGTCTCTCTTCCATTGGATCAGGAGCTTCTAGAAAGCAAAGCCTGTGTCTTGAACACCTGCATTTCCTTGGCCCCAGGCCCTTTGATCAGCATACACCTGCGCTGCACAGACAAGCGGAGGAAGAAAGCAAAGAGGCCCTTGTGGCCTTGTGCGGGGACTGTCCTCCCTGCAAATCTGGGGGAGGAGGGAAGACGCTGCCCGTCAAGGTCGCTCGGCATGCCCGCCCCCCCGATCACACGGACACCGTCTCAGAGGACATGATGGTATGTCTCGGGAGCCCCCGCCAACTCGGTGGCCTGCCAGGTTCAGGCAAGACGCATACTCAAACTAGGTCAGAGCCCCAGCTTGCCTGCCTTGTTCAGAGGAGCACACGCCGGGGCTGGAAAGAGTTAACCTCCCATGAGATGATTTATCCATTTGGCTAATGAGACTTCAGTAAAGCGTTTCACGCTGCAGCTCCACGTTGCAGGAGGAATTTCAGTGGGCTTTGCCGGGAAGTACTGTTGGCGTTGGAGGCTGCCCGGGTGCCGTGGCAGGGTGGGAGATGGAGGGGGCTGGGCACAGGGGCCACCACGCCTCTATCCCGTCACCCCAGGCCTGTGTTCCGTATCCACACACATCCCGGCTTCCTTCATAGCACGCACCATGCAGGGCTCTGAGGACACTGGTGAGGCCACCCTGACCCTGCCTTCTAGGGCTTGAGGCCCACAGTGTAGGGAGCCACGGAGGGCGGGGCCACAGCCCACACAGGGCCCCGGAGCCCTTCACACACACGAACCCACGGATGTGCTTGTCATCCATCCCACACACCAGGAGACAAGCACAGAGGGGCTCAGCCACTGGCCCAAGGGCACAGAGCATGGGTGGAGCCCCAGGCCCCCCAGCTGGTCCTGGTGAGGCTGCATGTGTATCTGTCCATCCTACTGCCTCGTGAGTCCATTGCTGAGTCTGGACTGTGGTGCTAGGTGTTCTCAAGGGAACCAGCATGCCTTCTGGTTTAGGCTGGTGAGGGTCTGGGGATATCTGGACCGAGAGTCAGAGGCGACTTGGCCCCGGAAGCTCATGGAGTGCAGGTCACAGCAGGTGCAAAGGCCCTGAGTCAGGAGGGGTAAGAGCATGAAGGGTGAGCTGGGCTGAGATGGGGGTGGGCGACCCACGAAGGAGGGTCTGGGGAGGCCGAGGTTTGCACGCTGGGTGGGGTGTCCCCCCGCAGAAGGGCAGGGATAAGGTCCCGCTTATCTCTCACCCTCTGGGAAGCCCACCCAGGTGTCTCCCTCTCTTCAGAAGAGAGGGGCAGAGGGCTGCCAAGGTGACCTTTGGTGGCTTTGTCACCCCCTCTATTCCCGTCCCCTCCCTGGACGTTTCCCCAGCCGTCCCTGCGGTATTTTGGATGGAGTGCAGGTCAGACGGCCCAGGGGCAAACCCACACCCTAACACCTTGCTCCGGGATTCTGCTCAGAGGACTCCGCCTCTGCACAGGGTCAGGCAGGAGGGCACGTGTGGACCCGGGACACGGCAGGTCCTCGTAAGTACGACTGTCCCCTGCCCTCACTCACTTCCCACTTCACCCTCCGGGACCCACGGCTTGGCCCTCCCCCCGGGGAGTGAAAATCCAAGAATAAGGCTGGGTGTGGAGCTGGGGGCCATCCCCTCTCAGGACCCAGCCCCAGCCACACAGACGCTCTGACGCGGGTCCAGACCCCCCCCGCCGAGTCTCGCTAGGTCTTGTCGAGGCGACAGCCCTGTTTCGATCCCAGCTGCCCCCACGTCATCAGCCTTGCTCATCTCTCTCTGGCCCAAGCAAGGACAAGCCCTCCTGTGCATCACACCCCCCACAGCTGAGACGCCGTGGCGTTGTCACAAAGGGCCTTTCAATCAGGACTCAAAGCCCGTGAGTGAGTTCAGGAGCAAACAGCAGCCATGACTTCAAAGTCTGGGTTCTGGGTCCCTGGGAACCGGCGAGAGCTCTGTTCCCACATCAGGGGCAGGGTCTTGGGGCTTATTTCATTCGATCCTCAAGACAGTCCCCAAGGACTCTGGAGAACATGAACCAAGAGCAGGAAGGCTAAGAAACCTGCTCAAGGGCCTGCAGCACTGGAGCCCTGTTCACGGAAACCTCAGTTTTGCCGCAAATAATAGGTCTGACTTTCCCAACTTCCTGTGTAGGGACCTTTCTGTCTGGAGCTCTGCACACTGTGTCCCCAGACCTCTCTCCATGGCCCAGGTACCCCCCCCCCCGGGGGGCTTGGCCAGGCTGGCAGGGCTGGCGGGGAGGGTCCTGGGAACAACCTTGGCCTTCAAGTCTCAGGTCTGTGCAGCCTCCTGGAGGGACAGACCCCCGAGGAGCCGTGGACTGGTACTGTGGCTTCCCTTTCTGCCTCCTACAGCTGTAGGCAGGGGCCAGGTCCCAAGCTCAGGGGTCCCGGGGGGTGGACAGTTGCCTGGGCCCCTGCCCTGCTTGGGGGGCGGTGCTGAGGCCTGATGGGAGCAGGGATGGCTTTCAGGAAGGTATGGCTCCTGGGGGTTTCACAAGGATGGCCAGGGCCAGGGCCTTCCAAGCAGGGGAGTCTGAGGGAAGCAAGGTGCAGGGCCTGAGTGCCAGTGTGGCTGGTGGTCTGGCAGGGGCACTCCGGGGACTTGGGCTTCCCTGGAGGGCATCAGGGGCCCTGTGGGGGGCTCCTCCCAGCCTCCTCCCTGCACACAGCCCCGTGGGTCACTCTAGAGAGAGATGTCCCTGCTCTGGGTCACTCCCAAGAGTGTTCACAGATGGAAACAGCCCTGAGCCGGTCAGGTTTAATAACCAGGTGCCTGGGCAGAGAAAGCTCTGATCTGTAGCATTTGCCAATTGCTACAGTGCAAATACTGTGGTGAGTTTCAGGCCAGCGAGGTGACATCCCTGACGTGGCCTGAGGCAGAGCTGACCACTCGGGGCTCCCATGGGGCCGTGGGCTGCCTTCCGCTCACCCTTGATGACGCTGGGAAGGCCACAGTTCTGGCAGGGAGCGGGAATAGCACAGGGATTTGCTGGGGTGGTGGGGGACAGAGAGGGGTGCATTGGGCACCCCAGTGAGGGCACTGGGGGGCCTTCGCCCTGCCTGATGTGGACCCCTGCACACCTACGTCCCCACCGCGGTTGCAGCCGGTGGGGGACCAGCTGTGACTCCATCTGGGTGCCTCAGCCCATCGTGCGTCAGACCCTGGTGTAGTCGTGCAGATGGAGTCACAGGAACACGGCCCTCCAAGCTCGAGGGCACTGTATTTTGTCGACGTTCATGCCCGGGACCCAGCAGGTCCCACGGTTACAAAGACAGAGATCGGAGACCCTGCAGGAGGCCTGTAGCTCCTGGGAGCTAAGAGGCTCGCACGGGAATTTGACCCCAAATGCCATCTCCCGCTGTCTCCATCCTAGGAGCATGCACCAGGGTCCCGGCTGTGCCGGAAACTCCACTGGTCCATCCAGAGTGAGGTTCCGGGCTTGAGGGGTCCCTGTGCACTGCTTTGCAGGAAGAAGGTCCTGGGTCTGTTTATGCTCATAAACAATTTATCCCAATCAGAGCGCATGACCTTGGCGTGACTGAGGGGCGGCTCAGACCACACAGCACGGAAATCAAGCTCCGGGTTTCCTGCCTGGGATGAGAGTGGCCTGGGGTTTGCCCGGCAACAGCTCTGAGACCTTCTCCTGCTTCAGGCTCAAGGAGTATTGGGGAAATCACGGGGATTCTGTGGCCACCGTGGACCAGGAAGCACCCAGATGCCTGGGGACTGTGACCTTCGAAGGCAACACTTTGGTGTCCAAGCCTGGGGGCAGCCCTGGCGCAGGCCCAGAAGCCCGCCTGCTTGGCCCCTGGCCTACCGTGTAGCTCCAGCGAGGTCACTGGGCCTCCTAGGCCGAGGTTCCTGGTCTGAGAAGTGACAAAAAATAATTACTGGTTCCCACATTCTCTGCTTATTGTGTCCTATTGTCGTGGCCCGTGAGTCCCACATGCTGATGCCTTGATCCCTTACCCAGAGAGAGGTGTTATTAACATTTAGGCCTTCCAGGTAGGGAAACAGAGGCACAGAGAGTGAAGTAACTGGCTCAAGGTCACACAGCTGGCAAAGGCAGGACTCAGTCTCAGACTTGGGCGATCTGGTTTCCTAGTGCCCGGAAAACAAGATCAGACAAGTTCTCTTAGCCAGGAGGCCGAGGCCGTCTGCGGCTTCCCCTCCACGACTGTGGGCCAAGCCTCAGCCATTCCTTCCCCTGTGTGTTCGTTCACCGAGTCCTGGCCCCAGCCGGGTCCCCAGGCGCTATGATCCCATGGCCTGATGGGTACTTGCTGCTGGACCAGTGTGAGCACGCTGGTACGGAGCCTCCCCACCAGCCCAGACCGCCTCCACGCAGCCACCTCGAGGGCTGACCTTGAGGGGTGACCAGCCCTTCTTCGCCAGGGTTCGGAGCCTGCCGCTGTGACATTTCAAGAGGTGTTGCTAGGTCTGCCCATTGATGGCTGCGGCTAAGGGGGCCCCACAGGTGGGAAGTGGCCCACCTGATCCCACACCCATGCCCCCCCATGCCTCATGGATGGGGTCTGTCGCCTTGCCAAGATGGCCACCCCCACCTTGCCGGCCCTCCGCCGACATGAGGAGCCTGAAGTACCCAAGAGCAGCCACGGTTTGTAATTCCACGGGACACTTCCCGTGCCCACCTGCGGGCACCAGAACGTCCAAGTCTGCAGAGCCTGGAGCTATAGGGATAGACGTGCAAATGCCTGGTCGGCACAGGGAGTGGGGCATGGGCTGTCCCACTGGCTCCCTGGTTCCCAGGTGTCTTCCTGGGGCCCAGAGGCATCGCCAGGGTCTCGCATGTAGTCCAAACACTACACTGTTGTGGGGGCAGCACCCCGTCTCCTGGAGAAGTGTCTCCGACAGCTGGCTCCCCTGCTCTGTCAACTTGCGGCTTCCGGGCAGTCAGTGTGGGATGTGGCCAGAGGTCCCTGTGGTCATGGGCCCGCCCCCCATCTCCCTGCTGGACAGTGGGCTTCCTGGCCTGATGTGATGGTGTGAGGGGGGCTGAGCCAGTGGGCCGAAAGCTTGGGCACCCTCCGTGCCATAGGCTGAGGCCTGGTAGGGAGGAAGCCCAGCCCAGGCCCAGAACCCCTGCTTGTGAAATGACGTGCAGGCCCTTCCATCCGGGACCCAGCGTGGTCCATTTGCCGCTACGTGGCCATCTGGTCCCCTCGAGGGATGAGCCGTATGCTGCTGGCACGTGGGTGCGGGCTGGGCAGCCACGTGGGTAAGTGGGAGCTCACGCTGTTGGCTCATGGGGTGCCTCCTTCTCATCCTCCGTGGGCATCCATTCAAATGTCCTCAAGTCAGCGTAGGGGTGGCAGTGGCCGAGGCTGGCTAACTATGCCTGGTCAGATCAGCTGTGTGCCAGGCGTCTCCACTGCAGACACGCTCTGTGGGCATGGATGTGCTACCCCACAAGCTTCAGGCTTCATGTCCTCTCCCACTTGCCTGTCCACGTGAACCTGACTCTCTCACCCTTTCCAAGTTTAGTCGCTTGGACTCCTAACCCACCAGCTAGACCACTGGTCCCTGCCCGTGGTCTGCACGCCTTCCAAACTCAGGGCATCTCCGTTGGCCCAGTGTGGAGGAGCAGGTGCACAGCCCAGAGCTCAGCCCGGCAGGTGGCCTTCGTTCTCCACTATCTTTTGATGTCACCCAGAGGAGGGTGGAGGGCAGCTTGTACCCACACACTAACCATGAGCTAAGCTTTGGACTGTCTCTCCTCCTTCAGAGGGTCCTCTAGGATTCCCTCTGCAGACATGCGAGTGAACTGAGGATGAGGGGCCCCCCTGAGGTCTGGGCTACTTGCTCGTGAAGCTTCTTGGGTGAGGTCCCAAGTGTATACACCTGGACTGGATTTTGTTGGGACCTGCGTCTCCTGCTGTGTCTGGCCACAAATCCCAGAGCTGTCACCTCCAAACATATAGGGTCTCCCTCGTCAGGGGGCTCATGCATCAGGCTGCCAGCACGACAGCTAACCCACTTCTGCTCAAAGCCTGGGCCCTGAATCTGGATTCTCCGCAGGGACTTGGCGCCAGTTCTGCGGCAGCGCAGTGAGGACCTGCTGGCTTTGATTTCTAGTTTCCTTCCTTTACGATCTGCTAGACCATTTTGTATGATCTCTATTCTTTTAAATTTTTCAAGGTTTGTTTTATGGCCCTGAATATGTCTATCTTGGTGAATGTTCCACGGGCCCTTGAGAAGAGAATTCCATCAATGTTAATTAGACCTCATTCGGGGATAGTGTTGTTCGGCCTAATATGCCCTCACTGGTTTTCTGTCTGCCTGTTCTACCAATTAGAGGGAGAAAAGAGCCACCATCTCTCCCCGGAACTGTGGGTTTTGCCTTCCAGTTCCACCGCTTTGCCTCATGTGTTTTGAGGGTGTTGTTAGGCGCGTACATGTTTGAACTGGCCCCTTTATCACTATGTTGTCTTCCTCTTTAGCTCTGATAGTAGTCCTCCTTCTGGATGTTCTTCGGTGTAAACTCAGCTAATTCAGCTTTCTTCCCATCAGTGACTACATGGTGTCTTCCTCCATCCTTTTTCTTTTCCTGCATCTGTATTTTAATACCAGAACTTGGCCTCTTGTAGGCAGAATATAGCTGAATTTTGCTTTTTTAAAGATCCAATCTGATTCTCTGTTTTTTCACTGCCCTGTTTAGACTATTCACAGGGAAACCTGTGACCAAGATGGTTGGATGCAAATTTGCCATCGGGCTCTCTTCTGTTCATTCCACTTCTACTTTGTTTTCCCTTCTCTTTCTGCCTTTTCTGAATTTAATTGAGCACAGTTTATGATTTTATTTTATCTTCTCTGTTGGCTTATTCTTTATTTCTCTTTAAAAAATACTAGTGGTTTCCCTAGGGCTGACAATGTACATTTTTAAGAAATCTGAGTCTACCCTTGAGCACACAATCCTTACATGAATGATATGACTCTCCACGTGATGTAAAGATCTGATGACAAGATATTCCCAGTCGCCTCCGCCCATCTTTCCTGCCCCTGTCATGTGTTCTACTTTTACATGTTCTGCAAACACACAGAACATTGTTACTTTGTTTTCTCAGGCTGCTCCCTTTTAGGACAAGGGTCTGCAGCCCGTTTTTGCCAACTAGGGCTTCTCAGCGCACTGCCATGCCTTTGGCCTCCCTCAGTCCTGCTTTCATGCTTCCATCTTTACTGGTGCTG
Source organism: Pteronura brasiliensis (assembly GCA_004024605.1). NCBI lineage: Eukaryota > Metazoa > Chordata > Mammalia > Carnivora > Mustelidae > Pteronura > Pteronura brasiliensis. The sequence continues at coordinate 48,569 of PJEN01001018.1, forward strand.
GGCTGTTATCACGGACCAGGTGTCCCCAAACCCTAAATACTTACTTTCTGTCCCTTTAAGAAGTTTGCCTACCTCTACTTTAGATCAGTTATAACTAAAGGATAAAAAAGCATTTTACTTTACCTTCATCAGTTTCATTTCCAACAATGCTCTTTATTTCTTTCTGGAAATGTGTGTTTCTGACTTATCTGTGCCTCTTGCCTGAAAGAGCTCAACAGACTTCATGGAGACTAAGTCTGTCAGCAATGAATTCTCCCAGGTTTTGTTTGTCTGAGAAAGTCTCAAGTCCTTGTTCATTTGTTTTATGAACCTGATGCATTTTTATCATCGAAAATTCCAAAGCTGTTTACAATGAAAAGGGTGCCACATAAGGAATGTGCAAACAATCCTCTCTGGCTTAGCAGGACCCGGCTCTGGGCCCATCTTCAGCAACACCCTGGCCAATTCCTCCTAAAAACCCCGTGTCATCTGCAATGCAATTTAAGACTGTGTCTGTAAAAGATAATAGTTTCAAACCATTAAGGATAGTGATTTAAAAATCTTAAGAAATTAACTATATCACATGTGAAAAATTAACAATACTCTGTTAGTATTATTAATATTCTGTTAATATTATTCAAGCAAGGTTTGAAATTCCTTAATTACTGCATAAAGGCATGTCATTTTGGAAAGGTTTTTCCGCAAGACCTGGGGGTTGATAGGCCTTCCTTCAGCACTTTGAAGGCATCTCCAGTGGTCCTCTCGCTCACGTGATGAGAAGTCGCTGTGATTTGTGCCTTCCTGCTGCTGAAGGTGACATGTTTTCTCCCCCACCCATGCTGCCTTTAAGATTTTCTGGTTGTTGGTATCCAGAAGTTTAAATATTTGAGAGGAGGAGAAGGGTAGTTTGTTCTGCTTGGTGTCCTTGGAGCTTTTCCAGACTGTGATTTGTGTCTTTCACTATTAAATATTTCTGGGCCATTGTGTCCCACATACTTATTCTTGCCTGCCCTCTGTGGCCTCACGCTCTTCCAATTATGCATGTGTTAGACCACTTGATGTTTTCCTATATGGCTCCTGGGTGCTCTGTTCTGTCCTTCCCCTCCCCCAGCTTCTTTTTCCTCTTTGTGTTTCCAGTTGGATAATTTCTGTAGATACGGATACATTTTCAGGTTCACCGGTTCTTTTCTCTGCTGGGTCAGAGTCTACTTTAGAGGCTATCAGAAGCACTCTTCCCCTCTGTGACAGTTTTCCATTCCTGGCGTTTCGATTAGAATTCCCTGCTGTCTGCTGAAATCACCCATCTGAGTTTGCATGTTGTGCACCTTTTCTGTGAGAGCCCTGAACACGTTAATCATAGTTACTTCAATTTCCCTGACGGAGGGTTCCACCCTCGGTGTCATATCTGAGTCTGTTTTTGAGAGCCGCTATGTCTCTTGGGGATGGACCGCGCCCTGCCTTTTTGTGTGGCTCACAGGTTCTGTTGGAAGGTGGACACGTGGTTTAGGACAGAAGATGCAGAGGTAGATATGTTTATGCTTGGACGTGAGCCCACCTTTGCTTCTGCTGGGCGTTAGCAGGAAGGTCTCTGAGTGGGGTCAGGAGCTGGGCTGGCTCTGGGGTTTTAGTGGCTGACTGCCCTCCGTGCGTTCCGACTGCAGACCCTGGGGTGTGGGCTGTCCATGGGCTCCTACTCATTCCCTAGTAATTCAGGTTGGAGCATATGTTCTTGCTCGCTCCCTGGGCTGGGATTGTATTTTAATGTTTTCCTCTTTAATTATTTGAGAGTGGCAATGGTTTCCGTTAGTGCCATTTCTTTGGGGGAGGGGCTCTTCCTCCCATAGATTAAGCCTTTTTCTTCCCCCATGGGATGATGGGACAGATGGATCTGAGCAGACCTTCATAGTGGTCAGTGTTCTCTTCCTCCAGGTGAACCATGGAAAGCTTTTCCGGGAAGGTCACAGGTCTTCCTTGTAAGCTCCTGGTGGGGTTTGAGGGGGGAAATTCTGTGGGAAGGTATGACACTCTCTACATTCGGAGCCCCCAGGGATTCGCCGTTACAGCGAAACCCACACTCGGTCCTCAACAGCCTAGTAACATTTGGCCAGCTTACATCGTGTCTGCCGCTCTTGGGTCCTGTCTCTCCTCGCAGCCGTCTCCTTTCCCAGATCTTGAGTTACTTGATTTTCTTGTGACATCCATTCTCTGGTGCGTCCAGCAGAGGCCATTACCACCTTCCAGCATTTGTCTTTTGTAAGAAAGCGAGCGATGGTTTTCCTGCTCTCTCCATCCCTGAGCTGGATTCAGAAGTCCCTAGGAGTCAATCAACAATGAAATGATCTAGAAAATGAAAACACCAAAGTAAAAGCTTATGGCTTAGAGATTCGGCGAAGGCCACCAGGAACATCCCATCCCTGATGTGGTTGGAAGTGGTTGTCTCGGGGGACATGTCTGGGGGAGTCCTGGTGTGGAGGGTATCTGTTTTTATTCTGTGTCCCTCCGTACTTTTCTGTGAAGAGTCAATCACACACTCGTGTTGGTGTGCTTAGGGACCAGTTACACTCACACTCACACTCACGCCCCTATAGGAGCAGCTAGAGAGGTACCAGGAGGGCCAGGCTGGTCCCTGCAGTGTCATCAAGGAAAGGGGGGCTTGGGGAAAGGAAGGGTGTCAACACCAAAGAAGAGATTTGCTCTGACGAGCTCTGCTGGCCTGGAAGTTTGCAAGTCCTCGAAGTCTCGCTCTATCGATTCTTATTTTTCCAAATGACGATATAAATTTAAGAAGGGATCCGTAACTCCAGGTCTTCCAACAGCTCGTGGAGCATTAACAGGCAACTCTCTGGCTTAGTTACTTGACATCAAACTGAGGAACAGGATTGACTGGGAGGGGTTCTGGAGATTGAGTCCTGGGGGGTGTCGCCTGGTGTTACTAAAAAGAGTAATTCTGTGGCCAGTCAAGTTAGAATGTTTGCTAAAACAGAAGGAAGAATTCTTGGCTGCAGGTCTTCTCAGAGCTTTGAATCGCTCTATCTGCTGTGACTCTCAAAGGAGCCACATAGTCTGTTTCATCTGGAATTCCCTCTTTTGGGGTGTTCCCTGATTTGGTCACCCTAAGCCTTGGTCCTCCATAAAGTGGGTCTTAAATGCCTTTTGCGATTGTGGAAGGGCAGTAAAAAGTGGGGAAGCCGGTGGGCGAAGCCAGGCTTGCACATTCCCCAGTCCCTGGCGCTGGGCCCGTTGCCTGCCCGGCCAGCAGGGATGGATTATGGCCGCCTCCCTTCCTCGCCTCAAAGGAGGTCCCTTGTGGGGACCCGTGGAGGCCGGCGTCCCTGCTGCAGCAGAACACGAAGGTGGCTTGTGGGTCTGTAGGAGTCCAGAGCTGCAGGCAAGCCACTGTCCTGTGGGAACCACTGACTTCTGGTCCACACCTGCCCTCCCAGGTGGACACCTCAGGATAGGAGGACCGAAGTCGGTCTGAGGAACTGGTTCTGGGAGCTCAGTGCTCAGTTGAGAGCACTTCGGGACAGTTTCCTGACTCCGGCCTTGCTCCCAGGTGAGGGTGGGTCACATTCTTTGTCCCCACTGGTGATGATGTAATGAGCCATGGGGGCCAGCGTACCAAGCCTGCCAGTCGTGTCTGCCCTGTACCTGCGTCGTGAATCCTGTCTGCTCAGGGTCCAGCCTCAGCTGCAGGACCCAAGCGAGGGATGAGAGACGGCGCAAAGGAAGGTGTTCAGAGGCCAGAGATCTGTGGCCGCCTTGCTGGCCCTCCTGGGGATGGTGGCTTCATCCACATTCAGAGCGGGGGGAAGGATGGGCAGCCAAGAGTGAAACTGTACTGAGCAGGCTCCCTATCAAGCCCAGAACATTCTCTACCTCATTGAGTTCCCCCGAGTGGCACCCCTCAAGCTTCTAGAAAGGACGCAGACCATGCTGATTGGGTTAGAGACCCTCCCCACCTTCCCCGGGGCACCTCAGAGCCCTGACTTGGAGTGTGGGGGTGTGTGCCTTGGATGAGACAACCCCTCCTTGCCCGGGGTCCTCCGTCCCATGCCTGAGGCTGGAAGCTTACGGACAGCACAGGCCGGTGCCCTGCCCACACATGGCCCGACGTCCCCTGATGTCCAGCACGGCAGGTGTGGGCCAACTTTATCAGTCACAGTCTCCATGGCAAATAGCAGTGAGGATTTGGCTCAAGGGCTGTCACTTCTGGTGTCTGCTGTGGGGCTGCCATCGCACCTTCTGCCTAGTTGTCAAAGCCACCACGCTGATGCTGGACTCCTACTCACCCAACTACAGACCGGGTGTGGGTCCCAGCACTTTCGCACCAGCACCCTTCCTGCATCCGGAGCGAGGACGTGGGGCGGGGTGGCCCACCGCGTGGGCTGCCGCGTTCGCTCCCTCCCTCCTCTGTCCGGGCTGGATCCTCCCCGCGTGGACCTGGAGGTCTCCGCCGCCCAGCCGGGTACCGCAGGAGCTGGATTCCACCAGCTGCTGGAGGCGAGCGCATCAGAGCGTGTAGACAAGGTAAGGAAGCCACAGCCGTTCCCACACATTCCGGGGTTCAGGGACAGTCGCTCTGACCTCTGACCTTCCAGCACCCAACTTCTTAACATCTGCCTCCGCTGCCGTCTGCGCCTCTTGCCCGCGGGAGTGTTACTGTGGTGTTTCAGCGGAGATCTTCTGCCCTCGGCTTCCTTCTGCCTTTAGTACCGGGAATCCTTCCGTGAGGAGGCTCTGTCCCCCCTCCCCGCTGACTCATCTATCCAACGTTTATTTACGTGGGTTCTGATTCGCGGGCTGTCGTCCTGGCTTCAGCACCGGGATCCTTCGTCGCTCAGACTGCTCAGCGGCGGCCCCAGGACCTCTTCCCAGGCTCGCCTCTGTTCTCAGTCGGTGCCCGTTGGTCACGTCTCATCCGTCCCCCCCTCCCTTGAGCACTCACCTCCTGGCGCCACAACACGCCCCGGGCGCATCTCACATGCCCTCCGCTCCGTCTCCGGAATGATCCATCTGCGGATGTTGGTGGTGGTGCTTACAAATCACGGTCGGGCCTGGGGGTGCTCACGTGGCGGGGGCTCCCAGGGGGCGGTGCTGGGACGCAGGCACCCGCGTCAACCCCTGTGCGCCTACCTTTCCGTCTCCAGTCCTGCGTGCACCCACGTGTGTCTACCAGAAAGTAAATCCCAGCCCGTGCGCCCCACTGACCCCGAGCCTGCCCTGCGGGGTGACTCTAGCCCCCTCCTCTCCTGCTTGTTGCTAACCTGCCCCTGTTACCCACATCCGCTGCTGTCCAACCAGGTACCACCAGAGCACAGAGTTTATGTGTTTTTTGTTGTTGTTTTTTTCAACCGCTAGTCTTACAGCACTGAATGAAACCATCGCTCCACATCGCAGCTTGCACTGATCTGCTGCAGGGGGCGGTTGTGTCTCCCATCTGTGATGGGTTAGACGCACCTGTCGCGTGCTGCTTTCCATCCCGGGGCTCCTGACGCTGCTCACTCACTTTTGTCTTGTTGCAGTGCCGTTGAGTTCACTCCGGGTGACCTGCACTTCTGTGGGGGTCGCCCATGCCATTACCCTGGTACCCACCGTCACTCGTTCGGAACAGCTCCCCGCCCGCCTGCCTCGTCCCGCCAAGCCCGCCTGCTAAGCCCTCTGCCCTCCCTCAGCCCCCACAGTGGCTTGTTCCCTAGTTCTGTCCTTCCAGATTGTCCTGTAAACAGAGTCACAGCATCCGGAACCTTTTGGGTCTGACTGCTTTCACTGAGCCAAGCGCATCTGAGAGTCCACGTTGCGGCCTAAGGGGGCCGCGAGCCCCTTTCGTGGCTGACCAGTGGTCCACTCTCTGGACATGCCAGGCCGTTCGTCCACATGATGCCTGCACGGAGCTTGGTGCACTCCCATTTGGGGTGATTATACATAAATCTCCCACAAGCATTTCTGTTCACGTTTTTGTGGACATGACTTTCCACTTCATCGGGGAAACACCTGAAATTTCTGGAGCAGGGTCATGCAGGGTCACAAGAGCCTGTTTAACTGGATAAGAAACCGTCAGACCCTCTCCCACAAGCAGGGTTCCTGTTGCCCCACATCCTCCCAGACTTGGTGGTGTCAGGTTTTCTTGTTTTGTTGCGGGTTTTAGTTGGCATGTCCGTAAGGACCGGCGCTGACCGGCATCTTCTCCGGGCTCCTTCGCCATCCGTGTGTCTTCTTGGTTGAGGTATCTGTTTTCACCTTTTGCCCACTTTTTAAGCTGGATTTTATTGTTGGGCCTTGTGCCTCTGGCCAGCTGGGCGGGCCCACTGTGCTCTGCGGGAGCACAGAAACCCCCTCCTCGGATCTCTGGGATGGAGGGAGCTCTTCTCTGGCCTGGGCTGGTTCCTTCGCACGAGAAAGAAAGTTCCATCTATTTGCTCCGGGGGAGCCTCTGCGGGTCATAGGAGCTCTGTCTCTGGGCAGCTCTTTTCTTGGTCCCCCCACGCCCCAGGCTCTGTTTTCTCATCACAGGGGTCCAGAGCTCTGCCTGACGCTTGCCCACAGCTGTAGGCCCAGGCTAGCTCATCCCCGTCTCTGGGGATCACGGTCCTCCATTCCCTGGTGTCTGATACCTTGAGAACAACTCGGCTTGGCTGTTTTAGTATCGTTCTAGGAGGTCCCGTCCCTGCATCCTGGCAAGTCCTGGGTGCATCTCTGCCAAGGGCTCTACTATTTGCAAAACACGTCACGTACAACGTTCCCACTGATGGTCACAGCGACCGGAGGTCAGCACCATGTCCCCCAGTTTACAGCTGTAAACATTGCAGTGCGGGGGATGAAGGTGACTTAGCTCAGAGTTCAGAGGTCAGAGGTCCTGCCCCAGATGGTGTCAGGGCTCTGGCTTCCTGCTGCTAGGGTTAGCGACTTTTCCAAATACAGCTCGGGGTGCTGGCTCCAGCATGCGGGGGCTCGGAGGGATGTGAGGGGCACGGAGAGGCTCGTGGATGGGGTAGGACGCGACCTGAGACCTTGGGGATAAAAGATGAGCAGGGACTCGACCTTACAGGCCAAGCCAACCGAGCTAAAGTATGAGGTCCGGGGGAAGAGGGGCGTTCCCAGGGAGCTCACTACCGGGTGACACCATGTGCTGTCTGGTTTCTGCGACAAGTGCTTAGGCGGAGTCTCTCTGAGTCCAGGACCGGTGACCCTGGAAAGAACCGTGGGCATCCTCTAGTTCTGCACTCTACCTGCCTGTGACAGGCTGGGAAACTGAGTCAGGAGACTGGCAGGCCCGGGGGCTGCTGTCAGGGCTGGGACCTTGCTCCCTTCTTCATGGCACAGCTTTTTTTTTTTTTTAAGCTTTCTCTTCCCATTTATTTATTTTTGCCCTCAGCTTGGGCATTTTGTGCTGTTAATATCTAATTACACACAGCTTCGGGTTCCTTCGTTATCTTCGGGTGCATGCTTATTTTAGACCAGAAGTGGCGAGCAGGAAGGGAACACTTAAACTGTGGAAACACGGCGAGATCAGCCACGGGGCCCGGAGCCCGCGAGGTACGAAAGACGGCCACCCGCAGCAAAGCACAGGGCTCCCCGCCCCCCTGGCCAACTCCGTGACGGCACTAGGGTCTCCAAGCTGCCTCCAGCCTGTGGTTTGGGGGATCCCCCAGCACCTACCTCGGCATAACGGCCGACCCACGCCGTCTCTGGGCTCCTCTCCCGTCCCCGCTCCCGTGTCGGAGCTCACAGTGGCTGTCGTGTGATCAGGGAGATGCTGGAGCTGGGGAAGCAGCTCTCCGGACCCGCCTGGGATGGCTCCATCTGCCGGCATGAGAACGACTGTCCGTCCCCAGACCCCACGCCCCGAGCACCTGCGCTTGCCAGAGCCATGGCTCCGGGTAACGGACGTGCGGGGGTACGTGGCCCCCGCCACACCAGCCGTCAGGGCTTGCCCACGGGTCTGTCGACGTCTGTGCTCTGCGGGGGTCCAGCTGGGGTCTGCCCGATGGGTCCTTCATTCTAGAAACGGTGGCTGCCACGCCCCCTTTCTGTTGCCAATGGCAGAAACACAGACACCAAACCATGCTGTGCAAGCGCTTCTAAACCTCTTCCTCCGACGTGTCTGCTGCACGCCGGCCCCGGCTGCAGCCACAGTCGGTCTCCCGAGCCTTCAGTGCCACATCCCGGGTCCCTGGCAGAGGGGGGGTTGCTCCCATCTCTTCTATCTTTCTGCTGGCGCTGCTTCCTCGTGCGTCACCGCGTGCGTCTGGGTGACCTTCTCCAGGCACGTGGCATGCGGGGGAGGCACCCTGGGTGGGAGAGCCGGGGCACCCTCGGAGTCCTTAAATGTCGCCAAACAGCACCCTGAGGTGGCTGCACAGACCCCCGCCCCCGTTTTCCTAAGGGCTGACAACCTGAGCCTCACAGACTGTTTGGCGCGCGGGTGTTGAAGGGTGAGTTCCTCTGGTTTTAATTGCATTTCCCTGACTAAAGGTGAGGCTGAACACTTAAGAGTGTATTTATTGGCCACCCGCGTGTCATTTTGTGTGGACTGCGGTGCGCCGTGCCCCCACCTGTCCCTGCTTCCGGGCTGACTGGCTTTCCCCCGACGGGTGGGCGTTCGCTCTGTCTCGCAGCCCGTCTTCCTCGGCCACACGCGCCGCACATTATCTTTTCCTGTATTTTTCCTTTGTTTGCGGAATTTTTGCTGTACAAGACGCTTTAATTTTAATTCAGTCAAAGCGACTCTTTATTGAAGGTCACGGGCTTTTTGTGTCTGGTTTAATTAATCCTTTCCTATCTCAAGCTTATGACGATCTGATCTAATATTGTCTTCTGAAAGTTTACTTCTTCGCGTTAGGGATTTACTTCCCCGGGATTTACTTCTGCGCGTGGCATGAAGTAAGGACCTTGTTTTGTTTTATTATGGGGCATCAGTGGTCACCACGTCCTTTAAACCATGTTTGGACTGCTCTGTATTGAATCCGGTCCCTCCTCTGACATTTCCCGGGCTCTGCACGGCAAACCGACCCGCTCCGAGGTCCCCCTTCATCCCGGGACCCGCCCCCCCAACCCCCGCCATCCTGTGTCCTGTTTCCATCTCAGCACCAGGGACAAGCCAACTCGGCTCTTGTCACTCTCTAAGCATCGACTTCTGAGCAGACAAGCTGACCTTCCGAATCTTGGCTGTTACAGACGCTTCGTTTTTCCTTATTAATTTCCTGATTCTCTAGTAAGTTCCATAAAACACCCTATTGAAATTTGATTGGAACATAATGACTTTAAAGACTATTTTGGGGGAAATTCATACCCTAACAGGATTGAGTCTTCTTGTTAATGGACTCGGCGTAAGTGGAAGTCACTGGCTGTGCACGGGGCATCCGGGGGTCTCTCCCCTCCCGGGAACAGGCACATGGCACTTTCTGTTCTTGGGGAGGTGGGATCCCACGACCACCTCTGGGCGTGAGCAGCAGTGACATGGGGCACTTCTGGGCCCGCAGCACAGCGGCCTCCAATCTGGGAGATGCTGTCTGCTCTGCAGCCCAGGGCCTCCCAGCACCCCACGTGGGCAGGAAGTGTGGGAGTGACACCCCAGTGGCGTGCCAGCTGACATGGGCCGTGAAAGCCTGTGTTAAGTTTTCTAGAATTCTGCAAGCTGGTTGGTTTCACGGGAGCGAGGCTGGATTGTCTTGTTGGGTTCTCTGGAAGGGCTGGTCTTTTCTAGGAAGACCGTTGTGCTGCTACAAACAAGGACAGTTTTGTCTGATTCTTTCCAATTTTTACTCTGCTTTCTTTTTCTCCTCTCATTGTCTTGGCAAGTGCAAGTGGGAATGGTGACGTGACCCTTGTCCTCCCTTGCTGTACGTCGGAGTTTTACCACTGAGTCTGTTGTCTACTGTAGGCTTATAACTGACCTTCGCTACACCTAGGTCATCCTATTTCTTACTTTTAAGAGTTGTTTCTACTCAATAACAGATGAGAATTTCACTTTTGCGTCCTATGTGATACTCCCTGGTGTCCTCATTTAGATGTATTAACGTGCAATATCTATCAGAATTTCTGACCTTGAATTATCCTTGCATTCCTGAACTCAAGCCTATTACATCCCATTAAACAAGCCTCATAAATTACTAAGGTAACATCTCCCTTTCCTCTTATCCCTGACAGTTTGTACGACAAAAAGACTGTCTTCATGAGATCAAACTTCTCACTGCTGGGTCCAAATTATTTAATGATTATTGGTTCATTCAAGCGATCTGTTTCCTCAGTTAATTTTAATGTTTATGGTGAATGTGTTAGGGTCCCGGGGCTGTGGTAACAAATGACCACAAACCAGGGGGCACGGTTTCCAACAAGAGAAACTGATTCCTCCAATGTTCTGGAGGCTGGAAGTCGGAGATCAGGGTGTCAGCAGGGCTGGCTCCTGCCGGAGGCTTGGGGAGAAGCTGCCCTGCTCACCTCTCCTGCTTCTGGTGACACCGGTGACCCCAGGCATCCCGTGACTCATAGATCTACCGCCTGGACCTCTGTCTGCCTCCACTGGCACATATGGTGTTTTCCAGTGTGTATTTCCCACCCTAATTGAGAACGAGCTCATTTTAACCAATGTCGGCAAAGATCCTGTTTCCAGACAAGGTGACGTTCTGAGGTTTGGGTATTTGGAATTTGGGGAATACTGTGTAGTGCAGTATGGAGGGTGTGATGACCTGCTAGCTTCCCCCTCGCCTGGAAAGGGTCCTTATTGCCAGAGCTGGTAGACGAGCCGGACTCAGAGACCTATTCAGGCCTTGCTTGCTGGGCACAGCCCTGGCGGTGCTGGTCATAGGACAGGTCTCCTGGACATGGAGGGTGTGGGATATTCTCATGATCAGTGCCTGTGAGAGGTGAGGGAACGGGGCTGGGCAGAGGGGGAGGGTTGGCGATTGTGCAGTCAAAGCAAAGGCTTCTGCTGGTGTGAAGTGTGTTTGGGTCTAGGATGGCCCTTTAGCACTGGTCCAGATCGGAGCAGGAGGGTGAGGCTCTTGGCTTGTCTCTGGGTGCGAGCCAGCCCAGCAAGGGGCCTGACCTTGATGGGGACAGCTCCCTCTGGCCAAGGGCAATTCTGGGAGGGACTTGGCGGTGAGCATCTCTGCCCACCACTGCTTGTGGCTGAGGGATGGGTCACCCTGGGCCTGAAGCCGGCATTTGGGCACTGGGCTGGTGTCACCAGGAGGAGCGCCGTGCCTGTCTTGGAATGTTCCTGCCACGTGTTGGGGTCCTGACCCCATAGACTCTTGCGTGGCCCCAAAGACAGCCCATCTGACTGATGTCATCTGACAGGAGTGGGGCCAACGGTGGTCAATCCTTTCCTCCACGTGGTCATTATCGGTGGAGGCAGACCCCCAAGACGCATACGCTGGCACCCTGCCCTGGCACCAGGCTTGGAGAAAGAGCAGTTACAGGGGTGATTTAGTCAAAGTGGGGGTCATCAGGGCAGCCTTAATCCAGGGTGACTCGTGTCCTCATAAGAAGGGGGGTTTGGATGCGCGCATTCACACACACAGAAGGTGGTGGGAAGACGGGGGCAGATGGCCGTCCACAGCAAGGGGGGGACCTGGAGCTGTCCACCTCGTGCCGACCCGGCTGACGCCCTGACCCTCCACCTTCCGGACAGTGGGGCCGCACGGGTCTGTGTGTAAGACGCTCGGTCCGTGTGGTGCTCGGGCATGGCAGTCCCGGGAAGCTCACCCATGTGCTGTCCTGCTAACCGTCGCCGTGCCTATAGTGCTGGGGGCTGTCACGCCCATGGCACGGAGAAGGGCTCTGAGGTCGGGAGACACTGAGTGACCCAGCGTGGCCGGCTGATTGCCACCGGCTCCCAACCAAGTACTGATGTCAGCCCAACCTTCCCGATGTCTGTGAACTCCCCGCGCTGCGGGCGGGCGCTGGTCCTCTGGGTCGCGTCCCGTGGAGGCGCCCTGGCCGGGGCACCAGACACCCTCAGGCGGGGACGGCGGAGTCAGACTTTGAGCCACGAGGCCCCAGCTCCGCCCACGGTCTGTCCCGGTCTGTCCCAGCGCGGCGGCGGCCTCTGAGGGGTCTCCGGAAGTGTGAGCCGCCCTGCACTTGCTGGACGGTAGTAACCGCAGTAGCCTACACATACGCCTCGGTCCCTCCCCCGCAGGCATCCGGGAGGCTCTGCATGGTGAAACTGGCCTTTCCGAAGCTCTTTATTCTTCGCTCGTGTTTCCCAAGTTTTCCACGAGAAGTGCCAATAGCTTGTCCGACAAGAATAAGAAACAAAGCAACAAAAGGAGCCATTAAATGACATTATTGCCTAATATTTAGCTTCTTAAGCCAATTAAGGTTTGCGTGTTCCCGTCGCATGGAGCGCAGAGCCAAGGAACCGGGGAGATGCGGCGCTGGAGACGGGGCGCGAGCTGCCGCCTCATTAAACCTCGCACGCAGCGTGGCTGAACACGCCTGGCGTCCTCCGTCCGTGCCGGGAAACACTCTGTTTTAACCGAATACCTCCTAACATATTATTATGGTGATTAACTTGTTTTTGGCCAAATTATATTTGGCCACTATCTTCTCGACCAATTGGTTTTGGCCCAATTACATCTTCCTTGTGGTTTCCTGGTCTGTAAAAAAGAGATAATTATGTGTAGCTGACAGCGATCGACGAGGGACCCAAACGTCCAGGAGCTTAATGTGGACCTGGCGTGTGGCCGGTGCCCGTGAGCGCTCCGTCCCTCCTCCTGGAAGGACCCGCGCTGGCCATTAGCCCATGTGCATGGATGCGGCCCTGTCCATGGTGGTCTCGGGGCTGCGTGGTGGTTAGGAGTCCTGGGGCCGGTCCACGGACACGTGGCCTGGCTGTGGCTCGGCTCCCAGGTCACTGTGCCCTCAGACCCAGTAGGGTCCTCAGCTCACTCAGGAAACCAGCACCCCACTGCGGCCACCAGAGACCCCAGGTCTTCTGGCCAATTTTCTTTTAAATCAGGTCCACTGTGGCGTGGAGCCCAACACCGGGCTTGAACTCACGACCCGAGATCAAGACCTGAGCTGAGATCAAGAGCCAGATGTCTCACCGACGGAACCGCCCAGGTGCCCCAGGGGTTCTGGCAATTTTTAAAGCAAAGGTTGACAACTGGGGTGGGTGGGAGTTTGGGGATGACCTGGGCCCCTGCTGGGGTGGGAGCTGCCAGGGAAGGGAGATCCCAAATCGCCCGTGTGCAGGGACACCTGCCCCTCCCCGTGGGCCGGGGTGATCAGCCCACGGGCTGCTGGGACAAATGCCACCAACCAACAGAGCAGTTTACACCACAGAAACCTATTGTCTCCCAGCCTGGTGGCTTGTCACCAAGGCCAGAGAGTCTGCAGGGCCAGTACCCCCAGGCCTTTCCCTGCATGTCCTCACGTGGTTGTCCTCCTGTGCGTCTCTCTGTCCTGGCCTCCTCTTCTTAGGGCCACCATAGGACCCCACTTTACCTTACTCCGCTCTGGAAAGGTCCTCTTTCCCGACACAGTCAGTTTCTGAGCTGTTGGCGTCCAGGACCCACGTACGAGTCTGGGCCATGGTTCTGCCCGTGACGCAGGGTCCATGTCGTGAGCCCATGGGCTGTGAGGGAAAGGGGTGAGCGGAGAGGCCAAGCCTCAGCTCTGGTGCGAGTCCGGGGTCCGAAGGGCTGGCCGTGTCCTTGCGAGCTCTGCCAGGCATCAGACCCTTCCCGGGCCCAGCTCCGCCCCGAGCTGCGCCTCCCTCCCCGGTTCTTATCTGCCGGAGACGGGTGTGTGCGGTGCCTGAAGCCCCTCCGAGCACGTTAGTGACTGAGGCGCCTCTCTCCCTGCCGATGGCTCACTTTGTGGGACCCTCGCCTGGACACTCTGCACATGCACGTTTATTCCCCGAGGGAAGGCGACCCCTGACACTGTCAGTAGGAGTGGGGGCCGCGGGGATCTGGTTGGGGGAACGAGGCAGTGGGGTTTGCTTCCTCTCCGCAGACCCAACCAGTGTGGACGCAGGCAGCTGGAAGGGGACGTACTGATCCGCGAGCGCTCCGCACGGCCCGTGTGCAGGAGAAGACGGCGCGTACGGGGCTGTGCACTGTGTGTCCCTCAGGAGCCCGGCTCCCCCAGTCCCATCGAGCCTAAGTCCCCAGGGCTTTTCCGAAGTGGACGCTTTGGCACTTTGGAAGGGAGTAGCCAGCACTCTCCCATTCAGGATTGTGGGTGAAGAAACTGAGGCTCCCAAGGTCAAAGAGACACATTCAAGGTCAAATGGCAGGTTAGTGCCCAAGCCGTGACCGGAGCCCGACCCCTAGCAGCGCCTGGCCCACAGCACCGAGGGGTGTCCCCTGGCACTGTGAGCCCCGGGCCTGCAGCTGCTCTGTGCTCCGGCCCAGCCCCCGCCGCCACCGCCTGCGTGGGGTCAGCACAGCCGATAACGAGCCAGCGTCCACCGAGCCCCTGCTGGCGAGACCCGGCCATGGCCCCGCACGGAGCCGGGGGTGCTGGTCTCGGTGTGCGCCCAGCATCACACCTCCTCAGGGAGCCTGTCACCCGGCGCTGGGCAGTGGCCTGCACTCCGGCCGAGTGGGTGTCATCTCACTGGGATCCAAGCTGCAGACATTCGGGAACTCTGGAGTCAGAGCCCGAGAGCTAGGAGGGGCCCGAGGGGCACCAGGGCTTGCCCGACCGCAGTCCTGGAGCAGGTCCACGTCACGGGCCAGGGGAAGAGCCAGGGCAGCTCCCAGGCCCCTGCTGGGATCCACTGAGCCCGTCAGCAGCCTGGACGCTTTCAAGGCTCCCGTGTGAGTCGGAGCCGGAGGCAGGGCTGGGGGGAAGATAGCTTTCTGAGGAGCAGCCATGGGACCCCGTCTCTGCGGTGATGGCTGGTTTTCATCGGTGTTTAGTGCAGACCCTCCCACGGCGGGCGCCGCAGATGCGAACCAGTGCTGATGTCTGGGGTCTCTGAGCCTGCCTGTCCCGGCTTCAACCGCATCGGAGCGCACGGCGATGGCGGGCACCCGCCCTCCGCCTTCCTCTGCTTGTTTACTTGCTTCTCTCCAGGAAGGGGCTCAGAGACCCTAAGAGCCAGGCCTGTCCCCCCCCGGGGAGCACGGGAAGGAGGCCCGGTGTCCTGTGTGCGAGCCAGTCACTGGGAGGGCGAGGACGACCGGCGAGGATGGAGAACCCGCAGTGTGCCAGGTGTTGGGTTCACACCTGGATTCCTGTTGCGTCCGGTGCTCGTGGAGCCGGTCCGGTTCTACGCACAAGGTTGCTGAGGCTCAGGGCCCCACAGCTGGAAGGGGGGCCATCGGGTGGGAATCCGCCTGCTCTCCCCTGTGGGGGATGTTGAGGGCTGTAAGCTCAGCACCGAGATTTCTGAGTGGGGTCAGGACTCGAAAGTCAGGTGCACGGAAAGGCTCCCGGGAGGGGTCCTTGGGCTGGTCTGGAGGGGAGGGTAAGCTGTGTCCCTGAGGAGCAGAGGACAGGAAGGCCGGGCTGCGTCCCCCTGCAGGGAGCGGCTGGAATGCAGATTGTGTGCAAGGCTCACATCCACATCCGCCCAGGTCCTCCCCACTCAAGGGCCATGGCCCGGGCTTGAGGTGGGGCCAGGAGGGCGGGTCAGAACAAGCCTCCCCAGGAGAGTGGAACACGGCGGCTCCCAGGAGCAGGGAGCAGGGAGCAGGGAGTGAGGGTGGCAGATGCAGTCAGATGGCTCACGGCCAAGGCAGGGGTGGGTGGACATTCAGAGGGACTGGGAGGCCTGCGAGCGAGGACAGGGCCCACACCGGCTCTGACGCAGACGTGCCCGTGACTCAGAGCGTGCCATCTGCGTGCCGGTATTTCCGGTCCTTCCAGCCCCGTGGCAGGAAGAGCATCCAGTAAATTCAGAAACAAAAAACTTACCTTCCCATAGTTCCTTAATGCAAGCTCATTGTAGAAAATCTGGAACATTCCAGGAAGGACAATGGGGAAATTGGAAGTCTCACCTCCTGTTCCAGCGGGTGACGGGCTGGCCCTTTCATGCAGGTCTGTTGTAAGTCTCCTTCCCCCTCCCTCTCCCCTCCCACCTCTACCCTCCTTCCTGGTTGTGGTAGAACATACCTAACATAAAATTTGTGACTTTTGCGGTCTCCAGCGCCCAGCTCTGGGGCACTGAGCACACAGATTGCTGTGCACCTGCAGGACCCACTCTTCTCCCCAGTCAGAACTCTGCCCAGTTACACATGGGCTACCCTGTCCCAGCCCCTGACTCCCCGTCCACTCCGGGTCCTTGGAACTCGCTGAAGCCAGGGCCCTCGTGACCGGAGTCACGCCGTGCTTGTCCTTTTGTGATGGGCTGACTGCCACACAGTGTCCTCATCCACGTGGTCCTGTGTCCTCCCTTCTTCAGGCTGAGACTCCCTGGTCATCACGCTGGGCTTTGTTTGCCCATCTGTCCATCCGCCGTCTGTCCGTCCATCGGCGGGTGCTTCGGTCGCTCAGCCTCGGCCACCGACACCAGCGCTGTCCGCACGCCGGGCCGTGCGCGGCGTCCCCAGCGGCTCACCGCGGTGTGCGTGGCTTCTCCCACAGCGTCCGTGCTCGGGCTCCGGGCTGTGCCCACGTGCTCCTCGTTCCCGGTCACTCTGCGTGCGTGTTTGCTCCAAGCGTTTGTCCTTTAGCTCACTGAGCTCATCTCCTTGGACAGGCTTTGTGCAGTGGAATTACCGGTCGGCCCTTCTGACGCTTCGCGCGGGAGCTGTCAAGCCGCTGCTCAGAGGACGACCCGCCGGTCCACACTCGCCCGCGCCCCGGGAGGGATGATTAATCCGTGCAAACCCGCGAGACCGCGGGGCATGGCGGGCGGCTTCTGCTGTAACGTCTTCCGTCCCCGGGCAAGGTCACTGACGCGTCCCCATGCGGGTGTCGGGCTTTCAGGATTCCTGCCGCAGAGGGTCTTTTGGATTTTGCTCATTTTCCAGCCCGTGGCTCAGTGTTTGTGTTATCGGTTGGTAGGAGGTCCCCCCAGAATGAGAAATTAGCCTTGTTGGAAATGCTGGAGGCCTCTCCTGGCTTCCCTCCACCACTGCGGGGCTCATGGCTCTGCCGTGTGACACACAGAAGTGCGGCCGCTGTGACCAGACAGCAAGCTTCCTGCTTCCTCCTTCGCTCGCAGGAAGCCCTTGTCCACGCGGGGCCAGACCGATCAGTCCCCACCCCCGACCCTCTGCGGTTATTTCAAAGGCGCTATTGAAAATCCCCAGTGAGCCTGCGCTTGGAGTGAACTTAGAGCCCGAACTCTTCCTGCCTCCCGGTGGCCCACAGAGGCCAAGGTCCTCAAGTGGCCTTTAGGGGCCCAGGTCTGCCGTGTCCTGCCCCCCACTCCCATTTCTGCGCTCTGGTAGCTCCCTCGTTGTTTTGGGGAAATCGTTCCTGCCTCAGGGCTGTGCCTGTGTCCTTCCTTCAGGAAGCCTGTCCAGCCTCCCCTAGACACGGTGTCTGCCCACCCCGCCCCACAGAACGTCTACAGTCCCCTGGGCTGGCACTGGGCCATGTCCAACCCCCCACCCCGTCCTGCAGTCACTGAGCGTCACCTGGAGCCCCTCACTCACTGGCCTGTCTCTATGCTGGGTCCACGGGCCTCCGCGGCAGCGTGTCCTGCCCGTCCCTGGGCCTAGCCCACGGTGGGTGCAGCCACATGGACGCTCTGTGGGGGGGCAAGCTGCGCTCAGCCTGACATGACAGAAATGTAGTCGTCTGGTGTCATCGTGGAGGGCTAGCTCTCAGGATCCTGCCAGACAGGCACCTGGACGGGAGGTGGGCTCCTTGCTTTGGGACGTGGGGTCCGTCCATCCCTTCCTCACCGTGGGTCTGCCCTGGGACAGTTGGCATGGGGTCACACACGGGTGGCCGTCCTGGCTTCCCAAGGGCAGCTGGGCAGAGGGTATGGCCAGATTTCCCAGGTGGGAGCTGGAGAGAAGGTCGTGGCGCCGGGACTGCCCAGTTCCCTCCGGGATCCGCGGGCTCTGGCTGGGAGTCTCGTGGACACCTGGCCTCTGGTGGCTGCTTCTCCAAGGAGCGTCCTCACGTCCAGAAGGCCTTCCCCTTCCTGCCCTAGCTCGGCAGCCCACGGTCACGGGAGTGTTAAGCGGCTTGTCCTCCACAGGGCTCTCGTGGGGCTCAGGACCCGGAGAACAAGCATTCGAGCCTGCAAAGAGGAGACACTGGCTGACGGGAAACAGACAGGGCACTTCACCCCCTCAGCTGAGCTCCGGGGACGTCCCGTGCATGAGGAGCCTTCGAAGGGCTGCAGCCAGTGAACGAGAGCCTTTAAGTGTATTGTCGCCGAGTCCCCGGGGCGGGTGGGCGTCCGGCCGGGAATGAGAGAAGGACCCTTGGCAATCAGGCTCCCTTCGGCCAGCGAGGCTGTTCTCTGGGGCTGGGGACGGCGTGTGGAGCCCAGGGCATCACCCAGGAGGGCTGGTTAAGAGCATCTGCCCCAGTAAGCAGGGAAGCCGGACTCATCCCAGCAGCCCGAAGCGTGATTTGGGCAAAAACACAAAGTGGAGAGGGTTTCGTGCCGCCGTGTTCACCCAGCCTGGGGAGAAAGCTGGCAAAAGGGGAGCTTGAGGGTCTCGGTCGACGTCTGTGTGGACGCACGTACGTCATGTGTATGTGACATTTCTCTGCCCCCTATGGCATTGCCAGATTAATTCAGGAAATCCCATAAAAGGGCTCTATTTCAATTGACTTAGAGATAAGTAAGCATTTACATATAAATTAAATATTCTTAAAATTCCCGGAAATATAGGAACAAACCTAAATGCTTTTCAAGTTGATGGGCTTGGGTAAATCTTTGGTAAATAAGGTTAGTTTAATATTGCTGGTTTAATAAAAATTAAATTGTCTTCTGGGTTATCAGCAGTAAGTACCCTAGGAACACACAGTTTTAGTCGACTTGGGTTTCCTAGTCAAAATAAGGTGATAGAGCCACGATCCACTAGATGGTTAACATTAGAAAAATGATAAATTCCACCTATGAACGAACGTCTGAGAGGCCACGAAAGTGAGCTGCTCGACACCCATTACTTGATACGCATCAAAGAGAGCAGAGAAGCAAACACGGAAACCCACCCGCGTATTTGACTTTCTTAAGTTTTTGCTTCGAGATGCTTGCCCGAACGCACCTGCTGTAGAAACAGTTAACAGACTTGGCAGGACGCTGGCTTTGCGGAGAGTCAGCTCACGTCTGTCCCATGTGACGTGGCCGGAGGGGAGCCGCAAACGTTCACTCCAAGCCCGAGCTCAAGGTTACTCAATTGCGGTTCCTTATATTTACAGGATGGAGAGACACTAAACGCCCTTGCGTCTGTTAATAAGCACGTACTTTTTGCTAAGTTGTAAAAGCGTACTGTAAAGATTCTGAGAGGCGCGTTCATGCGACGTGCGGTCCCGCTACGGAACGCGGGAGTGTGGCAGTCGCCCCTGCCCGGCTTTCTCTGCGAAAGAATGTGTGCTGATGGTGAGATGTAATCGATATATGGAAATGAAACTGCCAGAAATAATAAGACACACAACTTGGTGTGCAGAGTACGCAGGGAGAGCAGGCTGTGTGTTCGATGAGGAAAAGCACATGAGGCACAAAGGAAGGGTTTTGCTCAGGGAGAGAGGGAGTTGCTGTGTGCTTCCGAAGAAGAAAGTGGGAAAGCATAGGTCGGGACCTGCATGGTATAGGAATTGTAGATTTGCAGAAAAGGAATTGTATGTGTGGTCAGGTCAGCCGGGAGCAAATGGGTTTGTTTATTAAGCTTTTAGAAAATGAGCTTGTTCGTGCACTGATGGAAACCAGGGCTTGGTTTTCTTTCTGTTACAACAATGTGTTCTTGCATTATTGTCTGCTCCTCAGAAGAGACTGTAAAAGGTTTTTTTCTTTACCCTGGAGTTAAACTCCCTAGAAGGCAGATTCTGTGTTTTATCAGAATAATTGTCGTGCTCTGTGTGCCCCTCGTTAGATCTTTGATTGCTTACAGGAGGCCGAGTATGGTTTCACCCTGACCCGAGGTCCTGCTTCAGCAAGTGCTCAAAGCTTTTGACATCTTTGACAACTTCCCCAAATCACATCCAAAGTGGAATTTTGACCTTGAACTGACCTTGAGATTTCCCGGCGGGGAATCTGAAAAATCTCTGAGGATTTGTTCTTTCACTTTGTAAAGGAAGAATTGTTAAAAAACAAAACAAAACACCAATAATTTGGTTTACTGACGGTGCTGCATTGCACGGAAAGTGTCATCTCATAAGAACAGAAGCTTGGGGGAACCTGGAAGCCTTTGTCGGTTGAGTGTCCAACTCCTCGTTTTGGCTCAGGCCACAGTCTCAGGGTCGTGGGATCGAGCCCCACGTCAGGCTCCGTGCTCAGCGGGGAGTCTGCTGGAGACTGTCTTCCTCTGTCTCTCCCTGCTCACACTCTTTCTCTAAAATAAATGAATCTTAAAACAAGAAGAGGAGAGGCTTAGCCTTTTCTACCTGGTCTGTATGTGAACATGTTATCAATGTAGGTATTTCGGAAAGTGCGTCAAGTTCATAGCTGTTTGCTGACAGCCTCCCTGTCCTTGATGGACCCGGTTAGGTCAGTCGGCATATGCCGTGTGCCCCGGAAGTCACCAAACTTTCCTGTCAACGGACTCACAGACACTTCAAGTCTCCCGTCACACAGCTAGTCTGTTTTACTCTGATTTTGCTCTGACGTGTTTGCAGCCTCCAGGGAGGCAGGCAGGCATTCCCGTGAAGGCTTTCCTGAGGTAGGAGGCTGAATGGACCTGGCCTGGACCCATCCCCAGAAACTACAAAGACTATTTATTCTCAGAAAAAGAAGATGACCTTGAGAAAGCATTTAACCTTTCTGGTTCTGGGTCCTGCCCCATGGAAGTTGTGGGGAGGTCAAGCTCAATTCTCCACCAGGAGCCAGACCAGCTAGTGTGAGCTCAGCCAGGTCTGCCATGGACAGGTGTACAGGTTGTTCACTGCCCAACTCAAGAAGCACTTTCACATAAAGTACTGTGTGAATCACACCTCTCAGAGCTGAGCAGTACAGGACCTATGCAACTGAGCACAGAGGTCCTGGTGCCTCCATCAGTCATAAACCTTCAGTGGATGCTGACTGTGTGTTCTGCTCTTTCCAGGGAACAAACTGGGGACAGGCGTGTGGCCTAAACCTTGCTCTAACGGTCTGGCTGGGATGGCTAGAAGATATCACTGGACACAATTCATGGTGTAATCATGTGAGGTCCCCCGGATGGGCCAGACAAAGAGACCTAGGCGTCCTTGCTGGCAGCTGCATGGGCGTGGCTCCTACTATGAAAATCTCAGGCTGGTCTCACTGAGCAGCTTGTCCTGGGTCACTCAGCAGGTAAAGGCTAAGGCCAAGGAAGCCTTGGGTCTACTCTTCATTCTTCCAGGCCTTCCTGGTCAATGCCGCTCCGAGAGCAGGAAGCTGGGATGAGAGATGTCACTTTCCAGTAGGCCTTTCATGGGCTTATTCAAATCTACAGGCTTGGGAGTGGATTTGTAAGGACGCCAGCTGTGCTCATTCCCCCCCAAATGAAGTTCACATCCAAGGCTAAGTGATGCAAATCTCTCTCTCTCTCTCTCAGTCAGTTCAGATGAGAGAGAAGAGTTCACAGTCTGGACTGTTTTCACACGTGCAGGTTACGCGTGTCCCCTGGGGAGCATGTGCTCACACCTGTACACAGAGACGTGGACACGCACGGGCACGGATGGTTATTCCCCCAAGCGCCTGCGCAGGAAAATGCTCCGTGACCAGCGGACGTGGGCCTGTGAGCTCAGAATAAGCCCACACGCAAATGTAAGCAGACAGGTGTGCTCCCAGACGCCAGCTTACCTAGGCATTCAGGCCTCAAGTGTCCTCCTGCAAAGAGACACATGTGGCCCGTGCATACACAGGTGTGTGCTCACACCGCAGATGGCGTGCTCCTCGTGGGAAGTCCCCAGTGGCTACAACTCAGACATTAAAAGCATCAGTAAAAGAAGCTGTCAGAGGTTCAGTTGCAACATTGATTTTCGTGGTTGTCAGAGCTGAGTAAATAAAGCCCAAGTGACATTTAATACTGGGTCTGCCCTCCAAGGACTGGCACTGGCGAGGAAAACCAGTAAACATTTACAGACTTCTTTAATGTGGAGTGGCCTTCTGTGAGGGTCAGAGATGTCCAGGACTCTCCGGGGACCTTGGGGTCTCCTAGTCTGTGTGTTGACCAGTCTGTGTGGAGCGGATATTGCTTTCTGTTCCTGGGAAGTCATCCAGAGCTGGCTGAGGGCCCCAAGGACTCCCCAGGTCCAGGTGGGGTCCACCGGACCTCCACGTGTCCTCCTTCCCCTGCTTCCTAACGTCTGAGATCATCCTGAGTTAATCACCAGCCTGCCTGGGCCCTGACCACCAACAGTTGGGCTGAACGGTGTCCCCAAAACTCAACCATTGAGTCCTAACCCCGAGGACCTTGCTGAAAACCAGCACCTTTAAAGAAGTGGTTAAGGTAAAATGAGGACATAGCCGGGTCCTCACCCAGTGTGACTAGTGTCTTTGTAATAAGTGGAGACACAGACATGCAGTGGGGGATGCCGTAGGAGGACGTGGGGAGGAGAGGTTGTCTACACGCCAGGGAGTGGCTGGAGGACCAGGCTTGCCCATGTCTTGCTCTTGGTTTCTGGCCTCCTGAGCTGTGAGAACACACATTTCTGTTGCTCAGGCCCACCGGTCTGGGGTGGTCTGTTGCAGCAGCCTAGTGGACTGACACGCCATGGAACAACCGTCAACTCTATCATTCTACCCCAGACCGACCTTCAGACACGGGCCCATGTTGGAGACCTGATGCTGGTCACACCTGAGCCCTTACCCCGAGCCACGTGTGGCCAAAACCTTTAAAGGTTGATCCTTTAAGGAGCTCTGAATAGTAACGAAGACATCCTGTCCATTTACCGACATGGCTCCCTTCGCGTGGGTCCACGTTCACACTTGCACCATCTCCTGCCCTCCCGCCCGTGGGCTCTCCTCCAGTGCTCCCGCAGCCCCGGGAGCAGGCGGTGGACGTTCACGTCTGCATGTCTTCATTCTGCCGTTGCTGCAGAGTGATATGTTTGCTGGGTATAGAATGTTTGATTGGCGCGTCTTCTCTCAGGACATCACAGCATCATTCCAGGAGAAGCTCGTATGTGTTGTTTCCGGCGAGAAGTCTGCCATCACCCTCACTTCTGTGCCTTTGCACAAAACGTGGCTCTTCCTTTTCCCAGTGTTCTCTTTGTTGCCCTGGCTGTGAGCAGTGTGACCGCCATGTACGGTCTGTAGTGCTGTTCTTTTACTGTGCATGTACAATTTCTACCAAATTTGGAAAGTTTTCAGCCCTGACTTCTTCAATGATTGTTTTCTGTCCCTGTCTCACTCTCTCTCCCCTCTGTCGCTGTCTCTGTCCCTGTCCTCTCTCTCTCCGCCTTTGGATGCCTGGGTCGGGCTGCTGCTCTGGTTCCTGACTCACTTGTGCTCTGCTCACTGGTTTACCTTCCGTATTTCCTTCCGATGGCTTCTGTTGCTGTGCTGTCAAGGTCACTGACTCTTCCTCTGCAGTCTCTCCTCTGTCGTGATCCCCGTCCAGCGTGCCGCTCCTCTTAGACATGCCAGCTTTCAGCTCTAGGGTGCAGCCCCAGATGGCAGCTTGGCACCTGGCCGAGCATTGCCATTGGTTTTGGCAGGAGGGGGATGGTGTCAGTAGGATGCCTCTGGCTGTTCAGAGAGATGTCAGGGGTGCAGATGCAGGGAGCCCAACACAGGACTGCAGCAGGACCCCAGCAAGAAAGGCCTCAACAGACATGGGACGATTGCTCCAAGTGTCTGTTGTGGAGCGGAGCCAGCCAGATTCTGGGCAGAGGAGGAAGTGGGGTCAGAAAGGAAGACATGGTCTAGCAGGTTCCACGATGGGCTCAGGTCCCAGAAGACCAGGTGGGGCAGCCAAATGGCTCAGGCTTGGGGGCAAGGCCAGGAGTTGGTCTGACCCACTGATGTGGGGTCACGTTTGTCTAGAAAGTGCTATGGGACTTGATCTGCCCTGAGGCCATCAGCGTGGCCAGGATTCCAAGTGGGCACTTGGCCACCAGCCTCCTGATCACTCCATTAGGCTCAGGCCGCACCTCACCCAGGCAGGAAATCAAAGGGTGATGATGTATAAAGGAGTGTTTGGCTGGTCCTACAGTTTGAGATAGCAGCCCCGGGCTGCAGCCTGAGCTCTGAGCCTTCTCATGTCCCTTATGCTGTGGGAACCCTCCCACCACCGTGGAGGTCGGGATGCCCATGTTAGGCCACGCACAAAAGCCAAGGAACTCTTTGCAAACCGTCTGTTGGTCGTTGACGATCAGATACGATGTAAGGGTGGTGAGAGGGAGAGTGGTGAGCGGGACAGCGTCTCAAGAAGGGTTTGCTTTTCCACCTTGACTCTTGAGAGGAATGAGCATGACGGCATGCCACCAGCATTCGAGAACAGCGGAGAGCGGGGGGCCTTCGGCGTCTCTGGCTGCTCTCCATCATCTGTCCTCTCCGTACACACATGGGAGAAACAGAACTTCCTTATCTTACGGGCTCAGTTTCCCTGACTCCCCACCCATCCTGCCTGGAGCAAGAGGCCCTCCATCCCAGCGCTGTCTGTTGTGGCCACCTCCAGTCCTGGCATGAAGGTCCGACCTCCAGTCGAGTCACGGCCTGGACAACCTCCATCCATTCACTAAACATTTGCTGAGCACCTACTGTGTGTGTTCTGGGAATTCTACTGTGATCCAGGCAGACAGACAGACACACAGAGGGCTCACAGGCGTTTTTCCAGGGAGTGAAAGGTGCTGTGAGGAAAACAAAGAGGTTGATGCCCACATGGGCAGCGGGATGGCGGGCAGCAGGAGCCCTCAGCTGAAGGGTCCTAAGCTGGGGCACCTGCAGCCTGAGTGTGAAGGAGGAGCCACTCAGGGAAGACCCACCCCTGGGGCCCTGCTGCCCTCCGTTACCTGGGCAACTATCCTCTGTCAGCTACACATCCTGACTCTCTGAGCCCTGGACGTGTTGCCCGATGGATGAGTGAATGACCAGAGTTGATTCCCATGACCGCTATCAGGTGGGGGTTGTTATTATCCCCATAACACCCCTGTTTCTCAGGGGAGGAGACCATGATCTCAGGGCATGGGTCATGAGTGAGTGCCAAGGAGGGCCCGTGCCAACGGACACCCCAGGGCATGCTTGTGGGTCACTGGAGCTCTGGAAAGACTGGGGCCATACCTGCTCCTGGAGCCCAGACATCTGTCCCGGTGTCTGGCTGGGAGTGAGGCTCTGCTGTTGGGCACAACGGGCACTGTAGTCCTGCCAGTAGGAGCAGACGGTGCCTGCCCGAGACAGACACCTAGCCCGAGTGCTGGCATGGGTTTCTGCGAGCCTGGCAGTGGCTGTGGGTGTTGGCCTGGCTCCCGCTGTCCCTCTGAACCCTGTCACCTCGTTGCTTTCAGCACCTCACCCCCAGGCCAGGCCGTGACCCAGAGCCTTCTCCAGATAATGCACCGAGGACATAACTGTCATGTCAGGCCCCAGGCCTCCGACAGCCACCAGGAGTGACACCTGGAGAGGCTGCTCTGAAGCATGATTCTGCCTTTCCTGGGGGTGACAGGGAGCGTGAGGACGGCTGAGCTGGCAGAGCAGGTCCCGCTGCAGATCGGAGGGGCAGAAGCCGTGGGCTCTTCACGGGGGACGGGAGGGCAGCTCACAGAGCACCACCAAGTCCTGTGTTGTCTGTGGGGTCTCCAGCCCTGGGCAGCAGACCCTGCGGCCTCCCCTAGTGGTGGGGGCCTGGGGCAGTCCTCACTGTGGGGTCTCTGGGGAGAGGCTCCCCATCTGTTTCCTGTGCACCAGAGCCCACGGGGAGCTGGCGGTGATGGACGCTGGTTGGTGGGAGAGGCTGGGGGTGCAGGAGACGGGGGGTGCAGCTACAGGGAGCTGGGGGAGGGGCCAGAACAGAGGCTGCCAGGAGAGGAGCCTCGGGCAGCATGGGTGGGAGAGGAAGCATGTCTCCTGTTGGGTCAGACAAGGGGTCAGGATCTTGGTGTGCTCAGGGCTCGGTCAGTACGTGAGGGGGCGGCTGGTGGGGGCGGCGGGCATGTAGTCAGGGGGTAGGTGGCAGCAGCATGGTCTGGGTGAGCACAGGCGATCTGGCCCTGCCTCTTCCATCACCGTCCCAGCCTCGCAAGGAACCTGTCCAGCCTGGACACCACCTTCTGCCGTCCTTGCATGTCCTGTCCCGCCGCCCCTGCTGCGCCCCATGCCCTTCAGCCTCCACACAGTGGTGCGGGGCCTCTTTCCTGGCTACGGGACTCCATCTGATCTCTGCTCTGAGGCTCCCGCAATCCTGTATCTCTGTCTTCAGAGCACGGCACCCCCCAAAGATGTCAAGTGGTTAGAACTTTCCCCTCCGGACTCGGAGCACTGCGAATGCAGGACGGACCTTGTCGCTGGGCATTTAGACAGGAGTTTGGTGTCCTCGGTCAGTACCTCTTTGGGGAGGGATCGTCCCAACTGCTGTCACTCCCTGCCCCTGCCACTGGTTTCGCCTCCTGCTCGGGACCTCCCGTCGGCACAGGCCCCTGTGTTCTGCAGCTCCCCCCTCAGCTCCACCCAGCAGACAGTCAGGACCAGCTTCCCTCCCTGTCTCCAGAGGGAGGGACGCCCCCTCCTCCGGGCTCCCTGGGGCCCAAGCTCCCAGCCCACGCCCTCCTGGCCCACCTTGCAGATGCCAGGAAGGGAGCCTGGTGTGTGCCAAGAGTGGGGGCGAGCTCAATGGACTCAAGGCCCATGAGTGCCTCTGGATACATTAGATTTGGACATAGAGCTTCGGGACCAGGTCACACCTGCCCTGTGGGCCTGCACCTCACCTGGGCTGACCCTACAAGGGCTCGTCAGCCCAGGTGCACTGAAACGGGACAGGAAGTGCCAAGGACGACTCAGCCAGGGAACCTGGGTGAACAGGGCCACGTCCACAGGGAGAGACTGCCCAGGATGAGGGGTGGGTGCCCAGAGGAGGAGGAGCTCGGGGTTTGACCCTCGGAGCTGAGAGGCCGATGGCCCCCTGTGGCGAGATGGAGAGGAGGGTGGTCCTGATGACTAAATGAACGGATGCCCAGATGCGTGACGCGTCTGTGTCCCCCGTGCGTGCTCACATGTGATGCTTGTGAAGAAAGGTCAGCTGGGTATGGTCTGGGGACCACGAAATGGGGAAGTGCACGTGTCCGCATGGAAGTGTGCAGGGAGAGGCCAGCCGCCCCGAGGCTGCTGGGCCAGACCGCTGCGCACGCCGCAGTGTGTGCACCCATGTACGTGCAGGCGCACACGCACACGGACATGCACGCGCATGCACAGACACAGACGTGCACACACGCACAGACGTGCACACACAGACGTGCACACGCACACACACAGACGCGCACACACAGACGCGCACACACAGACGTGCACGCGCACACGCACAGACGTGCACACACAGACGCGCACACAGACAGACGTGCACACACAGACGTGCACGCGCACACACACAGAGACGTGCACGCGCACACACACAGACGTGCACGCACACACACGAGCGCCCGCATATGGGATGTGTACACGTGTGTGCACACAGAACCCCTTCAATGCCTTCACAGGCACAAACACGTGTGCACACACCGCACACTCATGAGCACACGTGTGCACGCATGCAAGACCACACACGTCGACCATATTTACACGTGCACACGCACACCCACGATGGCCCGTGCCACTCTGCACTTCGGGAACGGTGTACACGGCAACTTTGCCTTCACGCCTGGACTCCACCAGCGGGGATCCTGGAAGCCCAGCCCGTGGGAGTCACGTCTGCAGTTGACACGTTAGCTCTGGTCCCTGAGCCGCTTCCCTTCCCCCACGACAGAGGGCCAGCGCAGGTCACTGCGGCCACTGCCGACCTGGACTTTCCATTTTGCCTGAAGACCAGGTGCAAGCCGCCGGCCCTGGTCTCGCTGAGTTATAGGGGCTGCCGCGGCGTGTCGTGGCCGGCTTATGCGTGCGGGCCCGCGCCGCTCCGAGAGGCTCTCTCTACTCGGCAGAGGCGACCCGCCTGAGGGAGGGACCTGGGATGGGGACCATCGTCTGTGTCTCCCTCAGTCACACAGGGCGCGGCCTCTGTCACTGTCCTCTGGCTGCTCCTGAGGACGGGTGTGGGGCTGTCCCATGTCCCTCAAGACCCTGACGCCTTATGAACGCAGAGGACGCTCTCCCCCACCAGCGCCTGGAGCGGCACGATGGAACCTTCTCTCCTCTGCATCGAAGGCGACACATCCTCTCTCTCTTCAATGACAAGTGTCTTGCCACTTTGGCTTTCAGCGTACCTCTGAGGAGGGACACGGTCTGGAGTGGAGGTGAGAGGGGCACCCCCAGGCCAGGACTGACTCCCCGCCACTAGCCAGAGCTTGCAAGGGGGCTTCTGATTGGAGAGACCAGAGAGGAGCCCAGACCCACCTCAGGGAAGGCTCAAAAGGGGCCTGACAGAGGGGACAGACGAAAGGAGCGGAGTGTCAGCAGCAGGTGCACAGCTTGCCTGCAATGAAGCAGGAAGGCTCAGCCCGTGCGTTCCCCCCCCCCGCCCCCCGGAGCGGGCAGCTGGGGGAAGGGCTCGACCAGAGGCTGACAAAGCTGGGAATCAAGGGCCTTGGAGCTCAGGGATGGCCCCCAGGCTGGGGGGAGATCAGTAGGCTTGCCTGGGGAGGAAGCTGCTCTGGAGAGGGTGCCCCGTCAGGGAATTTGCATCTCAAAGAGATGAATGGAAAGCTGGCTGTCAGCAGGTCCCAACACACCAGAAGAACTGTTTGTCCCAGAGGAAGAGCAGAAGAGAACAGAAGCAGATTTCAAAACACCAGGAAGAGAAATTGCAATCATCCAGGAAGTGTGGGGAAGGGTGTTTAATGCTGCAAGCTGACCTTCCTAGGGGCCACCATCCCCCCGCCCCGCTTACAGGCAAGCCTTCAGGGGCACCCTGGCCGCCCACCTTCCAGGTGCTGAGCTGGTTTCATGGCCAGATGCTTCTGCTCCCTGACCCAGTGGTGGTCAGTGAGAGCTGAGGGCTGGCTGTAACTGGACCCCCTCCCAACTGTCACAGGGCTCCCGCCTCTGTCCCTGCTCTTAGGAGCTCATGGATGGCTCTGCCTGGTGCTCTCCAGAGCAGTCCTACCTGGTCCCCAGGGCTCCCCAGCTCCCACCTGCTCCTCAGGCCAGAGGGACGCCACTCAGCAAAGACTGCATTCTTTGCTTAACAGGTGTCTATGAGTCTAACTGATGAGATGCCCTTGAATTTGCATGGTAAGTACTTTAGAAATGCCAATGTGGACATACACTCCCAGTGGGCTGAAACAGCCAGGGGGTCCTTGGGGAATTTCCTGAGCCCCGGCCTGAATGAGGCCAGGGAGGGCAGGGTCCAGCACCCTGACCCTGGCAGGGGGCCCTGCTCAGCTCCCACAGCAGAGAAAGTTCACAGGGGAGGGCGCGTACTGCGGGAGAACAATGGCTATAAGGCTCCCTCCCTTGGAGATGAGAGTCCAGCACTGGGTCCCATGGGCCTGAGCACGGTGCGGGGGGTGATGGAGACGGGAGAGCTAAATATGTCAGACCTTTAGGGAAATTCACACTCTTCGAAGACAAGCCCAACGTCAGGGCAGACGTGAGGTGGGGGCCAGCAAGTCCTGGGTCTTTGGTGGTTCCTGCCAGTGTCACAGCTTCCTCTTGTCATTTTGCAAGGATGGGATGAGTGACGCCTGCTCCCTGGGGACAAAGTCAGCAAGGTACCCATGGTCCAGACCAGGGTGGGCTGAGGTGGGCCATCCGGGTGTGTAGGGCCAGCCCGGCTCCTGCACAGGGATGGAGATGGACCAGCAGTGGGAGAGTCTGGGGCCACCTGAGGTCCATGGCAGTATTGGAGGGAGGCCTAGGGTAGAGGTCAGTCACGGGGTCTGTAAGAGGAAACATCCTGGATCGAGTCCTGGTGTGGCCTCAAAGCACAGTTCAAATGAGCCACAACTCTGGCATCTGATGTGACCCTCTTAGTCCCCAGAACAAACATTCACCAACCGTCTACTGGCCCCGGACACCAAGCTCAAGGTCATCTCCAGAACGTCAAGGATCTTCTGTGATTCCCTGGCCTGGTGCTTCTACGAGTCTGGTACTGGGGGCAGAGGGAGGTCCAGCATCAACCCAGGTCATCCTGGCCGCCCCTGCCCTCGATGCATGCCACGGTCAGGGTCAGTGTCCCCTAAACGCCATGTCCTCTTGCTCTCCACCCCACCCCCAACCGCCCCCAACCTGGCGAGAGGATGGTCATGTTGCTCCGACCCCGATGTCCCTTCCACTCCACCACCACCTGCCCGGCTCCAGTCCCTCTCGCCTCCCCACTCCTGCCCCATGTGGAGGTTGGCCAGGCCCTCTCCAGACCACGCCAACAATGCTGACCACAGACGCTCCCCTCCATCTGCTGGGCACGGGCCTGGGCAGGACTGCCTGTGTCCCTCAGACTTGGCCACGTTCCCTGGCTTTCAGCCCCTCAGCGGGCCACGACCCGCGGGCTCTCATCCTCTGACCTTCATGGCCAGTCCTCCCCCTGGGGTCTTTGCACACTTTCCCCCAAGTCACAAAACCCTCCCACGGAAGTCTGTTGCCTGAGGGCAAGAGGAGATGTAGGCAATGATGGCCCCAGCTGTCATGTCCCCCAGTGTCACCTGCCAGCCACACGATCTGGTGGTGACTCCAGCCTGGCCGGCTGCCCGTGTCCCTTCAGCCCTGAGCCTGAGCCTGCTCAGCGGGGTTCAAAGGGGACATCTTGCTCTGGGATTGGGGTTCCCAGACCCAGACACCCAGACCCAGACCCAAACACCCCTCAGGGCCCCCCACCCGGGCCTGACCTCCTAGCCCCATACTCAAGAGTGGGGGTGCCCCTGCGGAAAACGAGGGCCCCCTCCATCCCAGGTGGGGCCTCGTGTGTCTCTGCTGGGACAACAGAGCTTGCAGAGGTATAGGCCACGGGCCTGACTCTATGAACAGAGGAGAAACTGAGGCCCAGAGAGAGGGAGCCTGTCCACACTGTCACTGAACAGAGCTGGCCGTGCCGTCCTTGAGCATCAGCGGCCTGCAGGAGACACAGAGCAGGTGAGGCCTACAGTTTTGGGCCTTGCTTCCCCCCACCCCCCGCCAGCTCCAGACGGCTCTGGCTGGCAGGATGGGGCTGGGCGAGCATATGCCTGCCACAGCGGGCGACAGCTGTCCACCATCCAGAAAGCTGGCAGAGCCAGGCCCGGGGGCACGGGATCCGCGGCTAGTTGCCATTTATGCTTGGAAATTGGAGACATGATCCCTGCCAAATGCCCCCAGGGCGGCAGAGGCGTGCAAGGCGGTTAACTACCTCTGCGTGCACTGGGCCCGGGGAGCGGCGACGTGGGCCACTGCGTGCTGTCCCCGTCGGGGAGGACGGGGTTCCCTGGTGCCCAGCAGAGGCGGGAGGGGGCAGTCCGGGGGGGAGGACGGCTCAGAGCGGTGGGGCGTCGGTGGGGGCTGGCGGATGGGCACTCAGGTGGGCAGCCGCGGAGGGGCTGCAGGTGGCAGGCTCCTGGGCTGGGTGGAGAGGCGGGTACCCCGGGCGCTCGGGCGCGGTGCCAGGCTCAGCTCTGTCGCAGCCGTGGGCCATGCAACTCAGGGAGGGCGCAGCCAGCTGCCGGCTGTTCGTGGCTAGCTCCAGCCTCTTCACCAGCCCTCGGGGTCTGCCCTTCTCCCGGACGGCCCTCTGAGCCCCGAGCCTGTGCTCCCCCTCTTAAGCCCAGGACCCCATGAAGGAGGGAGGAACTCTCCTCCCTCCTTCCCAGACGACCCATCAGAGGCCCAGAAGGGAACCAGACCAGACGCTTGTCCCTGGGACCAGAAGCACAGCCTCCTGACCCTGACCCTGACCCAGGCTACCCTGACAGGAGTCAACCTCTTTGACGTCCGACACTCCCAAGGCGCTGAGCTGCCCTGTGACCCTGAAACAGGGACAGTGGGGCTTCTTGGTGACTGGGGTGCTTGAAACGAGCCCAGGTTCAGGGCACAGGGAGACTTGGTTTAGGTGTGAGCTTTGCTTCTTGCTCTGTGCCCCCGAGAGGCTGCTGCACTTGGAAGCTCGGTTCTGTCCCCCACAAGGGAATCGGGGTGTCCTTCCTTCCAGCTGCTGATTGTGGGACACCCAGGACGTGGGCACCTGCATGTCACCGTGCTTGGGAGACGTGCCTCCTGTCCTTCTCGGGGTGCTCCTGGTAGTCGGGGTGCAGAAGGAGACATGTGGTGGACTTGGCCCCATGTGGGGACTTGTGGCATCCCTGAGCATCGTGGGCTGTCTGCCGGCCCCGAGTCCCACATGGGAAGCCCTCCTGGGGTTCGCATTGGCCGGCAAGCCAGCAATGTTCAGGAAGCAGGGGCCTGGCCTGGTGTGCGCAGAAAGAGAGATGTGGTCACAACCCAGGGAATGCCAAGGGCACCAGAAGCTGCAAGAGGCAAGGGTTTCTTCCCCACTGGAGTCTCCAGGGGAGCCTGGTCCTGCTGCATCCTGGCTTTGAATGTCTGGCCTTCTCCTCTGTGCTAACCTGTGCAGCAGCCGCAGGAAAGGAATGGAGTCTCAGAGAGAGCCCATGGTGTTGGCAGATGCCAGGGCCACCCTCTCCAGGCAGAGGAAGGCTAGATAGGCTGGCTGAACTACCAGGTACCAGCAAGATGCTGACCTTGGGTGGGGTGGCTGGAGGGGGGGGTCCATCAGGAATCACTCGGCATCACCTCAGAGGGCCGGAGGAACTCAGTGTCACACAGGCCTCCTGATCCAGCCCATCCTCCTGTGGTCCCAGGGCCCACACAGGGCATATAGCTGCTCCCTTGGGGAGCAGGGAGCAGGGAGCAAGGGTTGGCAATGTGTGAGGGCTGCATATGTGCAGGGCAGAGCCTGGAGTGGGGTGCTCTCGACATGCAGATTCTAATGTGGGACTGGGGCATTGGCTACCGCTTGGAGCAGCCTGCTCAGAACCTTGTCCTTATTGCTCAGAATTCCTAGGCTGGGGGAGGGTCAGCTTATTCTAAGAGAACCCAGGGTAGTTGGGACAGACGTTGATGATGGTGATAGAGTGTGACGACCGTGGTGGTTCTGATGACTGTGTGGTGGTGGTGATGGTATTGGTTCTAACGGCATTGATGAGGGTGATGGTGTAGGTGGTGGCGATGGTGATGGTGACGAGGCTGGTGATGGTGTAGATGGTGGTGATGACGATGGTGTTGACGATGATGATGGTGATGATGGGGATGGGGTGATGGTGATGATGGTGTTGACACGATGATGGTGCAGATGGCAGTGATGATGATGGTGTTGATAGTGACGATGGTGGTGAGGATGGTGACCATGGTGGTGATTGTGATGAGGGTGATGGTGAGGATGGGGATGATGGCGGTATTGATGGTGGCGATGATGGTGATGGTGATGATGGTGACGATGATAGTGTTGACGATGATGATGGTGTAGATGGTGGTGATGACATTGATGGTGTTGGTCGTGCGGATGGTGGTGCGGATGGTGATGATGCTGGTGATAGTGATGGGGGTGCTGAGGGTAATCCCCAAATCCCTTACATCCAGCAGAGTTATGTTGTATGTGTGAGAGATCCCAGTGCCCCACAAGTCTACACTCTCATTGTGTGCTTGAGCCAGAGCCGGCCTGGAGCAGAGCCCCCTCCTCCACCTGAGCTCCTGTGGATCGCCTGTGAGTGTGTCGTTTCATCTGAACCTTCACAATTTACTCACGGATTCAAGGTGTTGAACCAGGATGAAGCTCAGATATCAGCCAACCCAATCTCTTATTTTCTCAATGAGGGACAGGCTTGACCAAGTCACACAGCCAATGGGGCTTAATAAGGGCCAGCACCGAGATCCCGGTCAATCCCACTCTCACCTGCTCTTTCGGCTGTTCTGCCACAGCCTGGGAGGGCCAAGGGGACGTGAGGTCCCTCACAGTGCATTTCTCCGCGTCAAGGGGGGCAGGGAGAGAAGGGGCCAGCTGCAGGCCAGGTGCTGTGGAACCAGCTCCTAGGGTAATGACATTCTATATATGAGCAATGCCTCTGTCCAGCCCCTCTTCCTGCCGGACATTCACCCTGACACCCCAAGACAGGGGGCAGGTGCAGGGTGTGGGTGGAGCAGAGAAGAAGCTGGCCCAGGGCAGCGCGCTCCAGCCTGCTGGGAGGCTGCATGAAGGGGCAGAGGGACCGGGGAGACCTCACCCTGCAGGAGACGGAGTCATGGACCTCAGACTAGGGCTGTCACTGACTGTGCACCCTGGGCCTCCACTGTTCCATCTGGTGAGTGGGGGCAGGGCTGAGAGCACAATGCAAGGACCTGGGCATCCAGGTGCCACAGAGCGTTTGTCATGAGGATTCAGAGCAAGAATGGATGGAGGGGAGGGTTGGGGTCAGGGATACCTGCAGCATGGTGAGGCAGGGATTGGGCTGGAGAGGGTGGCCTGTGGCCGGCTCCGTACGGACAAAGCCAAGGGGACGGACATGGTGGATGCAGGAAGCATTCTGGGTGACACAGATTCCGAGGTTGCGCCACAAGCGAAGCAGGGAAGGAGCGGGCAGGAGGAGCGGGTTTGAGGGAGATAATGAACTCAGCTTTGGAACCAGCTGGGACGGGAGCAACTAATCCACGCGGAGAGGGAGGGCGCCTGCTCTGCTGGCTCGGTACCTGCACCGCCGCTTGCTCTGAATGTCCCTCTAATCGGCTTAGAGATTTATGCAAAGCCGGGTGTGCAGGAGCCCTGATTGGGTTGTGAAGGGACTGTCCAGGCTGCCAGCCCTCAGTTTCTCCCCAGCACCCTGGCTCTGAGCTCTTGCTCTCTGATGAAACCCTGCAGCCAAAATGGGGGTTTTAAACATCATTACGGCTGGAACCAAAGGGGATTTCCACAGGAAAAAGTGCACAGGTCCAGAGGCCAGGCCACCCCGGGGCCAGGACAAGATGCAGAGATCATTCTCAGAGCGGTGGCAAGTAGGACGCTGGAGGGATGTCTTGAGTCCCAGCCACAGCTGAGACGGAGCCCTGATCCCAGGCACATAATGAGCCCTGATCAAGGCTACACACTGAGCCCAGATTCCAGAACCTTGCCATAGACTAAGTCCTGACCATGACCAGACATGGGTCTCTGACCCTGGTCACTGGCTGGTCTGTGAGCACCATCCCAGACCAAACCCTAATCCCACTCACAGTTGGAGAGCTGACTGGTTCAAGACGGAACCTTCGTCCTGTTCACGTACTCAGTCTCATGGTGGTTCCAGACTGAGCTCAGACCCTGGTCGCACTCTAAGCCCTGACCCTGCTCACTCACTGAGCCCTGATCCTGGTCACACTCTGAGCCTTCACCCTGGTCACACTCTGATCCCTGACCCTGGTCACACCCTGAGCCCTGACCCTGGTCACACCCTGAGCCCTGATCTTGATCACATGCCGAGCCCTGATCCTTCAAAATGAGAACAGCGTCATGGATGGTACTGTCCCCTCCTGGTCTGGGCATTCTGTGGCCCTTTGGTTTTGTGACAAGGGCTGCTTAGAGTGAAATCTCACACTGTCATTCGAGTGGACAAGTCTAGGTGTCTCTGATCATCACAATTACCACACTTTACCACTGCTGTTCAGTTGTGTGTGATGAACCGAGAGGGCAGGCTCCATGTTCGTCCTGGTCTCAGGGCATCCCCAGGGCCTGGCACTGTACCCCCGCTCGGTACAAGTTGTGGACTGAATGAATGAGTGAATGACTTGATTAAATCCCAAACTTTGGGAAAGAGGAAGCTGTGTCAGATGGCGGGGGAAGCCAATAGTCTCCTCGGGCATCCTGCGGAGGACGGCAAGACCGAGGTGTGGGAGCGCGCGGGGGCGGGTGTGTTAGAGTCAAAGCCGCACTTGCTAATGACGTTCGCCAGTGAGGTTAGAACCGGTGTGTGTGTGTGTACGTGTGTGCCTGTGTGTGTTGTGTGCCTGGCTTGGGGGTGTCACGCCCCTGTGTGCGTGTGCGTGTGCGTGTGGGTCTGTGTCTGTGTGATGCGGTTGGGGACTAGCATCCAGGAACGAGAGTGGGGAAGAGCCTGGGGGTGGGTCCTACACACTGAGCCGGGGTTGGAGGGTCACCACCGTGGGTCACTCGTCTCCGGGGAACCATCTGGGCTCTAGGGTGAGCCTGGATCGTGGGTTCAGGGCACTAGAATCTCTGCCTTCACAGTGTCTGTGGGGGCCTTGGGGCAGATGGCAGAGGGGCACTGAGGGCCCGTGGTCATCCACGTGCTGGGCAGGTGAGATCCTGACCCCTCCTCTATCAGAGCAGGAAGCAATGTGAGCCCAGGGGTGCTGGTTTGCTTTCAGTGTTTATTTTTTCTCTGGAAAGAAATTAGCAAGCACATAGGACATAAAGCTTAGAAAATGTTGTGAGCATAAGTAAAAACACAGCAGTGACTCATCATCCGTGCCGCCTTGGAGTTAATATTTTAGGTGGCTCTGTATGGCTGTGCATGTTGTACACTCCTCAAAGGGGCTGGGGGAGGAGACGGTTCCCACTACCCCAGGAGGGCTGTATCCGTCGTGGTGGGATTGTGGGGGTTGGGCATGGCTCTTTGCGGTTTCCAGGAAGATGCCGCTTGGCTGCTTTCATTTTGGTTCTTCCCTTCCAGACTATCTCCGACCCTAACATCCCACAGACCCAACGTGTACACATCCACGTAGCTTCCCAAGTGTAGAGGACACGCACACTCTGCTGCTTGCCACACCCTCTTCTCACCTCAGGTTGTGCATCGTCCCGCGTAGGCGCCTCGCAGCGTGCTCACCCCTCCCCCGCTGTCAGACATCGCTTTGTTCCCAGGTGCCTGTTCCCAGGTGTCACGTCCGCGGTGACCCACATCTCTGCACGGGAGTGCTTTCACCTTCCTCACAGTTGCACGGCCAGATGTGGACTCAAAACCTGCCACCCACAAGATGTCAGGGCCGGGGGCGTGTGCTGCTGGGTCCCCGGCTCCTAGGACGGTGGGGCTGTTGAGTCTGGAATCTGCAGGGCAGGCCGGCAGGCTGGGCACTCAGGTGGGGTGTCTGTTACAGCCTTGAGGTCGAGTTCCTTCTCCAGGAGACTTCAGTTTTGCTTTCAGGACCAGCGGCTGATTAGACAAGACCCACCACAGCACCGAGGGCAATCTGCTTTACTGAAAGTCCACCAGTTGTGGATTTGATCATAACTACAGAATATCCTCACAGCAACGTTGGGTCCAGTGTTCGAGCAAACGTCCAGGTCCTGCAGCCCAGCCCCGCTGACATTGGTGGGACCTTTGCAGTCACTTCGAAGGGCATCTACTACCAGCCCACGCACACACATGAATGTTTGTCCTGACACATCTTCACCAATTAATGAAGTGTCAGGATTTATTATCTTAATGTTAGCATCAATATCCCATTTGAAAGCGCATTCATTTGGTTAATAGAGAATTGGAGCTTCTTTTCACATATTTCTAGGTCATGAGACATTTGCCAGAGCCCAGCAAGGTCAGACTGCCGTGCAGTCCTGTGCACTGCAGGAGAGAGAGATGCTGTAGGAGAGACAGGCAGGCATGGCTTGGTTGAGGGGGGCCATCCTGCGTGTGAGAAGTTACAGGGATCCGAGGGTGCGGTCAGAGCAAGGACTGCTTCTGCTCATCTCCCTCCCGCTTCCACCGCACCCCTCGCAGTCCTGCACCTCCGGGAATTCCAGACCACGTGGGAGCTAGCACTGAGTCCTTGTCTCCCCAGGTCGATGGGGGCAGAGAGACGCATGCGGCCCGGTCCTGACTGCAAACCCCATTACCGTTCCTCACCGGTAGTGTCTTATTGGTGCTGCTTCCAAGGACGGACGGCACGGCGGCCAGATGCCCAGCACGTAGTAGGGGCTCCGTGAACCCAGCCCCCTCTCTCTTCCCCTTCATCTCACAGTTTGACTTGCCGTTAGCGTGGTTGAAAGAATTGGGTCAGTTCCTATAATATCTTCTAACTGATTCCGATCATTCAGGCACTTGCTCCGTCATTAACCCAGATCATCACACTCTTTGATCAGCCACTGAGAAGAGTGATGCGGCGGGTGTTCAGCAGGGAGCCCAGCCCCACGCGGACCGTCATCTGGCATTTGCCAAAAGCCTGCTCGAGACATTTGGCATTGGAGGGACAGCCAGTCCAAGGCACGCGCTAACTGCCCGCTTGCCCAGGTCACTCTGTTTTCCAAATTTGTATTAGCCCTGAATTTGGCCTTCTGGTTCCTGTGCTTTGTCCAGATCACTGGTGTGTGTGTGCCTGTGTGCGTGCACCTGTGCATGAGAGACAAGATGTTTCAGGAAAGAAAAGCTTGTCACGGAGGAAAGGTACAGGTTTGAGAGGCCACAGCCTTTCCTGGGGTAGGCTCTGTCATCGACGGGGCATGTGACCTTGGAGTGTCCTTGGCTCGTCCATGCGCCAGTGCCCCCTTCTGTAAGCTGGGCTTGGGGCTTCACGTCCAGGGCGCTGGCAGGATGAGGTCCAGCACGACGACCACACTCAGCGTGGACCAGGTGTTCCGTCGCCCTCACTGTGGTCCCTCTTCCCAGCTCATTTCCCGCTACGACGTCACTAACTCATGATCATGTGCGTCGCCTGGGAACTGCACGCAACTCCGAGATCCCGGATGAAGCTCAGGACGCCCCGGCCTCGGCCGCCCTCCCTTCTCTCGGGCTCCGATGCTGACACCGATTTCCCTGCTAGAAGTGAGTGCTGGTGTCCTTCAGGTGCGCAGGCCCACAGTGCTGGGCTGCTGGCAGCACGGAGCGGCGTCCTTTTATCCTCGAGCTCATCCCCGCAGTGCCCTGGACCGGTCTGTTTCCCCGCACCGCTGACGGCACCCCAGAAAAGCCAGGCGGTGGGCACCTGGGTCGCCGCTGACTTCTGTGGTTACGGCCGTGCTGCAGACGGTCCCTGCCTGCACCCCCGGATGCTGGCCGGGCTTCTCTGGGGCTGGCGCTGAGCTGTGTCTCGAGGTCCCGCGGGCCCGTGGTTGGTGTAGCAGCTGCTGTCAACCTGCCTTCCAAAGTCCTCGTCACCAGCCCCCGGAGGGTTGAGGCAGCGTCCGACCGTGGTGTCCCTGTCTCCCAGTGCCCACACAGCAGCCAGCGAGAATTTATTGAATGGGCGGGGGAATGAGGAGACGGGGGGCTTCACTCTCCTTTTGATGGGAATGTGTGTGTTCCGCAGCCACACGGCGTAAGACGTGTCACCGCACCTGTCCACGCTGCCTGGCAGGGCAGGCCCGGCGAGACTTTCTGGTGCACAGCTGAAACTAACGGAACGTTGAGCATTCGTTATTCTTCCATTAGAAAATCATGACAACAAAAAAAGGCTTTCATTTTATTTCAATGTCAAGTAAATGCAGCACTAAGCAAACCAAATCATGAAGCCCCTGACCTCTCAGTAGATGTTGTGAAACCTCACACGGCTTATGTTTCTGTCCCCGGATCCAGGCATCGCATGCGGTGCTAATGACAGGGTCCCGGGGTCAGCTGGAGCAGCGGAACGCAATGGGATCATTAGGCCCTCGATCTCCGGCGCACCTCCTTCCCAGACCGAGGATTTCATGCTTTGTCCCCAGATTCTATAGAGGAATGTTAATAAGAAAGATCCATCTGAAGACTGTCCCCTCTATCTTTTGCAAAAATGTACTCTGAAACCTCATCCACGCTGCTGGTCAGAGCTCCTTATGGGAAGGCCTGCGGCATAAGTTCCTCCTCCTCCTCATGTTGTCCTAGATGCCTGTGCCGGGCCTGCCGATGTGGAAAAACACAGGCCTCAGAGCCCAGACCTGCCCGCACCTGCTGGGTCCCCCTGGACTGGTCCAGGCCCCGGAGCGGGGCTGGGGGGAGGGGAGGGCCTGGCTTGTCTGGGCTCAGCCCCGAACAAGAGGCTCCAAGCAGTGACCCCCGAAAGCTACTGATGGAAACGGATGAGGTCATGTCACTGTTGTTTGAATATCCATGCGTCGTGGCCTTGGAAAGACCCTCTTGGAGGCAACGTGTTCTCAGAGCATTTCAGAGGATCTACAGGCTTTCTCTACCGACTTGGAGGGTCCATGAGGGACGGAGCCTCATTGAAGGGACTCTGGATGAGGCTCTGGTGTGTCGTCACTTCCTTAGTGTCCGGGGCGGGAGGCAGTGAGGGGCGGCCCTCAGCCCCGTTTCAGGGTCAGCTTCAGCCTGGGCTTCTCACTCAAGGCCTGGCCCCGCCCTGGTTTCCGGAACACTCAGGTCAGATGTGAACTGGCTGGACACTGACCGAGCACGGAAGGGCAGGAACGGAGGCCCCAGGAGCCCGTGGACGTGGCCTTGTCGGAGAAAGCGTCCTGGCAGATGGAATTAGCTTTGAGGTCCTCATGTGGGAACACTCTGGACCACTTGGGCGACCCTCACCCAAGGGCAGGTGTCCTTACAGGAGGCGGGAGAGGGGAGGGCTCAGAGAGCAGAGCGGCTCTGTGGACGTGCGGACAGAGGCGGAGGGACACGGCAGGCCCAGAGCCCCAGAAGCTGAAGGAGCAGGAAGGGCGCCCCCGGCGGTCCTGCGGGGGAGCGAGGCCCTGCAGCCCGTGGACCTGGTGCTGAACAGTAATATCCCTGTCTGGTGTGCACTGTCCCGTGGCT
Organism: Pteronura brasiliensis; assembly: GCA_004024605.1. NCBI lineage: Eukaryota > Metazoa > Chordata > Mammalia > Carnivora > Mustelidae > Pteronura > Pteronura brasiliensis. Next base: position 89,330 of record PJEN01001018.1, read on the forward strand.
GGGTGCTCCGGCAGGTCACCCAGGATGCAAACGCACCCCTGGAGGTCTCTGCTCGGATTCCCCGTGGAGGCTGCAGGAGGGGCCGGCTGCTGTGCCGGGAGGCCTGCGAGCAATGCTGAGGAGCCACCGGCTGGGCTTGGGCTGTGGTGTGGGCGAGAGGCCAGGGAGGGCCCCGGGCGCCCGAAGGGCTCGGCGACACGCTGGTGCACGGGGCACCCACGGGGTGTCGGGGAGCGTAGGAACGGCCGTGCAAGGCCAGCCGTTGGCCTCGCCAGGGTGATGACTGCTTCCCCGGCTGAGTCAGGAACTCTGTGGAGTAAATGCTCCCGTTCATCCTCCCTCCGTGAGCCCCGTCACCCCGCGCGTCTGCCGCGGGAGAATGGGCTCAGAGAGACCGGTTTGCCGACGCCGGTCATCCAGAGGATGTGCACGGGGCCAGGCTGGAAGGGAAGCTGTGACCGCCTTGCCGAAGGTCCCTGTGCCCTTCTCGCTTCCTGCCGATGCCTGCAGGGGGTTGAGACAGGCACGCTGGCCCCGGAGGGCCGGGCAGATCGGCCGCACGCGCTCCGCACTCACACTCGCCAGCGACCAAGGTGGAGGTTAGTTTGCAGCTTGTCAGAGCCTTGGAGGATCAGGCTTCAAGCCCTAGCCTGCATCCCACTGCCCCCCAACGTATAGGCCTCCAGCGGGGGTCTGGGGATGGGGCGGAGACTGTGGATACCCAGGGCACATGTGGCTCTGGAGGTCGAGCAAGTCCCAGGTGACCTCGTTCACACCTGTCGCTGCCCCTCAGGAAGGAGCCAGGGCTCCCAGTTCCCCTAAGAGCTGTGAGTGGAAACCCACTTGTTTCTGACGGACTGGCTGGTTGACAGCAGCACCGTTTGTTAGTAATAGGGATAAAAGCAGAGACTCCCTCTGCATAATCGGGAGCTCACACAGAGTATAACCGCGAAGCCCAAACCCGAAGTGCGTCATGGGTGCCCCGTGTCCCAGGCTCTGCCCGAACGCTTCTCGGACGGTGAGCCCATGACCGGCCACCACAGCCTGTCCCTAGTGGACACTCCATTCATGTCCCTGTAACGTGCCCCCCTTTCGTCCTGATCCCCCTGGAAGCTTCAGCTCTGGCCTTCTCGCCCCTGAGAAGCCCAGTGCATCTGAGGCCCGTGCCCTGTGCTTGTCGTCAGGGTGCTAGGATGGCGTGTTGTGTTCCAGTCCCCAGAGACGGACGCAAGTGGGCAGTTGCGAACATGACCAAGGCGGTCCTCCCCTTCCCCACTTCCGAGGCCCAGCTTCCTTGCCTTTCTTCCCTGTACCTTTCCTTACCTGCCGGTCACACTTCCCAGACCCCGTGGCATTCTGCTCAGTGTCCTCTGAATACCCATTTTGTCCCAGAACTGTGGCCTGGGCCGTGTTGGGGTGAGCCAGGCTCTCTAGACTCAGACAAAAAGAGGCGGACACCTCCTCTGGGAAGCCAGCGGGGGTTGAGCCCACGGGACGGTGGACCACGATGATCACCAGGGGTGGAGCCGAGAGCGTGGGCCGAGTGGTGGCAGGGACCACAGCCCCCGGCTCTGGCTCATCCAGAACTGTTGGTGACTTAAAGCCATTGCCCTGAAAATCAGGTTGGACGTCAGAAGAACCGTAAGTTCTGTGCAATTTCCCGCTCAGTGGGGCTGACACATGCATGGGGAATTTGGCATGATGAATGGGCCCTGTGGGTGCTTTTTAAGAGCCATGACTGCAAGAGAGCCAGGGGCCTGGGCCAGCCTTCCCGAGCAGATCGAGGGCCTTTCCAGTCGGGCGGCTGCCACACTGGCCTGGCCCGTTATCACTCACAGATGGTCTGCAGATAGCGAAGGCGGCGGGAGACAGCGGGTGATGTGTGTGAGTCGGAAATGGATCCCCGGGCAGATCCCGAGCGCCCACCAGTGCCGGCCTTGATCTGGGTGCTGGAGGCAGAGAGGCGGGCGAGGCTCAGGGGGCCCCGGCAGCCGCCGCTGGTTCAGCCACGCCCACTGCCCACCATTCCAGGCTGTCTGAGGGCTCTCCTGCCTCTGCCATCAGACCATGAACTCACGTGCGCGTGTCGTCTCCAACATTCTACCCACTATGGCACGCCTCGTCCCTGTCTCCTGGGTCAGCGCCACCAAAGTGCCCGATCGTAGGGAGTCCTCTTTAAACCCTGATCAACCAGAGTTAAACACAGGGTGGGGGGGTGGGCGCATGGGGTTAAACAGTGTCTCCAAACTTCATATCCACTTGGAACCTCAAAGTGTGGCCTTCCTTGGAAATAGGATCCTTGCCATCGGTTAAGACGAGGTCAGAGTGGGGTGGGGCGGGCCGCTGTTCCAGTCACTGGTGACCCTGTACGAAGAGGAGGGAAGACCGTGTGAAGCCGGGGCAGAGACTGGAGCCATGCGGCCGCAAACCAAGCACCGCCAAGGACCGCGGGTCACCCCTGAAGCCAGGAGCACCCCCAGAACCCAACCCAGACAACACTGGTTTCAGACTTCTGGCCTCCAGAACCGTGAGAGAACACATTTCTGTGGCTTTCGGCCACCCAGTTTGTGGACCTCTGGATTGGCAGTGCCTCAAGACTAGTGTGGAGGTTGAGGAGGGTCAGAAGACCTGCAGACGGCAGGTAGGTCGGGACAGGCCAAGCTCTGCTGTGTAAGAGCTCCGACCCCACTGCTTAACGCCACTGCGGCTTCCTTCTCACCCCCACATAGGTCGGCAGGTGCTCCGCTCACCACAGGGGCTCCGTACCCCAGTACCCCGGCTGACAGAATAGCCACAGATCCCACATCCTCCTGATGGGGAGAAGGAAAGGGGGGCATTTCATAGCAGCAGGTGCACCTTCTAGCTTCTACCCCACCTGCATGGCTCCAGGCAACTACTAGGGGATGGGAAAGGCAGATCTCCTCTCCACCCAGCCCCGAAGGAGAGGAGGCCTGGGAATCCGTGATGAGCACCAACATCACCACAGCCCCGGCCTGGGCTGAGGACCATTCATCCCTGAATCACTGAGCCGCTTTCATCTCCATGTCTCAGCTCAGGACTGTGGGAAAATCATGGGACTGGAGTCAGATGACTTGAATCCTGGTTCTAATGAATTTCATCACAGCGCTTGGTGCAAGGCGGCCTAGGTCTGATCCATTAGTACTGGTGAAGGAATGAAGGAGGGGAAGAAAGATGGATGATGAGACAGATGGACGTGTGGGAGGGACAGATGGATAGACGGTGGGTAGTTTGATAGGTAGGTGGGTGGGTAGCTGGGTGGATATAGGTATGGATGCATATAGATGGTGGATGGTAGATGGTGGATGATGGATGATGGATGGATGGTGGATAGAAGGATAGATGTATGGATGGATGGTGGATGGTAGATGGATGGTGTGGGTAGTTGGATGTATGTGTGTGGATGGATATATGGATGGACGATGGATGTCTGGATGTGTGGATGATGGATGGCTGGTTGGGTGGATGATGGATGGTGAATGGGTGGGTAGATGGGTGGATGGGTGGATGCTTGGGTGGGTAGGGGGTGGGTGGATAGATGGATGGATGATGGATGGATGATGGATGGTGGATGGGTAGATAGATGGATAGAAAGATGGTTGTATGGACAGAGATGATGGATGGATGGGTGGATGATGGATAATGGATGGATGGTGGATGTGTGGATAGATGGATGGATGATGGGTGGATGGTGGATGGGTGAATGCTTGGGTGGGTAGCGGGTGGGTGGATTATGGACAGAAGGATGTATGGATGGATGGTAGACGGATGGTGTAGGTAGTTGGATGTATGTGTGTATGGATGGATGGATGACGGGTGGATGATGGATGGATGGGTATCGTTGGGTATTGTATGGATGGGTGGCTGGGTGGGTGGACAGATGGTCAGAGGGTTGGATGGATGGGTGAGCAGCTGAGTGGATGATGGATAGACAGATTTACCGACAACTTTTCTTTGAACCAGAAGCTTCATATAAATTAACTGATTTAACCTTTATGCCCCACCTATGTTATTGTGGTTCCTAATTTACAGTTAAGGAAGCTTACTTGGAGATACCCAGTGAGTTTCTGGGGTCACACAGCTGATTGGTGACTGAGGTGGGATTTAAACCCCAACAAGGCCAGACCTGTCATTCACGAGTCCCAGGCGACCACCACAAGGGCTGAGAGCAGAAGGGCTGGCCCAGGTGACTGCCCTCTCCTGATCAGGGAGAGCTCCTGCCCCACAGAGCTCCTCCCCCAGGGATGTGCCACCCCCCATGAGAAACTCCTCCCACTGGAGGACCCGCACACTGGAGATCCTGTCTGTCTGGGGAACCTGTCCACCTCCCTGGAGCGCTGCTCTGGTAGAGCCAGAGCTGGCTGGCTGTGGCTGGACTCGGAGAGCTGGTGCTGCTGGGCGGCGCAGGGAGGACAGTAATCCCTACTCAGAGTCAGGGATCTCCGGCAGCCCAGCTTTCACGCAGACTACGTTCGTCCTCTCGGGGTCTTTGTGCAAGGGAAGCATTCTTCTGATTCCATTCTGTTTTATACAAAGAAAAAGTATCATAAAAGGCCCAAAGCCACAGTGATTCGTCTCCAACTCATTTCAGAGTTTCAATTATCTAAATTATTGCTTTGCCCCGGCACAAAAGGAAGAGGCTCTATTTTTAAAGGCACTGGGAGATAAGTGCCGGTTGCCTCCCTGTCAACAATGCATAATAATTCTGATCAGACGCTCATCACGTTTCATAGCAGCAACAATGGCAGTCATCGAGGTCCCCGGGTGTTTTATTTTTAGCCTAAAAATCACAAAGGAGGAGCCAGGAGAAGATTTCATATGGCAGCCTGGGCTTCTGAATGTCGCCTCTGTCAGGCCAGCCAAAAGTCCTGGCTGGCTCCCTGGGAGCTGGGAGAGTCCTGGTGGGAGGGCTGCTTGGCCGGGAGCCGGACAGGCTGTCTGGAGCACGGCTCCGGGCATGCATCCACCCTGGATCCAGCAAACGGCTCGGGAGTCCTGCAGGGAAAGGCCGGCTTGGGCGATCTGGCCTCAATCGCCCCGATAAGACATGCCCCCAAATGGGCACCAGCTCAGCAGGATAGAGACACAGAGTGCTTGAGGGGCTTGAGGCGAGAGCGGTTATCAGGGGAGGCTTCATGGAGGAGGCGTGGTCAACCTGAGCTTGGGGAAACGAATGCAGGTGGCCGGCTGGAGATGGGAGAGAGGGTGTGGTAGGGGGTCAGAGGAGCCCCTGCCCAGGAGGCCTGAAGGAGAAGGTAGCACGGGCGGGCAGGGAGCCTGGCACAGAGGGAGGGGTCGTGAGAAGAGAGGGGACAGAGTGGGGGTGCTGGACGGAAGAGGCAGGCCAAGTCTGAGGACTATCCAAGCCCAGGTCTGTGTCCTTCCTCCTGACCTGATGGTTTCTCCGTCTCCTGCGCTGACGAGCGCACACCGTGTCCGCACCCGCGTGGGACAGCCTTCTGTGGGTGAAGCCTGCAGCCGCCTCCAGGTCCTTTGACCTGGCCCCGGAGGGATTCTCAGGATGGAGGGCCACTGGGCCACGGTTGGCCACGGGGCTCTGGGCCAGTGGGTGAGGCTGCTGCTCACTCGGGGGCCCATCGGGGCGAGAGCTGTGAGAAAGGGCACTTCACAGGCCTGTTTTACTGCTTTACGGGCGTAGACTTGGGACACTGTCGCTTTAAGCTGTGGGAGGTGCTGGCGGGCCTGGACTTACTGCCCAGATCAAGTGGAGAGAGGGCGGGAGCCGACGGAGGCAGCCCCCGGTCCCAGTGTCAGAGCGAGGGGCTGCAGAAGAGCGGACTTGGTGGAGGTCAGACCTGGGGGCTGGTTCTCATGGGTCCAACCGGCAGTTCCATCCCCCCGCCCCAGCCCAGCTGATGAATCCAGACAGGCCTCGCACCAGACTCTCACTGGGGACACGCCTTGTCCTTATTGGAGTCCTGGATACTGGTCACCTCGCCTCTTTGGACCTCAGTCCCCTGGTGAAAGCAGGACGAGCTCCCCCCTTCAGGCTGGCTTTGAACGCCTAAGGTCCTGGGTGAGAAGTTCTGGACACGATGCCCTGCCCCGAGGCTGCTCCTTCCGGCAGATTCTGTCCTGCCCTCCTGGGTCTGGCCAGGCAGCTCAGCCCAGCCCGGCAGGGCCCCTCCCCTCCCCCAGCCTCTCCTTCCCTGGGACAGTCAAGCCGGAGCAGAGGGAAGGCCTGTCTAGAGCACGGCCCAGGGTGCTCTGTATTTGGCCTCCCGTGGACACAGCTGGCAAACGTGTGACGCATCAGTGCACAAGCATTCAGCTCAAGTCTGGCTGCCCTGGCGGAGAGGTGGGGCCTGGCTGAGGAAGGGCTGGCACTGGTCAGTGCCCAGAGGAGGGGGCAGGTGACGGGGCATGGTGAGCTGCAGGGGGTGGGGGGCATTCGGGGGGCAGTTGCCCTGAACGAGACAGATTCATGAGTGAGTGACCCCAGCCCATCTCCAGACCACGATATCCCCTTTCTGCCTCTCTGCTCATGATAGCAGACAACTCAAAAGTCAGACCCAGAAGGGAGCTTGTGCCCAGTTCCCCCTTTACTGAAAAGCATACTTAGCTTAGTGAAGACTGGGGGTTCAGTATTGAGGTGCCACCTTTCTCTTCATCGTGGGGTCTTAGTTAAGCAAAGCTCCAGACCATCCCTGATGGGCCGGACCCCTCCGGAGGCCCCACCTGTAGGAATACAGAAGGAGATGCTGCCTGCTGCCCTCAGCAGGTGTCAGCAAGCCTTACCCACAGCCCCAGACATTAGCACAGATGCAGGACTTGACCTTCTGCACTCCTGAGCTGTCAGTGGAAGTTGCTCCTTGTGAGGTTGACCAAGCAAGCTGGGTTTTTCTGTGAACAATCGATAGTAGCTTTGGACCATGGGTGCTTGATGTGGACTGTGGATAGTCAATGTGGCCCCCAGATGGCCAATGTGGGCCCAGGATGGCCGTGTGGACTGTGGACAGTCCCTGTGGACCGGTATAGACTATGGATGGCCTATATGGATGGCCACTGTGCACCATAGTCTGTCAATATGAAGAGGGAAGTCACAGGGGACATTGTCACTGTCTTTGAACCTCAGAGTCAATACTTTGTCAGAGAAAAGAGAAGCATCTTATGGCCATCAGGGTAAACCCAGCACTAGAGCATGGGAACCCAGCAAGGCAAGCTTGGTCACAACATATAGGACAGCATTCTAGCACAAAAGCCATCCTGAGTCATAGGTAGTGAGCTCCCCACCCTTGGAGGTGTTCAAGCAGAAACTACATAAGCATGAGACTGCTGAAGACATTCCTGTACAGAAAGGAAATGTTAGACTAAACTCTTCTGCAGCCTCTAAACTCTTCCAATTCAAAGTTTCTAAGATTCTGAAACTGAAGAGATCTCACTCTTTGCAGGACCCTCCCCGCTTGCCCACCCCTCTGGTGTTGCTGCTGGTCTGTCCTCCCTCCTTCTTCCTTCCCCTCCCTCCCCTGCCCCTTCTGCTCGAGTCTCTCCTCACTGTTTTTGCATCGTCTCGTCTGTGGATTCAATTATGTGTTTGTGAAGGATTCTTACCCGCCGTTTCAGCCTCTCTTCTGAGCCAAGCCCAGCTCAGCCCACAGCCAAAGGCCCCCCAGGCATCTTCTCATGGACATTACAATGGTATCCAAAATTAAAGTGTCCAAGCGGCATTATTAATCCCTCTAAATCTGCTCTTCTCCCAGGTGCATGACCTCAGGAAAGACCCCATGATCATCCCTGCATCTCAGGTCAGAACCTGGTGTCACACTTGGCCCTGGGCTGTGTTTCACCCAGCCACCCCATACCGGGAAAACGGTCAGGTTGCATGTGTCCTTTCTCCTGAATCTGCTCCCCTTCCCTCCTCACTGCCACTCCTTCCTGCTTGTGGCCACCCTCACTCTCCTGTGGGTTTTTTACACTGCAGAGTGACCTTGCCCCCCAAGCCCACTGGTGCCATCTCCATGCTGCACCTGTTGGGATGGCCCTCCTGTCTCCGGACCTGTCACACCTTGGCTTCGAAGGCTGGGACTACGCAAGGGCAAGGATGAAGCCCAGCTTCCTGCTTCCAGATCGGGTCTCTGTTTGCCTCTCCTGACAAGCCACCCTCTCTCTCCCGTGACACCCACACACCTTTAACTGTGCAGAACAACCTGCTGTCCCCATGAGCACTGTGGTCTCTCATACCGCTGGACTTGGCAGACCCTGTGCTCTCTGCTTTGATGCCATCCCTCCAACTTTTCCCCCTCCTTTAACTCAGAGAAATTACTCCCTCTGCTTCGAAATGCGGCTGAGATGTCAGCTTCTTCCACTGGAGATAGTCCCGAGTGCGTGCTTCTTGGGCTTCCCTCTTTACTATGGGATCTATCACCCTGTTCTACAAACTTCCTAGCTCTCCCTCAAATGTATCAACTCTTTGAAAGCTCTTTCTATGGCTCATCTCAAAACCTCTTTCATGAACAAATGTTCCTAAGGTTTTGTATCTGTTTTCTGCTCCTTTCTTGGAGAAAACAAAACTAAGGGGGAAGTTCCCTTTGTTTCTGTACCATAAACATAGTGTCTAAGATGAAGGTCATCAGAAATGAATCTCAGGGCTATTCATCCTGTCCCTCAGAAAGCAGAGCCTGAGGCAGGGGTTAAGTGCTACTCTTTTTTGGGCAGTTGCAATCTTAGGGCAGCAAGGGTGAGGGGAAAAGGGATGTGAGTCAGCAGAGGATGGGAAGGAACATGTGATGCTGCATTGTCCCCCTGCAACGGCTTCAGGACAAGCTTCAAGGAGGCCAGGAGTGTCGCTCTAGGAGCACCCCAGCCAGCCAGGGGCACCTCCAGTCAGCCCATCTGTGGAAGCCATGAGCCAGGACGCTTGGGAGGAAGGGACAGGGGTGGGGTGTTCTGCCCATCTCTCTCTCGTGCCCAGCCTCCCATTGGTTGGTGCACACCTGGGGAGTCATCTCCCCTCATGTCCCTGGCACAGTCCTGCCCATTCGCACACTGTGGCATCTCCCCGGAAGGCTCTGGCTTCTCACCGCTTTCTGGTCCGACCATGACAGTGGCTTGTGTCCTGGTTTGGCCTCTGCACACCTCCAGTGCAGAATCCTGTTCTGACCCAGGCTGCCCGAGTCCCGCTCGTTGGAGAAGAGAGACCTGTCTGCTCGCATGGCCATTGTCCCACTGCGTGTGTCCCTAAGGAGGCCTCACAGGGTGGCTGCGGCTTCATCCCCAGATCTTCAAGTCACGTCATGACTGTGTGTGCTGTCATTACTCCCAGACAGAGGCACCCGGGGCTCCCAGACGAACGCCTGCTTCTCTGCGGTGAGGTTGGAGGACACGGAGAGCAGCGCTCCCTCCGTTGTCTGGTGTGTTGGCAGGTCTCCAGAACACTCCCTGTGTCCCAGACAGTGTTGTAGGGGCCCCCATTTCAATCTGCATGCAGCCCTTTCCATCGGGGGACACAGAACAACCGTGACAGAAACTCTCACGATGACAGAGTCTGGTGCAAACTGAGGAGGGCGTGAAGCCTGGATCAGACCAGGACCGGCAGCCTTGGGGTCCCCGACATGCATGGGCTATGGGAGAAGAAGGGCAGAGTGTGTGGGGAAGGGTATGGAAGGGGCAGACGTCCCCATAGGCTGTGGGATCCGTGAAGGGACTGACAACAGTGCAGTATCCTGGCTTCTGGCTTCTGGCTTCTGGCTTCCGTGTGGCTCCTGTTGCTTCCGCTGACTCCCCGCCGCAGGAAAATCACGGGAATGACTTCCGGGTACTCAGTCGTGGGCTAGGCCTGGGGTAGGACCGGGGCTTGGGGCGGCTCATGCAGTCCTTACCCGGCACTGAGCTAGATGCAGGAACTGGCTCGTAAGGTTCCCGGACCTGCCCGCTGTGGCAGTTCGGACCAGGTCAGCGGGATCCTGGAGGCCGCTGGCAGTTTCATCCATGCGTGGTACGTGTGGGGTGGGAGCATGTGGCCCGCACATCATTAGCTCACGAAGGCAGGCGCTGTGCCCACCTCCTCTGTCATCCGTGCCTGCAGGAGAGGCCTGGCGTCAGGGAAGAGATGTGCCCAGAGCGAGGGCATCGGCATGAGGCAGAGGCCGGCTCCCTCAGCGCGGAGACGCCCCAATCCGTCCAGCGCCTGCTCCCCAGTGAGGCATCTCACAGCTCAAGGTCACACCTTGAGCTGTGACCTGGCGAGTCACAGGCTCTCAGGGCCTTTGGTGCTCACTCCTTCCGCCCTGGAGGTCTTCACAGATGCCCTGGGCTTTGAGCCTTGCGAGAGCCCCAGGGAGGGACGTGTGACGCTGGCCCCGGACAGAAGCGCAGGCTGAGTGGAGGGGGCGTGCGCTTGCCCAGAGTCAGCTCACTGCTGGGGGCACGTTAATGAGATCTCTGGAGGGGGTCCTGCCTTGACCTTCACCCATGTCCTTGGCCTCTCTGGGGAGACCCCTTTGTGTCAAATAGGACTGGAGGCCCTGCCTCGAGACCATTCTCCAAGAGGGGTTCTGATACGGATCTGGGGGACATGAACCTGAAAGTGAGTGACCAGAGTGCTCCGCCACCACCTGTGGCTCCGCAGCCCCAGGAGAGGGACCGGTCATGGTCATGACCAAGGAAGCCTGCAGCCCAGTGGGGATAAACACCCAGGGACTGCTTGCTCCCAGGTTTAATCTCACTCAGAGGTGGACGACAGGGACAAATCAGGCTGACAGGAGCCCCGAGCGCCGTCGCTCCTCACCCCTGCGGAGGGCAGGGCCTGCTGTCAGCCTGGCTCGGTACCACAGAGGTTGAAGACAGAGGGGGCAGGCGGGGTGTGGGTGCCTGGCTGGGGAGCAGCGGCAAGCAGAGCCTTTATTCCCGCCGGCGTCATCCTGGCCAGATGCACAGTGGGCAGCTCTGGTTTCGCGGGAGGTGCGGGGTGTGCGGTCCCGCGGGCTGGGGTCGGACGCCCTGCCTGTGTGCAGCTGCGAGTGACATCACGAGGCCAACTGCCTGCACGGGCTGGACAGCGTCTAGTCTAAGGGTCGATTCTAATGCGCACCATTAATTTTGGCATTACTGACCAGACAAGGAGATTGCCGGCTGTCCTGACAGGCACCGTGGATGGCGAGATGCATCCTGGTTTCGGAGCTGCTGAAATGGGGGCAAATGTGCCTGTTCGATGCGCTACATCGGGGAACCAATGAGCAATTAGTCTGTAAAGCGGCGCTAAACTCCCGAGAGTGGGACTGGCCAAGGAGCAAACGTGCTGCGGGGCATGGGGAGGGGCTGAGGGGATGGGGCAGAGCAGCTCGTGTGGGCAGCCGTGTCCAGCGAGGGAATGAGCTCCCCAAACCCTGGGGGTGTCCAACTCAGGCTCAGCGGAGTCCAAACAGCTCAACGGCCACACGAGGCTGTGCGGACCGTCCTTCCGGGCTCTTCCCCACCCGGGCTCAGCTCCCTGGAGAAGCACCTGCCCGACTGCAGGGGTGCGGGGGAGCAGGCAGACCAGATGGCCTCGCAAAGCCCGCCCAGCTGTGAGACCCCAGGGCTCAGAGCTAACTTTCGGCATCCTTTGTTTGTCTTGTTTTTGCTTTGTTTCGTTTCTTTGACTGAGTGAACGGTGGCGAGTGAAGCAGAGACACGGGGGCTTCCCTGGAGGCCAGAGCCTACGTCTGTCCAGGCGGCAATGGCTCCCACTGGCTCCTGCTGGCCGCCCGCAGGGTCCACATGGAAGGCAGTCGGAGCCTCCTGGGCTCATGAGGCCCTCACTCCCTGGGGGACCTGAGTGATGGGCAGGGGAGACCAGACCCTGTTCCCAGCTTCCCATCTGCACGAGCCCGACCTCGGGAGCAGCAGAGCTGTTGGACCCTTCTGACCATCAGCCTGATTCCGTCCCCGCCCTGCACCTGAATGCACCTGGCCTCAGCCATTCTGCTGGACCAGCCCCTTTCCTCCCCAGCACCCAGACCCGTCCTCTCTGCTGAGCGCCCGGCTCTTATCTGATCCCTGTCTACGCCTTCGGTCCCCCATTTCTTCTGGGCCCTTGTTACCACCCCTTTGGACAGAGAGCTGCTCCCTTTCTACCCTGAATCCCTGCCAGGGTCCGGCTTTGACCAAGGCGCCCGGTACATACTCTCACGTAGTCTCCACGGCATTGCAATGAAGGGCAGTGTAATTCTTATGCTGCAAACCCAGAAACCGGGGCTCAGAGGGGCCTGTAGCCCGTTCCAGAGATCTCCCGGAGCCTGCAGGGGGGCCTGGACCTACCTGGGTTCCTGGCTTGGTGATGTGCCTTGCGGCCTCTGCCTGATCCCGCCAGGGGTCTCTGCGAGCCGCATCGCTGGTGACGGCCGGGCCCTGACCCTGACAGGCTGCCTCTTCCTGCCCCAGGGGCGGAGCCCTTGCAGCTGCCCAGCCCCTTGCGTGAGGCCTGCTGAGCGAGCAGCTGAGTATGCACACGGACTCCCCTGCCCCCATCAGGCCTTGGCCGTGGCACCGCCTGCCGGACACTCTGCCTGGTCCTTCAGGTGCCCTGTCCCACCCACACCTCTGTATCAGGGGTGCCGCCTCCCAGCTCCACCTGCCCTTGGGGCCAGCTGCAGGCACACACCACGTGTCCCTCTAGCTCCACGGAGCCGGCCTCCTGCGCAGGTTCTCAGGTCTACACTGCAGACCTCAGCAGAGGGGTCAGATCTGAGTGGCCAGAAAGACCCCTCTGGGCCCCACATCTCTTGCTCACCCCAGGGTGCCTGAGATTCTCCCCTGAAATCGGAGGCAGAGGAGAGAGCAGGACCGCGTCCCCTCGGCCTCCTGCACCCTTTCCCGTGCCTGCCGCAGTGAGCTGCCGCGGACTACGGGGCTTGACGTGACCACACTGTACTCTGTCGCGGCTCGGGAAGCCAGAGTGTCGGCAGGGCTGCCCCCGGGACCCGCAGGGTGTGTGTAGTGCCTCCCTCGGGGCCCCGCGGCGGTCGTCCTTGGCGATGCTTGGCCTGTGCGCACATCGCTCCAGTCTCTGGCCTCGCCAGCCCGAGGCCCTCCCCCGTGTGTCTTCACGTGGCCTACTTAGGAGGACACCGTCACTGGACCAGGGCCCGCCAGACGCCAGGACGTCCTCTCTCAACTCATCACATCCCTGTTTCCAAATAAGGTCACATTCTGAAGGTCTGAGGGGATGTGAATTTGGGAAGACATTCTCTAGTCCCAGACACCCTCAAATGGCTCAGGAGCTGGAGGGAAGGGCTCTTCCAGCCTCGTAGCAAAGCTAGGGCAGCCCCAAGTCTCTTACCTCTTAATCTGGAACCTTCCAAACCCTGTTGACTCCCTCATCCATGTCCTGGCTTCAGAGAGGGGACCCACGGTCCCAAGTAACTTTCTGGTCTGCCGAGGGCGCATGGAGGCCCAGCAGCTCAGGCAAGGTGAGCTCAGGGAGGAGCTGCCTCTCCAACCCCTGCCATGGCAGGGAGATGCCTGAAGGACAGAGTCCTACAGGCCATGGGACAGAGCACCAAGGTGAGCGAAACTCTTTACCCTGTTCTCCCAGAGTGAGGCTGCCCCCCTGTGCACGCACCCCCTTCCTCAGGGACCTGTCCTCCTTGTCCCACGGCAGAGCCCCTTTCCTGTGGTTCCCCTGTCCCTGTTGAGCCCTTCTATGTGCTCTATGCTCACGTGACTGTGCTCGTGTGTGCGGACCCCACGCGCTGCAATCGGGTCGTCCTTTGGCTTTAACTCAAGTATCTGAGCCTGGGGTCCCCACAAGCTCTGCTCGGGAGAGCACTGTGGACACCAGCCTGGATAGCCAGGCCAGCCCAGCCCGCACATGCTCCCGGCTGCCGGTCCAGTTACGAGCCCATGAGCCCTCCGAGGGCCCCAGCCGGGCCCACCTCCCAGGCCTGCCTCCCGCCCCCCACCAGCCCTCTCCAGCAGTCAGCAAGGTGGCCCACATCTGAGGCCCCCGAGAAGCCCTGCCTCATCTGTGTGCACCAGGCGGCTTGGAGAGGGAGCGAACTCTCTTGGGCTCCCCGGAGAGAAGGGCAAGTCAGACAACAGGCAGGAGGCAGGGTCCACGTGAGGACGGTGAGGAGCCGCTGGGCACTGGACCGCCCTGCACACCCCGTGCATGTGCAGGACGCCTGGCAGGTGGCCGAGCGGACGGAGCCTCCTTTTATTCACCTGCCAAATGGGGGAACTCATCTTTCTCAACTCCTGTCCCTCCCTGTTCCAAAAGCCTCTTTGGGCACTGGACCACGGGTCCTCAGAGCGCGGTGGCCATGGCCCATGTGGCCGCTGGTGTGGGTAATTGACCATGGAAGTTGTGGGTGGCAGAGACCAGCCTGCATCCCAAGTGGCCCTTCGCAGTTTTCTAGTGTGAGAATGCCCAGTGTCAGCACGGAGTCTTGGGACGTGCCGGGAACCTCCACTGCTCTCTGCTCATTCGCCTTGGCACAGGTCTGTGATGGAGGAATCTGGCCAGGCGGGGTGGCCCTGTCCTCTCCCAGAAGCCTGAGAACTTGCTCCCCCAGCCTTGCTGTGGGCAGCCCCCCCGACGCATCACCCCACACCCAGGCTGGGGGAAGGGAGGCCAAGCAGGCTGGGGCGTGGGGTGTCCCGGAGGAGCAGTCTGGCTCCTGCAGGGGGGCTGCCTCCTTTGGCTCTCCTCCTGAGCAGTCGACACCCCCCCATCTGAATGAAACAGGGGCCCCAAATCCCAGAGCCAGTCACCCCAGCTCACACGCTGCCACACGTGGCCAAGGACCCTGAATCCTTCCCTTTGCCACAAGGGATGTTGAAGAGGGAGGAGGGAAATCAGGCATCTCAGGGAAGTAGTGTAGCTTTTCCGGGTAATTACCCATACCTTGTACGATCTAATGAGCCGTCCCAGGCCCGGGTGGAGCAGCCCGGGGGAGTTGCTGAATGTGTCCCTACTGTTCACCAGTGGGAGGAGTTCCTGATTTTCAGGACGGAAGTGGGTGTGCGTGTGTGTGCGTGTGCACACATGTATGCCTTCTTGATTTTTCCCTGTGTGAAGGAGGGGCCCGGGGACTGTGTGTAGGGCTGGGCAGGGATGGTGGGAGGGTGTCAGGGGCTCGGGTGGAAAGCTGAGAACCATCCAGAGGGTCCCGGGTGTGTGTGTGTGTGAGGTCGCCCACGAACGTCGTCTCTTCGACCCCAGTCAGCCCCTCGTGCTGCTCAAACGTCAAGCCACATCTCAGCGAGCACTGCTGAATCCAGATCCTAGTGGCATTCACATTCGCTTTTCGTTCTCACGGAAATTAAGTGTGTAAAGATACCATATTTACTTTAAAAATCTATAAAGTCTTAGATGGGATAGGACGGCTCTATTAATACACATTAAAATGGTCGTGTAAGCGTTCACTGAAACAGGTGAACTTGTCCCCCTCGACCCTTCAGAAGCTGGGGACAGGACAGGACAGTATCAGGACACAGGAGGCACAGCGGGGCAGCCAGGAGCTCCTGGGGCAGAGACGCCGGTCTGGGGGGCTGTCCCGGCGGGTCCAGCTCTGAGCCTGATCCTTCTGGCCCTGCTGAGTGGTCTCCCTGCACCTTCCTCCTTTTCTTTCTTTTGTTTTTTTATTTCTTAAAGATTTTATTTATTTGTTCTAGAGGGAGAGAGAGCATGAGGAGGGGCGGTGGGGGGGGAGCTGACTCTGAGCTGAGCGCGGAGCCCGACACGGGGCTCGATCTCACGATCCCGAGATCACGTCCTGAACCAAAATCAAGAGTCGGATGCTTAACCCACTGAGCCAACCAGATGCCCCTCAGCTTACTCATTTTAAAATCTCCCAGATTCCATTCCACGGAGACACGGACTCCTGCCCCTGCTGGAGGTATCTGGGGAGCCCCTCCACTCTCCCGCATGAAGACACGCACCTGAGCGCCAGCTGCCCCTCCTGCCACCCTGAGGGGTCAGGAAAACCCACCTACCACTCAAGCAGTGGTGGGGGGTGCTCTCCTGTGCTGGGGGAGGTGGGCCTGTGACTGTGGCCCAAGAACACACCTTCCCGGCTCCATGCCTGCCAGTTCCGGGGCCTTCGAAGGCCGAGCTAGGGTTGCACTAGACAGCCAGGGCCCTCTGCCCTGGCCTGGCCTCCACTGCCACGTTTGAGGCCACGTTAGAGGCCACGGCGGCATGGGGGGGGGACGGCATGGGGGGGGGACGGCATGGGGGAGGTCTTCTCCTACCCGTGTCCCGTGCCCCCTCCCAGCAGCCCTGGACAGAAGCCCTGGAGAGCTCTTGGCCCAGCGCGGGAACTGCTGCTGCTTCCAGATGCCAGCTGTGGTGGCGACCTTCGGCCTGCTCCCGGGGACGGCCCTTCCAGAGAGGGGGAGCAAGCAGCACAGTGCGTGGAGAGGCCATACACCCAGACGGGCCGGAGCCCGTACTGCCTGCTGCTTCCTCTTGCATGTCGGCCTCAGTTTCCCCCCGGACGCCCTTCCAGAGAAGTGAAGGAGTTGCCGAGAGGGAAACCTTCACGGGCAGCTTCCCCGGATCCTGGAGCCCTGCTCCGCCTGGCTGGGAACCACGGTCATGCGGCAGGTTCCGGCGCTCCTCCGCCCTCCGCCAGATGGGCCTGCCTTCCCCCTCGCACACACCTGACAGCCTGGACCTGTCCGCTCCGCCTCCCCACTCCCCGGCCCCTCGCTACTTGGGCCCCTCCTCTCAGTTGGCAGATTAAATGAAGGGAGATTTGCATAGCAATAAAAAGGTAATGAAAATCACCAACACATGAAAAGCCCATTATAAGATTTCCTGGGAAGGAGGCCTGCACTGGTAAGGAAGATGCAGTGAGAGGCGGGGCTGTCACGCCAATTACGCCAATTAAGGGAGCCTGTTCCCGTCCGTTTTCAGCGCTGGGGATTGCAAACACAGAGATTCTAATCGCCGCGGGGCCAAGCTGTTCAGCCCCGAGGGAACTCGTAAACATCCCGCTCACCATTAACGGTGACCGAAGGTGTCTCCGCGGGCCTGCAATGCCGGGCCGAGCGCAAACCCGGCCGAGGTGGGGGCTGCCGCTCACGCTTCTCGAACACGGTGACCCTTCCCCGCGTCTGATTGCATTTCAAGGTCGGAATCACGTGTGTCCACGTGTGGGTCTATTTGTTGTTCACGGCCACTTGGAAAGAATGTGTGTGTGTGTGTGTGTGTGTCCGTGCGTACCACACTGATAAAACCAACACGGCATCCGGTTACGTCCAGTGATAATCACATCAGAGCTCTCTGGGAACTTCATGACCGGTGGGAATCCCAGCAGCTCTGGTAATGACTTGTGTACATGACACCCCATGGGCCGTGATGGCACCCAGAGCTCAGACCCACGGGCCCCGGCGGGCATCTCACAGATCAGGTACCCGCAGGAATCCGAGCGGGGGACGCAACGGCCCCCACCCCTACCCTGTGATTCTGCTCTGGGAAGCCGGTGGAGAAGCCTCGGCCTCCGCCAGGGACCCCTTGTGTCCTACACACTCGTTCCTTGAGGAGGAGAACCTGTCAGGCTGAATGAGACCTGGCCTGCGGCATACTGGCTTTGCCCTCCCTCCCGCTCCCCAGACGCTGTTCCTGGCCAGGGGGAACGTGAAGAGTCCCAGGGACCCCAAAACATCAGCGCTTTTCTGCCGGAACCTGGACCCATGGCATGTCCATCACCCGGGCCATGCTCCCTGACCTCCTTTTTGATCTTGACAGGGACTGAAGCTAGACCCCTGCCCCAGCCTGGGCTGCTTGGGTCGGCCGTCCTCTCACCCGTCCATCCACCCATTCATTCATTCCATGGTCTGCTCACGGAGCAATCATCTCTCAAGCCCCTGCTGTGTGTCATGGGCCGGGTCCTGAGGGGGGTAAAAACGAGTCGGAACTGGTCTCTGGTTTCCACATATTCGATACCAAATATGGGAGAAGGCCTGCGCCAGCGTTCGATTATTCCTTTTCTTTCCCTCCTCCCTCCCTCCCTCCCTCCCTTCTTCTTCCTTCTTCTTTCCCTCCCTCCCTCCCTTCCTTCCTCCCTGTCTCCTTCCTCCTTCCTTCCTTCCTTCCTTTCCTGATTTCTCACTTCCTCCCTCCCTCCGTTCCCTCCCTTTTTTCCCTCCCTCCCTCCCCCTCCCTCCCTTCCTTCCTCTCCTTCAGCAAGTGTTATGGACCAAGTGCGGACCACAGGATAGTGAGCACGGAAGACAGTCTTTGCTCTCACGGAGCTTACATTCTAGTGGGGAAAGCAAAAGGTAAGTAAAGGACATGCGGAGTGGCAAACACTAGAAGGTGAAGAGAATGATTGTGGAAGGTGCTGTGTTATAATACAGCACTCGAGCAAGGCATTTGATGAGATGATATTTGAATATTGTCTCTAAAGACGAAGAGGGAGCCATGGCTGTATTGGGGAAGGGCATTCAAGATAAAGGGCAGCAAAGAAAAGACCCCAAGGTGGGAGTGTGATTGGAGAGGAGAGGGCAATAGAAAGAAGGATAGGATAGGATTTTAGAGAAACTGTGTATGTGTGAGAAGGTACTTCAGACCATGGAGAACTTTCTCCATTGTAAGGACTTGGGATCTTATTCTGAGTGAAAGGGAAGCCCCTGGAGGGTTTGAACAGAGCGAAAGGAGATAAGACTCGTACATTAGCAGGATCGTCCTAGGCTCTATGTAGAAAACAAACTGATGGGGGAAGGCGACAGGGGAGACAGGTGAGGGAAGAAGCTGGGAGAGGGAGGGGAAACAATGCCATGACCCCGGTGAAATGACGGTGGAGGCACGAATGTGCCAGCAGACGAGTAACGGGCAGTGATTGGACACTTCCGATAGATCTTGAAAGTAAGGCGAAAGCATTTTCTTCTGAGTTGGATGTAAGGTGTGACGTGAAGAGAGGAATCAAAACTGTCTCTAAGCTGTTTCACATAAGAAAATGTTGGAAGTAGCTGTCCTTTACTAAGATGGGGAAGAATGCAGGAGAGCAGATATTTTGGGGATGGAGACGCAATGCTGGTTACGGTCATGTTAAGTTTGACTGACTTTTAGACATTTACGTGTTAGACATTTGGACATAGGAATCGCACTCAGAGGGAAAAAAAATCAGGCTGGGGTAATGGTTTCACTTTGGAAGTGAGTTTGGAGAAAAGAGCTGGCCTGGTGGTGAATCCCAGGAGAACTCCAATACCGAGAGGCAGGTCAGCAGAGGGAAAGCAGCAAAGGACACAAAGAGGGACCAGCAAAGCAGGAGGAGAGGACGTCCGTGCAAGCCGGGTGGGGAGGGTGCGCAGAACGGCGGGAGGAGGCCCCTTGCATGCAGCAGGGGCGTGACGCGGGGAGTGACGCGGGGGGTGACACATGACCGTTGCATCTAGCAACATGAAGACACCACAGGCGCTGTTCTGGTCGAAGGGTGGGAGCAAACTTTGCAGGGATTCAGGGGATAACGGAGGGAGGAAAAGTGGGAACAAGTGGAGAGGATCGGCGAGGGGTGCAGTGTACATGGGGGGGTAGGGCTGATCTCTGCGTGCACACACACAGGTGTGTCTGGGCATTCCACACTCGCACACCCATTTCATGTGTATGACAGACATTCGTAACAGAATCCTGTGATTCAGTGGAGTGCAGAAACCCGATGACGGGGGGATAGAGGCAAGGTATGGTCCAGTGACCTCAAGAAACAGGCAGACAATGGTCCACCCCGGTACCTGTGGGCCTGCCCTGAGCCCCTGCAGGACACACCCCAAGGTCTCCCGCACCCGGGATGCTGTCCGTGGTGCTGAACGCGGCTTGGCTCCGGCCAGGATCACACTCCACACTCGCGTGCCCAGAGGAGGTGTTCAACACACGATTTATGGTCTGGCATTTAACTACATCAGTCTGTATATTTAATTGCTATTTTATCACCCATTAAATCATGAACATCACATAATTTATTGGATGTCATTGATACTGGAGGGAATGGAATATAGGGGAAAGGAGAATGGGAGGACGGGAGGGGTTAGCTCTTCACGTGGAGGCCATGACATGCCAGGCACAGCACTGGGCAGCGCTCGCAGGTCATCTCCTTTGGTTACCATGGCCACGCTGAGAGGTGAGTGCTTGGAACCCCATTCTTTCCGTGCGGTTCAGGGGAGTTCAGTGTGTGTGTGTGTGGACAGCAAGTAAGGGGGAGGCACTGAGTCTGGATTAGAATCCAGGTCTGTCTCCATGCCCTTGTGCACATCATGACCTTACTACCCCGTGGGAAGATCGCTACTCCCATCCCCTTCCTTAATGGCTTTCCTGAGGTCGGCAGGGCACAGGACAAAGACAGGGGTCAGTCCGCACAGCCCGAAGAAACTTGGGAAGGCTCCATCTTGTGTAAATGATGGGTATCATGGAAGGAGCTTCATGCAAAGTCTCAAATTCATCTCAGATGAGTAAGTTTTCATAAAGTGCAAATGTCCTCAGTCTGCTCCCACATTAAACATCATCAATAGCTTCCCCCCAGCGGAATTACTTTCCTTCAGTGCAGTCATTCACTTCCTCTGTGGTGACCAGTGGAACTTCTTCAGAGGAGATGGGACGTTGGCCATAAGACGGGCGGCTCAGATGTCCTGCTGCAGGAAGCATGACTGACGGACCCAGCAGTTTCCCTTCTGAACCCACAACTGCGTTTGCAACAAGGCATCCAATCCTTCTCCTCCCACCACCCCCCTTTTTTATAGGCAACAAATGTACAAAAGAGCCGAGGTGTCTGTGTACCTTCACCTTCTCTAGCCCGTCCTTGATCCCACAGATGTTTCCCCAGTAAGTGTCCTGCACATCTAACCCCCTCCTGGCACTCATTTCTTAATGGATCCAGACAAGCTCAGACAGGTAGAGCTAATCTATAAACGGGGCTGCTACACCAGAGCTGCTTCTTACCAAAGCCTCAGTGGCCATTGCTCTGTGTACCATGGTGTGTGTGTGTGTGCATGTGTGTGTGCACGGCCCTGATCAATCAGGGATCCTCATTCTAGATCAAGGTTCTTTCAACACCTATGTTGCAAGGATTCCACTAATTACCAGAATGGACCTCCCCATTATATGGCACCAATAATTGACTGATTATAAGGAAAAGGACGGCTTACCACCATCTCACCTCTTCGTAACTGCCTCTCGTTTCTCACAAAACATCCCTCATAGGTCCCCACTTCTTAGGGTTGGGTCTAACATGGGGTGAAGGTCATCTGACCAGCTCCCTCTCTTCGCAAGCGTTCTGTGCCATGTGGCTGGACAGAGAGGGATGAGGCCCCAAGGGCTTACAGAGAAAAGGAGTCTGGCATCAGCATGCAGCCCTACGTGATGTCCTACGTCTACCTTTCACCAGAGAATCTGCAGCGGCCTCAGTTAATTATAAAATAACACTTTGTTTCCTTGCATATATTGGGCCGCACTCCATGAAATTGTCATTTTTGTGGTTCAAGAACATCGAATGTCAATGATTTGCTGTGGCTCACTGTGGGATCTTCCTTGAGAATCTTGTTGGGGGAATGAACTGAGGAGGGGGTTGGCATGGCGAGATTCAGACCCTCTTGGGTCCCTGGCCTTAATACCAGCAAATATCATCCAAATCAATCTCTTTCCAACCAGGTCTGCACAAATCCTTCCCACCTGCTGGGGTGAAGACGCAGCATTAACTGTATTCCTAAATTCCAATCACAAAAAAGAGCAGATGTTTTCTAAAATAAAAGGGCATTTATGACGCTCCTGAGGACTTTCTTAACTATGCCAGAAGGCAGTACCCAAAGGGACGAAAGTAAACCTCGATTCAGAGGAATAAAAGGGCGGAGCCTGGGCGAGTGTGGGAAGGACTGACCGCAGAGACACGTCCCTCATCCCGGGAACCCGGGATTGCTCACCTAATCCACAGCTCATGTCGTCCACCAGGTCCCCAACACCCATCGTCTCCGTTCTTCATCCTGAATCCCAATCTCCTCCCCTCCCACCCACTTAGTTTCCAAATCGAAACCTGGGGCCCTTCCTTCTCCCTCATCCCACGTCAGCCCCTCACCAACTTCCATCCCATCTGCCTCTGAACTCTGGATGGAATCCGTCTGCTTGTCTCCACCCTCTGTCTCCACTCTGGTCAGGGTCGCCACTGATCCCCGTCCTGACGACGGTGACGAAACCCTCACCGTGCAGGCCTCACATTCTATTCCCAAGAAGTTTACCCCCACCCCAAAGCCAGCGCAGCCGTGAAGGAGTAAAGCCAACTGTGCCTGAGCATCAGTAATGCCCACAGTTTTTCCTGCTTCTAGAACAAAATCGAAGTCACGGATATCAGCAGCAGCTCATCCCCTGCTCTCCGGCCTCTCGTCTCACCCAGCCCGCTGTCTCCTGGGCACGCTGAGCTGTCCCCTGCCTCTTTGCCTTCAGGGGGCTGCCGATCCCTCTCCCCAAAGAACTCCTTCTCTCCCTCTCTTTCCCTGCCCGGCTCCCACCCATCCTTCAGGACTTCCTGCGTCGGCCTTTGTGCTCCCCTGTCTCAAACTGAATTCGACACCATCTGTCATCGCTGTGTCTGTGTGACTGCCTCCTCTCTTGAGCAAACTCTCTGAGGGCCAGGGCTGCCCTTACATGCCTTTGTGCTCCTAGAAACTCCTTCGGTGGCTGAAGCACAGACCGGCTCTCCTGGAAATTATGCTGTGCATGAACATCACTGCTGTCACCAAGCCCCGTCCCTGAGACCGCCGCCCCCTGGCTGTGCACCCCTGCACGGCAGAGCCAGGCTCCGCTTCCCAGCACAGCCCTTCCATGGACATGTGGGTCCTGATAGGAGAGGGACGTGACAAGAGTCGATGACGGAGGGCACAGTGTCGGGCCTCAAGTGTCAGCTGCAAGAGGGAGTTTTAGGGGCTCTGAACCCTCTGCAGCACCATAAATCTGGTAACCGAGGGTGAGGTTGGGCCGACCGCATGGTGGGATCGCCCTCCTGCTGCTCCCCAACTGCAGTCGGAATCAGTCTTTACGGAGAGATGGGAGGGGTCCGTGTGTGTGCGTGTCCATACCCCACACAGAGAGGGGGAGGAATGTGTACACATACCCTATTTATAGGAAGAACACAGCATCCTCAAGCAGAAAGAACCACACCTCCCGTGATAAGGGTTTGCGTCCCCTCCCCCAGCCCTGTGACTCCGTGGGGCGTCATGTCATGGAGCTGGGGCTTTGGTTTGAGCAGATTCAAATTCTACCTCTGCTCTCTGGCCGCGAGGGTCCTCTGTGCCGCCTGAACTCTGAGCGCTGGGTTCTCCGTGTGGAAAATGCGGTTTGCTGCGAGGTGCTAGGGAGACTGAGTCTAGGTCCCTAAATTCAGAGTGTCCCCATGTCCCTCGTGGGGGCTGGGGGATGCCGGTCACACTTACCCACGCGGGTGCACGTTGCGTGCAGACAGTAGGCTGGGCGTCACCGGTTAGACCACGTCAGTCTCCTTCCGTCTCCAGCTGGCACCTCGCACGGCAGTGAGGCCCCCACGTGTTCACTGAATCTGTCCCTACGGGCTGATTTATCTCCGATGCACCACATCCTCCTGGCGTCCCTGGGCTGCAGAACCTCAGACGGGGGACCTGCTGACGGCCTTTTCCTCTGATTAGCTCCACACGTCAGACTGCAAATTGGCAAAACTGTCAGACAAGCAGCAACAGAAAAAAAAAAGTTTTTAATTAGTTCTTCCTAAAGATCAGGAGACGCGGTAAAAGAAAAGTGCTTGAATCCACATGTGGTTCTTTGAACTATAATTAGTCCGTGGGGTGTAAGAGCCCAGTAGCTCCCCTGTGGGCTGCTGCGAAGTTGGGAGGAAGAGGGGAGTCTGGGGGAGGCAGGGGAAGGTCCCTGTGTCCAGGAGGAGTTGAATGGTTGGGGGTCTCACGTGCGTGGGCTCATCCCGCACTTCAGGGGGCCTCAGCGAGGTGGGAGGCCACACCGGGCGAGAGAGAGTGTCTGCTCCCAGAGAGTCCCGTCCGATGGAGGAAAGCTCTCTCCAGGCACCAGTGTCTGTCCGGGCTGGGAGCGGGAGGCCGGCCGTGCATCCAGGTGCTCGGGGAGCAGAGAAGGACCCCAGCCGGGTGTGTCTCAGCCCCTCCTGGAACCCCGAAGAGTTAGGGCTGGACTCTGCCTGGGTCTCTGAATCTCCTCACAGGGGGTCCTTGTTAGGTAGCAGAGTAGGGGAGAGAGAGGGAGCCGAAAGGGCCCTTTGCAAGTCGGCCCGACGCCCACCTTCCGAGAACCTTCCCACAAGCCTGCCCCTTGTCACGGCCTTTTCCTTCTCCGGGTTTGGCATCAGACACTAACCCGACACACCAACACGCCGTGAACGCACACATGGCACGGCCACGGGCTACATCGTAACCAACTTACTCCTCACCCCCGGAGCCTCGGTTTACAGAGGAGGAAACAGAGGGACCGAGCCTCAAAGGAGCTCCAGGAGGTCCAGGTCACCAGAGTGAGGAGCAGAGCTTGACCTGCAGCCCCCGCTGTGGCCCCAGAGCCCGCATGCTCCCCAGCACCCAGCACCCCGTTCCCGTGGCCTGTCCGTTCTCCGCGGGCCTTCGGGGCAATGCTGAAGGTTGTCTAGCAACCCTCGAACCGCCTCGCAGCGGGGCAGGAAGATGGGGCCCCTGACGCTGAGGATGCTTGTGGGGCTCCCCCCGGTGCGGGGCTGGCGATCGAAGAGCTGCGATCTGAACTCAGCTCTCCGGACGGCGGTACCCGGCCCGGGTACGGCCCCAGCACTGCCCAGACTGGACTCCCCAGTCATCTACTCCACACAACTACTGGGCATTTTAGGTAAGTGGGATACACATTCAGAAAAAATCATGAATCGTAAGCGAACAGGTGGTGAGACTTTACGAAGTAAACTCAGCCGCGTAGTCGCCAGGCAGGGGGAGAGATAGAGGTCTTCCTGCCCTGGAAGCCTCCGTTCCCATCACCAGCCCAAGGGCAGCCACCGTGCCCGCGTCACATACTAGGTTAGAACGTCAGATCTTGATATAAATTGAATCATATACCCTGTAGCCTTCTGCACAGGCTTCTTCCTCCCGAAATTATGTTAATGAGTCACCCACGTTGCTGTAAGTAGCAACACGCCCTTCCTTGTTTCCCTGTGTTACTCACACATGACCACACAGAGAGTTACTTAGCCGGCCTCCAGCTGCACAATATTATCCTTTCTATCTTTTGGTTATTATAATTAGATCTGCTCTAGATCTGCACGCGCACGTCTGCCGACAAACACACACCAGTTCTGGTGGGGCACATCCAGGAGGGACGGTCCGGTCCCAGACAATGTGCGCTCAGCCGTCCTGGGCTCCGGTGAACCCCTCTTCATGGGGCTTGCTCTGAGGTACCCTCCAATGGGCTGCGTATTTTTAGTTACTTCTCGTCTTAGCCACCATTTAGGATTTAACAATTTGGCCATGCTCGGGGCGCCTGGGTGGCTCAGTTGGTTAAGCGTCTGTCTTTGGCTCAGGTCGTGATCCCGGGGTCCTGGGCGTCAGGCTCCCAGCGCAACGGGGAATCAGCTTCTCCTTCTACTGCTTCCCCCGCCCCTCGCTCGTGCTCTCTCTGTCTTTCTCTCTCTCTCAAATAAATAGTCTTTTATTTATTTCTTTA
Organism: Pteronura brasiliensis; assembly: GCA_004024605.1. NCBI lineage: Eukaryota > Metazoa > Chordata > Mammalia > Carnivora > Mustelidae > Pteronura > Pteronura brasiliensis. The sequence goes on from PJEN01001018.1 coordinate 114,951, forward strand.
TTCATTTCTAAAAGATTTTATTTGTTTGATAGAGAGACACAGCAAGCGAGATCACAAACAGGGGGAGTAGGAGAGGGGGAAGCAGGCTCCCCGCTGAGCAGAGAGACCTACGGGGGCTTGATCCCAGGGCCCTGAAATCATGACCTGAGCTGAAGGCAGACGCTTAACCCACTGAGCCACCCAGGCACCCCCCAAATAAATAAAGTCTTAAAAAAAAACTTGGCCATTCTGTGCAGTGGTACTGTTTTGTGATTTTTAATGTACGTTTTCTTGACAACTAAGGAGATCGAGGACACTTGCTTATGGTCCAGTTCGACACCATCCCTGGAAAGTTCCTGTTCAAGCTACTTGTGCCGTTTTTGTTTTTGTTTTTTTAAATTGAGTTGTTCGTGTTTTTCCTCTTGATTTATAGAAGCTCTCTTTTAAATATATTCTGAGTACGAGTCCCCTGATTGGACATAAATCCTTCATTCTAACAAAGTATAATGCATTCGTCTTCTCTTTTATGGTTAGTGGCTACCTCGGGGTCATGAGGAAAGTGCCCTTTGTTACTTTCCGGAAATTTTACTGCTTCCCTCTTCACATTTACATCTCAGAAGTCACGGAGCTGGGGTTCTGATGTGGTTTGTAAACAGCTTTCAAAGGGCACTGGGTGAGGGCCGGCTTCCCCCACACGCATGTCCATTGCCCCACGTCATTTCTTGAAAAGACTGTTGTCCACAGAAGGGCGGAGGCGCTTTGTCCAAAACGGTGAGCTTTCTTTGTGGGAGAATTTTCACCTGCAGGTTCATTTATTTTTAAAGAGATAAAGGGCGATGCCAGTGTCTCTTCCGAGAGCTCTGGTTACTTGTGTACTTAAAGAATTGGTGAATTTTGTCTGAGTTGTCGGATTTATGGGCGTCAAGGTCACATTCTTTACCATCCTTCAATGTCCACGAGATCTGTAGTGATGTCGTCTTTCTCACTTTGCATATTGATAATTGTCTCCTCTCTTTTTCTGATCAGTCTGGTTAGAGGCGTACCGATTTTAGTAATCTTCTGAGCAAATTGGGTTTGGCCCCATGGGCCTCCTGGACCTCTTCCCTGTCCCTGTTTGGCTGACTTCCTCCTTGCCTTCCTGCCTGCCTCCTGCCTACTTCCCATCTCCTCCGCTCTCAACCGCTGGCTCTCCGGGGTGAAAGTGGTGAGCTTTGACTGGAAAGCCCGCTCCTCTGCTAATGTTGGTCTGTAAGCTATAAATTTCCCTCCTCCTAACATTTCAGTGGCATCTTACAAATTCTGATGTGCTCTCTTCTAGCTTTCATTCAGTTCCAAATACTTCCTAATTTCCCTTTGGGTTTCTCTGCTGATGCAATGGGTTATTTGCAAGTGCGTTATTTGGCTTCCAAATATTTGGGCACTTTCCAGAAATCTTTTTACTATCGATTTCTCATTTAAGTTCATTGTGGTCACAGCACATACTTTATACAACCTGAATCGTCTTAATGCATCGAGATCTTGTTTCAACGGCCCGGAATGGGGTCTGTCCTGGTGAACGTTCCACCTGCGCTCGGAGAGAGCATATGTTATAAATCTCACTCAGGCCACGTCGGTGACCAGCGTGTCCAGGTCCTCTGAGCCCTGCCCGGCTCCCTGCGCCCGTTCCACCTGCAATGGAAAGACGGGGGTTGAAATCGCACTGTTCTTGCGGATTTGTCTGTTTTCCCTGCGTTTCTAGTGGTTTCTGCTCCGTGCGCTCTGGACCTCCGTTATTAAGTGCATAAACACGCAGGATTGTTATGTCCTCCTGATGAGCCGACCCTTCATCCTTTGAAATGAGCTTTTAAATCTCTGGTGACGCTCCTTGCTCCAAAATCTACTCCGTCTGACACGGCAGCTCGCTCGCTCGGACGGACGCCAGCGCGGCACACGGCTCTCCATCACGCGCGCATCCTTCCCCATCTTCCTCTCCAGACCTTCCTCTCCAGCATGGGCTTGTGTCTGTTCATGGAATCTGAAAGCCTCTGCCTTTACTGGGGTGTCGGGAGCACTTAATTATTGATAATATTTGGTTTAATCTACCTTTTGACGGATACCGTCTCAGTTTTATCTTCTCAGCTGTCCATGTCCCCCTTCCCGTCCTCACGCGACGAAGCAGTTGACGCCCCGGAGGCCCCGTTTGGTGCTCCCACACCTGCCACAGCGTCGCTTGCCGTGTTCAGTCTTCTCTCTGTCGTACTGTGGATTTCACCTGTCGGTGCCGGATCTTCTTGTGTTCCTACAAGCATTTTTGGGCTTTGTTCTGGGATCCTGTTGCATTACTCAGAAATCGTTTCATCCCCTCGGGTTTTCTGTTTTGTTGGTCTGGACCCGTCGGTCATATCTGGTCTAGAAATAATTATTCCCTGTGACTGAGGCCAGATTTCTGGATAACCGTGAGCTCTCGCAGGCTGACTGTTAGGACGAGAAATATGCCCAACGTCCCCTGCCCTGGGTGAGCCCTGGGAGCCCTTCTAATGCTTTTTCTTCCCTCAGCCTGCACTGTCCCCACACGCGCGCCATCTTACTCCTAGTAAGTCGGTCCTTCAAACCGACACCCGATTGTTATCATTTTTGCTTTAAAGTGTCACCTTAATTTTTTTTTAAAAAAGATTTTATTTATTTATTTGACAGAGAGACAGCAAGAGAAGGAACACAAGAAGGGGAGTGGAGAGGGAGAAGCAGGCTTCCCGCTGAGCAGGGAGCCCGATTCGGGGCTCGATCCCAGGATCCCAGGACCATGACCTGAGCCAAAGGCAGATGCTTAATGACTGAGCCACCCGGGCCCCCTATAAAGTGTCACCTTAACTTTGTAAAAACCTTTTCATTGTTAAACAAAATACAGATACAGACCGTGACACAAAGAAACGCGTAGCTTACATTTCCCGGGCAAGCGTTCTGGTCACCGCCAGTGTGAGAAATGGAACATGGTCCCCAGCAGGGAGCCCCACCCCCAGCCTCACCTCAGGCGAGCATCCCTCTCCCTCCACGCACACCCCTGCAGGGAACCGCTACTCTGATTTTCATAGTGATGACATCTTTCGTAAGAAACAGCTCTATGATTCACAGGCTGAGTCCCTGGATGTTACAGCATAGCCTTGCCCAATTTTTAAAATGTGACATGTCCTTTCCATTTCTTTTATTCCGTAAGTCCCTCCTATTTTCCTGATTCCCTGCCACCATCCACAGGGCAACCCGATTCCCTTGCCTTCCAGACTCTCCGCAGTCTGGACTTTGCTGATAGCATCCCCAGCACGTTCCCTGCCCTTTGTACTTTCTGCATTTTGACTGATGGATCCAGATTCTGGGTCAGACTCAGGCTTAATCCCTTTCTGAAGACATTATTTGGTCTTTGGCCGGACAGACGGAGGTGTACGATTGCGGATTATATCTCCCTTTGCTATGTGAGCAGCCACAGATTTTTAATGCCTGTCCCCACTAATTCATTTGGAGTTGCAAAGGGGGAATATCCTGATTCTGTTGTCTCTTTTCCATACTATTTGTCACCTGACTTTTCAAGAATTTAAGGGAAAAGTCATCTTATGTACCTACATGCTGACCCCTTGCAGGATTACCTCCTTTCCTGTCACTGCAGGAGAGTTTCTCTGTCCGGCTTCGGGGGTGCCCGTGATGGAGACACTCAGCCTTCATCTCCGTAAAAATGTCTTTTTCTGACCCCCACCATGGGACGCATTTTCCTGGTTATTGAATTCTCTGTCACCATTTAAAGATGGCCTCGGTGTTTCTGCTGAGACAACAGCTGGCATTTTTGTCTTTGCCTTTGTTTCTAGAGTCCCCTCCGAGGTCCACGCACCTTCCCCACCTTCCCTTTGGCTGTAAAGCTCTGCGTTGGGCTACGGTGTGCCCGACGGCCTTTTCCTTTGTGTTTGTTTTGCTCTGTTTTGCTGAGTTTCTTGATGTGATAGACCAGTGTTTTAATCACATTGATGAAATTTCAGATTCTATAGACTCAATGTTTCCTTCCCCTTCTCAGTCACGCCGGCTGCGTCACTTCCTGCTGTCCGGTAGGTAGTGCTGCTCAGTTTTTATTGTGCCTCGTTTTCTCCATGCTCGGGTGTATTCACGTCCACGGCAATTCTGAACGACAACAACAAAATTCAAAATAGAAACCTGTCCTCAAGTTTACTGGGCTTGCCCCGCTTTTCTTCGGAGTCGGGTGAGTTTTCCCATCCGCTTCTAGAGCTTTGACAGCTCTCCTAAAGTTTCCCAGCCTCTTCCCTCCCCATGTCCACTTCCACCTACAGATACGTGAGCAATTATCGCAGACACTCATCATCAGGGAAATGCACATCGAAACCACAGTGCGTTACCACTCATTTTGGCTAGTACCAGAAAGACAAGAAATAACACGTTTGGGTGAGGCTGCGGAGGAAAGGACGGTCGTTCATGGCTGGCGGGAACAGAAATGGCAGAACTCCAGTGGAAAAAGGTATGGAGGCTCCTCAAAAAATTGAAAACAGAAATACCCCATGACCGTGTAAATCCACTTCTGTCTGTTTACCCGTAGCAAACAAAAATGCCAAATTTGAAAAGATATATGAACCCTGAAGCTCACTGCCATGTGATTATAGTAGCCAAGCTATGGAAGCAACCTGTGTCCGTCAATGTATGAGTAAATAAAAAAGCAATACATAATTTAAAAAAAAACAGTTATCGCAGACATTTTAAAGTTCTTGCCTTTTAATTTCAACATATGGACCGCGTGCAGATCTGTTTTTATTAACCGTTTTCTTCCTTTTGACCTTGTACGACAGATCGCTGCTTCAAGTCATGTTGATCTCTTTTGTTTTCTTTTAACTGAAATATAATTAACGTGTAACTTTGTGTCTGTTGAAGGTGTGCAGCTCTCTGGTTTGATGCATTTGTACATTGCGACATGATGACTACCGTAGCATTAGCTAACACCTCCATCGTGTCACATAATTATCATTTCTTTTTCCTGCTGGGAAACATTAAGATCTAGTCTCTTAGCAACTTGGAAGCTTAGAACACAGTGTCGTTGGCTGCGACCCCTGTGCTCCGCATTAGCGCTCCAATGCTACTCCTCTACCAGCTCCAGCTGTGTGCCCTTAGGCAACACCTCCCCCATTTCCGTGGTCCCCCTCCCCCGCCCGCCCCATGGTAACTTTCGTTTTCGTAATGGACACTGTGGACGGGGAGTCACACAATCTCCAGATTCTGTTACCTTGTCTAAGAGTGTTAAATTTTGTTCTGGAAGGTAATTAAATTACTGGTATATCATCTTGGGCCTGTGGTTGTGCTGTGGGGCACAGATGTCAGTGTAAGACGCGGGTCTGCACCCCAAGCCCCTGCTGGGGTCCCAGGCGAGCGCCCAAGGTGCTCATCGAGGCCCTCTGACCGTGCTTCTCCGGCACTGGGCGCTCGGCCCACTCGGTCTCCTGGCTGTGCTTTGGGGAAAGCTCCTTCCACGGGCAGTGTGGGAGCCAAGGATTTGATAGGACTTTGCATACAGATTTAGGGTATCATCCTCCAACCCAGGATTTTTCTTCTTCAATTTCTAGCCTCCTTGTCAGTCCTAAATGTTGATGTCTGACTTCCCAGCAGTAAGACTGCGGATTTCCTCTCGAGGTCTAACTCGACTGTGCTCAGAGGACTGGGCATTCAGTCCCTCAGGAGAAAAGCCAGAGGGACATCAAGCCTGACCGGACTGATTCCCTTACTTATGGGCAGTGGCATATCGGCTTCTGTTTCTGATGCCTCTCCAAAGCCTTCCAACAGTGGTTTTTGTATTTTCCCTGGATTTAATAATTGCCATGCACCCATCCCGTTGGTCTATATGTCTGTCTTTATGCCCAGACCACGCTATTTTTGATTACTGCAGCTTCACAGCAAGATTTGAAATCAGGAAGTGCATTTTGTTCTTCCTTTTCAGGATTATTTTGGCTGTTTGAGGTCCCTTCAGATTCTGTATGAACTTTGGGATGGGATTTCCTATTTCTGCAAAAAGAAGTCACTGGGATTTTGATAGGCTTTGCATGGGATCCGTAGATCACTTTGGGTAATACTGACATTTTGGCCATAGTCAGACTTGTGACCCATGAGCACGGGGTGTGCCTACACTCATCTGGACCTTCTCTCATTCCGCTGGGCGGTTTTGACCTTTTCACTGTACCTGCCTTCCTCCTCCTTGGTTGTCCATCCCCAAGTGTTTATTCCTTGATGCTGTCGAAAGTAGGACTGTCCCTGCGATTTCCTTTTCAGATCGCTCTTTGTACGGAAAGGAAACGGAGCCTTCGTGTTTTGACTTTACTTATTTATTTACTTTCATAAGAGAAGTTGTTTATCTATTTTCTCTAAGATTTACAACTGTTAACGACTAAACACTTAGTCAAGTTGGGCTGACCTTGTCTTATGTTATGTTCGTATGAAGCACACCGTTTTCAGGATTATCCCCACGTACTTCCTCCTCGTTACTCTATTTCCCTTCCTGAGTTACGATGCTCCCACTGGAGATCCTTTCCTCCTGAGTTCAGAGCTCGTGGGTGGCTGCGGGCAGCGTGCGGGGCTGGTGGCCATGGCCCCTCTGTGGACGTCTGCACCTAGCAGGGGCCTCGGTCATGGCTTCTCCATGGAGCTTGGGGCCACGGGCTGGGGGGGCCACTCCAGGCATGAGGCCGGGTCTCAGGGGTTGCAGAAGGCTGACCTCGCACTGTTTGGTCTTTGCCCCCGGTCTGCACTGTGGGGTCTCCTGAAAGCCCGGGGTGCTTGGAAAGCTCTATCTTTCCAGTTTTTCCTTCTATGTTTTTCTTGGCTTCCTGGCCCTGAGCCACTGCTTTGTGCCTCTTACGACCCTGTGAGGCTTGGGATTTGGCAAATTCCCCAAGGGAACCATTTGTTCAAAATGGTGGGCTCACTTCTGTGAGCTTCTCTTTCCTCAGGGACCGTGGCCCCTCCAGAGCTGACTGCCTGGAAAGCCCTGAACTCCTCTCTGGTCCTTCCAGACCCACAAGACCCCCTTACTCGACTCTCTGCTTGGACTCCCCATCCTGCAAATCACAAATGTCCCCAGAGGAGAGGCTTTACCCCATCTCTCTGTTCCCTCCTCTCGGGGACATGAGGATTGTGGCCGTCTCGGTCCTACCCCAGCTCCTTCAAACGGCAGTTTATCCTGCCTCTGGTCCTGCCCTCACGGCCGTCGTCTGCGGGGTTGGTCTGGTGTAATGTACTCTGTGAGTAGAGGGCATCTGTTTCCTCTAACTGACTTTTCCCCGTAACCAGTATACACGCTTCCGTGGTCTGGTTTTTCCCATATTTTCAATTTTACACAAACTAGTTTGGTCCTGAGCATACTCTCGGGGTCCAGCAAACACAATTTTACGTAGAAAACAAAAACAAGAGCAATTACTTGGATAATCTCAGTAGAAATCATCTGGGTTGTGTTTACCCAGGCTGCCTGGGCCAAGTTCAGAGAAAATGAGGACTAATTGGGCAGCGTTCTAGAGTGGGGACAACAGACACGTTTTCAGTCTCCATCATGACCAACCGCGCATGTGCCCCGTGGCACTGGCTTTGTTGTTCCCAGAAAGATGGGAGTCCCCGTGTGCGGACACGCTGGCCTCTCCGAACTCGGGAGCCTCCCATGCTGGAAGATCCAGGGGCGGCCGTGAGGAGAAGCAGGTGTGTCCCCTCCAAGGTGAGGGAGCTCACGAGGCTCCCGAGGGCCCCTGACATCACGTGATAGCTCTGTCCTTCCAGCGTCCTCACAGCCTTCAGGGGCTGGTTTGGAGGTCAGACAGACCTGGTTTGAGTTCTTGTTCTAACCTGAGCGGCTTTGCAGAAGCCACCAAACTTCTCCAGGCTCCGTATACATTCCTTGAAGGAGAAGGGCCGTCCCTGTGTCAGATGTTGGTCATGAAGGTCAAAGGGACCGTAAGCCAAGCACAGGCCATGACCAGCACAGCCGGGAGGCCATGTCCCTCCCCTTCTCTCTCTCCTAAGCTGTGCTCTGCCCCTCGTGGACCCCCGTGGCAGGCTGCTTTCACAGGCCTGTCCATGTCCTGCCGACGGAGACTAGGGCCACTCCAACCCGGGCAGAGGGCCTGGCACAAGGAGGGGCTCAGCACAGCTCCGCTGGCTGGGAGGGGACTTGCTCATGTGCATGGGCCACAGGGGCAGTCCGTGGGCACCTTCTCTGTGCGGGGCTGTGGGCATGCAGAGGAGGTGACAGACACGGGCCTGTGAGTCCTCCCGGGAAAATGTGGTTACCATGGAAACGTGAAGAGTGCTCTGCAGGCACTGACCGCCGGGCTGTGGGGGGGACATCCCCCTGCAGAAACCGGCCTCCACGTGGAGAGAGCGCGAGGGGGCCCAGTGAAAAGCCAGGGAAGGGGGCGCGGGGTAGGACACCGACGGGTTCCTGAGCTGCTGGTTGTCCAGAACAACATAATCCCCCCAGGCCCTGATGGCTTCCTCTGTCCGGAAGGGTTTCTGGGAGACTCAGGAGAAGACGTGAGCACAAGTTGTGGGTAAGCAAAGACCCCCAAGAGCATCAGGTGTGAAGGCCGGTGTCCCAGGCAAGCCTCCCGAGGGCGCTCGCTTCTCTTCTGTCTCCCACACAGCTCTGGCCTCTTGACGCTAATTATGGTATCTTGAGCCGCAGAATTCATGTCTTCCCTCCGGACTCTTGGGGAGAACACGGGGACAACATGAGTGCACACTTCTGAGAGTTGCCAAGGGACCCTAAGGGTACTTGGCGCACTTGCTTCTCAGAATGATGTTGGACACCGCAGGGACAATCATTATCTTCTTATTTTCATCATTGCCGCCTCGGATGCTCCGGGCCTCTTCCGTCTCCCTGGGTCCCCAGCTCAGCACGCACCCATAGCCCAACGGCTCCTGTCACCCAGTCCACGGCACGGCCCATAGCCTTCCCACTCCCGAGGAGGAGGGGCTCAGGAACCCTTCAGGGTCAGGAGGGGGTCCTCCAGGCCATGCCTGTGCGTGGATCCCCGTGACCAGAGGCAGGCACAGAGCTCTCCGGGGGGCCAGGTGGGGTCCTCCGTGTCACTTGGGCCGTTGTTCTGATGGGCCTACCTTAGCTCTGTCAGCCTGAAGAGAGAGCCATGACCTGACTCCCCCTCCCCAAATTCCCGAGCCAGCACCCCAGTAGCTGGGGCTGGTCATGAGACCCAGGGCACGAGACCCCGCCATTCCCAGGGGGCAGCACCACCAGTCCGTGCTCTGGAGGGACACCCTGCAGACAGGGCTCCTTGCGCCGGGGCGTTTAGAACCAGCGAGCACATTTCTCCCAACTCTCTTGTGGTTTCCTACTCGAGAGAACCAGCTGCACTCTGAACCAGGCTTACGGGCTGCTTCTGCCCAGAGCCCGGGCACCTGAACCGGCTTTGCTCCCTCTGCCCTGCCCTTTCCACTGGGAGGAAGCAGAGCCAGGAGGAGACGTACTGGGGAGGCGCGATCACTGCTCACTGGGCAGGGGGCTGGTCGGTGTCCCGCCCCACATTCGAAGCCCGTGTCTTGGTTTGGGTTCCCCAGAAGCAGACCTGAGTGGAGGAGTCCAAGCCGACACTGCTTGCTTGGGACACAGTCTCAGGAACCAACTTCGGCGTGGAGAGGAGAGACAGGGAAGGAAGTGGCAGCCAAGGGTGCATTTCCAAGCAGGCGACCACGGCAGCCAGGACTCTGGGCAAGGCCAACACTGCACTCACCTTGACACCATTGTACTCAAGGGCAAGAGAGTTGGGGTATTTATATGCCAAGTGATCAGTAGCCAAGGGCTGCTCCTGGGGCGGATTCCAGGCTCCTGTGGCCTGTGCACCCCTGGGGCAGCTGGAGGTGGCTCAGGCGGTGGAGATCCGGCAGCTGCAACAGTGAGGTCCCGCGGAGCTGGCTGTGGGGCGTGACTTCATGGCCCGAACTCCCCTGCTCGAATGACCCTTAGAAGATCCCACTCCCCAGCTCGCTGAGCTGCCTGCTCAGGGCATGGCGGGGCTGGGGAGCCAAGGAGAGCAGAGGGAAGCCACAGGGAACCAGAGTGCTAGGAGGACAATGGCTCCATACCAGCCCCCATCCAGCATCGCCCCCCCCATCAGCTCCAGCCCATGTCCGCAGCTCTGCCCCACCCCCACGCAGCAGAACCTCAAGCTGGGTAAGTTGTTCCCAGATGGTATCCAAGACACGGAACTGCCGTGGGGCGGGGTCTTAGAACACACGGCCCGCAGGCTTTGGGGAAAGGGCTTCTCTCTTCCCTCCCCTCACTTCCGCCGCCTGCTGTCGCATCCTCTGATCACCTGGGAAGCTGGCCTCGTGCATTCCAGGTGTGTCCAGACACAGAGCTCCTTGTCTGCCTTCAAGTCCACGGCCAGACGGAGAGGCCCAGATCCAAGAACCAAGCAAGGGCTTGAGTGGCAGGAAGGTCTTCGCTTTCCATCCCCCCTGCCGGCCTGGGTCCCCCAAGCTTCCCTCCGTAGCACGTAGACCAAGAGCTCCTCGAGGCAGACTGTGCTGGGGAACCTGACATTCAGGCATCCAGGATGCGGGATCCCTCAGGCTGACCGCACCGCATGGCCCCTCTGGCGGGGGTTGGGGGTGCATTCAAGGAGAGAAAGGGTAAGATAAGGCACAGGGACATCCTCTGTTGCTGGGGATAAAAGCAGAATCACCCAAGGGCTCCGGGTGGCTCACTTGATGAAGCTTCTGCCTTCGGCTCAGGTCATGATCCTGGGGTCCTGAGATCAAGTCCTGCCTCGGGCTCCCTGCTCAGCGGGGAGTCTGCTTCTCCTTCTCCCTCTGCCTGCTGCTCCCCTGCTTGCGTGCTCTCTCTCTGTCAAATACATAAATACAATCTTAAAAACAAACAAACAAACAAACAAACAAACAGAAGAAGAGTCACCCAGAGGGAGCATTTAGTCCCACGATCAGTCCTACGGGTCAGAGCCAGTGTAGCTGCGTCCCTGGCCAGCCCGGAGCCCATCCCAGCCAGAGCAGTGCGACGAGGGAGGCCGGTTTCTTACTGGGAAGCTCTGTCAGGAGACGCCACTGCCGGATCAGGCTGGTGTCTGTCCCTGCACCTTCCGGACACGGGTTCCGGGTTCTGACGCTTCCAGCCACGGACGACTGTTCTGCTCTCCCCGCCCCGTTGCTTCTCTTGAGAATGAGGACAGGGTGAGCGTCCTGCCCGACCGCCTCCCCCAGACACACACAGGCACACACACCCCTTCCCCGAATGCATCACCGGCTCCCGCTGGCCCCATCTCCACACAGCCCCCCTCCCCCAGCGGCCGTGGCTTTTCTCTCTCAGGCATCCTGTCACTCTTCTTCAAATGAATCAGAAGTGACAGACTCAGGAAGTGTCCTTGATTTGGGACAGGCCTTTGGAAGGCACCAGACCCCGTGCTGGCTCTTACGCGCAGGAGAGCTGGAGGCCCAGGGGTCACGTGGGATGGGCCCGACCGCACGGCCCAGCAGTGGCCGCATCAGCCCTGGAATGGACGTGGCCTGACTCCGGGCCGAGCCCTGGAGGCCGGTGCACACCCCATTCTAACCTGTCCACATCGTGGTCCCAAAACCATGGCCCTGAGCTGATGGAGTGATACAGAGAGCGGCGCTTCCCTTCCCTGCGTAGGAGGAGTGGCCTCAGGGCCGTTGGGAACAGGGAACAGACGGCTTTTCGGTCCACCTGCCTGGCCCGGGGAAGCCATTTGAGCGACGGGCAGGGTCTGGGGGCAGAAGACCCTGGCAGCTCTGCTGACTGACTTGCAAGCAGATCTGGATAAATAGGGAGGTGAGCCTGTGCAGATTAATGACTGTTTTCACATCCTGACTCCCTGCGGTGGGTTTGAACGCAGCCCTTGGCCAAGCATGGAGCGGCCCCCGTGGCCTCCCCTTCCAGCTGGTGATAGGCGGGGCACTTGGCCGGCTGGCGGGATGGGGGGAAGGAGGAGGCCGGCAGAGCAGGGGTTCACCTGCTGAATGGAGGCCTCGAGAGGCAAGGCAGGTTTCCTGCCCCTTCTCCATCCTCCACCCAGCCCCAGTAGGGTCCACGGGTCCAGAGAGAAAAAAGACCGATGAATAGCTCTGAGCCCGGGCGGCCAGGTTCAGGCTGCCCAGGCAGGATGAGCCCAGCACGTGGGCAAGATATGAAGTGCTGGTTATCGTGAGCCATGGGTGCTGCTTGTCACGTACACCTGTCCCGGCCTTCGCTGACCGAGACAGCCCTTCTTGGGAGTGGGATAGCCGGAGAGTGTACAGATGCCGACTTTTCCTAAATTCATTTATGAATTCAACACATTATCTGATCAGACTCTCAATAGGAATTTTTGGAACTTGAAAAATGGATTCTAAATTACATTTAGAAAAATAAGCTCTATGAATAGCTTCACACGTTTTGAAAAGGATGAGCGAAGTTTGGCACATGAGGCAAGCTCGCTCCTGGCGTTCGGGATGCAGAGCAGGAGCGGGGCGTGCGGGCCGTGTGCCTGCAGTGAGCAGGGCGTGGGGGCTGCGGAGGACACCCCTGCGTGGGCGAGAAGCTGGCAGATGGCGACAAATATTTGGGGAAGGGGAGGTTAGTTATTAAATAGCGTGAGAAATTTGGCAGTTCTTCACGGAGAAACATAAACTAGGTCTCCCACTTGCCACCATATTAACTGAATTAACTCCAGATGGATTCAGTACATACGTAAGAGCAGTAAAATGACAATTTTTAAAATACAGGAGAATATCTTTGTGGCCTTGGGGGGCGGAAGCGTCCTCTTAATCAAGACCGCCCAGCAGAAGCTGTGAGGGAAGCGACTGATGAGCCTCTCACAGCAGAAAGAATTTTCTCCTCCCCTGAAAGACGCTGGGACAGAAGGTGCCCCCGGGGAGGCCGGCTGCAGGGCGCATGCCGCACATGGGGCGAGGGCCGGGAGGGCAACAGTGCTTTGCAACGTCCTCACGGGCGAGAGGCAAAGGATGGGAAACACAGTGGAATCTGGGCATCAAATAGGGAGACAGTTCGCGGAAGGGAGTCCCGCCGGGCCACCAGGGCATGGACAGTGAACACCACCGACCAGGAAAGTCAGAGAGAAGGCCGCTGTGTGGCCATCAGGGTGACAGAGTCAGAGACCCTGTGGAGGCTGAGGTTTCGTGGAGGCGGGCGGACCCTGGGGACCCGCATGCAGGTCCTCAGTGAAATCACTCGTCCACATGTGTGGAATCTCCAAGGGGCTTTAGTCTCTGGAGAAGGGTTTTCCTCGGTGACCCCAGGGAGGAGGTGGTTCCCAGTTCGCCCACACCCTTCCTTGGCCTTTCAGTCTAGTGCCCCCGGCCCCTTGCTGATGCACAGCCAGGACCAGCCCAGGTTTTGGGGACCCTCCCTGGACCAGCCTGCAGCCTGGACGGGGGTCAGGGAGAGGGGCTGGGGGAGGCCTGCCTCTCCCCGACTTGCTCAGTGTGTTTCAGAGCCGAGCTGGCCCAGCAAGAGGAGTCCTGCCTCAGTTTCCTCACAGTGCATGGTCAGGATCCGGGCAGGTGAGCCCCAGCCAGCTTGTCTGGGGACCCGTTTATGGCCAGGCTACTTAGCCCCAGCACTGGCTGTACAAGCCAACGTAGCCATCGGGGCCCGCCCGCCTGACTTCCAGGCTGTCCCTGGCTGCGCCCCCATGCCGTGCCTGACAGTGGATCTTCTCACACCAGACCTGCCCAAGCCAGGTCCCCAGGCAATGCGGGGCTTTCCTCACTGAATGGGACCATCTGGGGACCTCAGTGGACCAGCCCTACCTCGGGCCTCCAGCAAGAGGCAAGGCCATGAGGCCCCGTCACAGAGTGCTCGTGGTTGAGATGCGACTTGACGCCAGCTGGGTTGGTGACATCTGACACGGGGCTGGAGGCTTCATGAGCGTATATTCACCATCCTGTCTCCCCTACCCGCCGTCAACACTGGTGTGTGCAGGGCCCCGAACCGACACCGAGGCTACGCTGGGCTGATGGCACCGTGCCTCCTCCCCCGTCCTTCTGCCAAGAGCCCCCGCTTCGCATCTGCCACTTTGCCTCACCTGCAGCCCACACCAGGGCACCACGGGTGACAAGACCAAGCCCTGACTTCATCCTACTGCTGCTTCAGCAATGGGACAGGTGCCCTGGACCAGTGGGGTAGGCTCAGGACTCACACTTTTCAGAGGGGAGACCCTTAATTTCGTGTTGAACTGGGACCTGAAGTGGTGGGAGCTTGGAGCTGCTGGGGCCACATGTAGAGCCTACAGTGCAGCCGACGTGGAGGGAGGACCGAACCGAACACCAGGTGGGACGGGCTTTGAGGACATTCTCTGAGGTCCTAGATCCAGCTACGCCTGAAGCAGGAACATCCTTGACTATTTTCAGCTACTGTCTGAGCCAGTTTTCCTTCCTGCTTCCCTCCTCCCCGCCTCCCTCCTGCCTTTCACCCTTTCCCTCCTCCCTACCTTCACCTGCGTGTGTGACGTCTGTTTGACTTTGGTCACCATCATTTACAGCAGATGGAGTCCTAACTGATTCATCTGCAAATACACAGTTGTTTCCGTGACCCACGTGGGCTCCTGGGTGAGGTTCCCACCAGGCCTCCCCTCCTTGGGTCAAGCATTTCCTGGCCTCGCTTGGGTGTCCAGGGCCCCCATGCAGACCCCTTCCACTTTGTCCCCCTTATTTTATCTGGATGGGCCTGGCAGAGAGGGCAGGTCTGTGCTGAGTGGAATGCTGTCGGCAGAATGTCGGCTCAGTGGAGGAAGGATGTTTGAAAGCCCCGGAATCCAGAGCTGCTGCCGCTGGGAGCGGCAGTCGGGTTCCTGCCCTCGGGAGGGCTCCAGCGAAGCCGGCTGCCTCGTGCTGGGATACGGATGTGGAGCTGCTGCTCTGGGAGAGAGGGGATGAGGTGGCCCCTGGGCCCTTCCTAACTCGTGTGTTCTCAAAAACCGTGGCTTTTGGGAACTTTGCATGTCCTTCTGTGTTTTCTGGATTCTTCTACACCAGGCTCACGCTGGCGGGAATATGTCAAAATCCGATGGTTGGCAGCAATGACAGCCCACAAGAGCCCTCCACTCGGAGCTGGCATTTTACAAAATGCTGATGTGACCGCATGTCTGAATGTGTGGCCAACAGGCTCGGAGGAAGACGGATGGACCCAGGCCAGGCCCGGGCTCTCTCTGGCTGCCCGGGCCCCTCTTGCCGTCTGGCGCGGTGGCTATTCCAGGGCTCCTGGAGGCAGGGTCTGCGGGCCCCGGGGGAGCAGGGATGTGTGGGGGAGGGCGGCATCCACTACAGCCTCGACGGAGGCACAGCACCTCCTGGCGAGCCTGCGTCGGCTTCTCCTGCGAAAGCATATTGTCGCCCTGTTTCCAAGATGATAAATGTCACAAAAAGAAGCGGAGAAGCCAGGACTCTGGTCCAGAACTTTCTAAGATCCCCCCGTTCGCCTTGGATGGGTGCCCGTGGCACCTGTGCTCCCCCGGCCTGGGTGGGGCCCGCCGCAGGTGCTGCCGCTCTAGAAGGTGGGGCTGAGTGAGCGTCTTGGGGAACGGAAGCCTCCAGAGTGTCCCGGTCTGCGTGGTTGGAAACGGGTCTGAGAGGAGGGATGGGGAGCGGCCCCGAGTGTGCAGCCGGGTTTTAACGCCAGAAGAATCCTGGGTGTAGCAGGGAGACCCCGGGCCCCAGGGTGAGGTGATCCCATGTGAAGGAGTCTCTGCACGTGTGCCGGGGTGAGCCTGTGCGTGGTTTGATAACCACACGTGTGCATGCGCCTGTGTGCACTTGTGTGCATGCGTGTGCATGTGGGTACACGTGTGCTTATTCACGTGTGTTTGTGTGCATGTGGGGCACACACGTGTGCGTGCATGCTCGTGCCTGTAGGAGTGCCCTGTGCACATGTGCTTGCACACGTACAGGCCCGTGTGTGCATGTTAGCACATGTGTTGAGAGGGAGGCCGGAGCCTCAGTGTCCTTGCGGTTGCACAGGCCGGGGAAGTCTGGCCTCCATCCCTCCCACGTGGAGTCAGAGCTGCCAGCCTCCAGGCAGGAGGCCCTGCGAGGTGAGTCACCCCCGACAGGCTAGGTGCAGGGCACGGGACCGAACTCGAGCTCACAGTGTTGGCAGCTGCTTCTGGGCGTGAGGTCAGTGCACTCTTGCCTTCCCCCCACCACCCCTGGGCTGTCGGAGCCCTCTGGGGGTTCAGCACTCTCACAACAGGACAGATGTCCCAGGGGCTCACGACGTCGAGTGCTGCAGCCTCCAGAGGGCCGACCCGAGGCTGGCTGCATCTCCGGGAGTGCAGGGTTGTGGGAAGGGCTGGACTCTGAGATGGTCCCTGAGTTGCCCTGTGCTCTCCGGCACGCTGTTCCCTGGTCTCAGTTTCCCCATTCTCACAGCAAGGGAGGAGAGATTGGCCTTGTTGGCCAATGTGCAGTGAGTCCCAAGGGCTGGGCAGGTCTCCAGCCAAGTACTGCTGTGCCCCTCTGCCCCCTGCTAGCGCCCCGGAGGTGCCCCAAACCTTGCAGGGAGGCGGGGCGGGATGCTGCATTGCCTGCCCCTGAGTGGCACAGCCTGGGCGCAGTGAGTGTGCAAACCCAGTCCTGCTATCTCTGTGGTACCTTGGAGCCAACCAGCTGCTCCCGGCATCAGGTGCCAGGTTGCAGAACCTTCTGGGTCTTTCCTGTACTGCTCTGGTGGACAGGGTGAACTTGCAGACACTAAGACAATGGGGGTCTTGAAGCCGAAAATGTCCCCCTGGACAGGGAGCCCGTGACCTTTTCTTCCCACTAGCTGGGTCAGACTGCTGCAGACCCCTGAGTCAATCCCATCAGCTGGTTGGGGTCCTTGGCCCGGGGTAGCACAGGCCTCCCCTGGGGTGGTGCTTAGACCTGGGGTGGTCTGGGCATAGCCTCAGGGCTTGGCTCCTAGCCTGGTGCTCACATCCGCAGCCTCTGATGCTGGATATTCAACCAACACTCCAGTTTCTTCAGCATGATTTTTTTTTAATATTTTATTTATTTGACAGAGAGAGATCACAAGTAGGCAGAGAAGCAGGCAGAGAGAGAGAGAGAGGGAAGCAGGCTCCCTGCCGAGCAGAGAGCCCGATGCGGGACTCGATCCCAGGACCCTGAGATCATGACCTGAGCCGAAGGCAGCGGTTTAACCCACTGAGCCACCCAGGCACCCACTTCAGCATGATTTTAATGACTTGACACTCTAGAGGAAACTGTTCCCTAGTTAGAAGCACAGGTGTCTTTCTGGGAGGCCAGTGTCCAGGCTCCAGGGAAAGAGGCCTGTGCTTTCCAGAAACCCAGTTTCTACGGTGCTCCCTACAGGATGGGCTTTATCGTGGGGACACAGGTCCACCCATGAGGACTCTGAGGGCCCCGTGAAGGGTGGGCGGGGCTGGGGGGGTCACATCTCTCCACCCTTCCCACTTCTGATGCTCTCCGCTGTCATCCGCCAGGGGACCTGAGGGCTGGGAGTGTCTGTGCCCCTCCCGCGGCCCAGCACTCTGACCCCGACTCCTTGCCTCTGGCCAAGGTCAGCGTCTGCAGAGTTGACCTGGCTGTCCTGACCTGGAGAGCGCTGGTGGACCCAGGAGCCCCAGCCATGGCTGGTGCCACGAGCCCCGGGGGGGGCCGCAGATGGTGGGGTCAGAAGCAAGCGTGTAGCCCTACTCTGCCTTCCGTCCACACATCTCCGAGCCTCGTTCATTCACATCCATTCGTTCCTTCGTTCATCTCTTGCTGGTCTCTGAACCCTGCCCCTGGCCCAGAGCCATTCTTCGTAAGCTTTGGGGTCAGACTGACGGGCTTTACAGTTTCGCTGGGCAGTTTTTGGGCTGTGTGACCTTGGGCTACCACTCAATGGCTGAGAGCCTTGGTTCCCTAACTCGCGATGCGGGACAGCTCAGCTCCTTCCCGAGGCCTTCACCCCGACCCCGGGGGATCCCCACAGATGCCGGCTGGTCCTTGTGTCTGGGGCTGCGTCCAGCCGGAGGGATGATGTGGGAGAGGGGCCCATCCAGCCCAGGGAGGCGTGAGGCAGGGAGCAGATGTGCCTGGGCAGAGCCAGGCCGCAAGCCCAGGGAGTGGGCGCAGGAGGAATCAGGCACAGACTCAGGACCCGGGAGGAGGGGCCCCTGGTCCTCCAGCCCCGCCTCACACTTGGACCCCCTCCCCCACACGCCAATAAGGGCCTCAGGTCTGGGTCCTCCCCGCGGGCAGGGGGTGAGGAGCAGGGAGGACAGGAGAGGTGGCCCCCGCCCTCCCGCCCGGTGCTGGGTGTGGCGCCCTCCCTCCACGGGCTGTGACTGGCTGGTCCCATCAGGAGGACAGAGGAGAGCCTGAGTGGGTGTTTTGGGAAGAGAAAAAGGAAGAGAAAAATCTGTGCTCCCATTCCCCTGACATGGCCTCTTTCTCAGGCTCCATGTGATGGAAAGGCAGGGTGGGGGGTGCCTTTCCCCTATCCCGTGCTCTACCGGCGAGACACCTTGGCCTCACGGGGCCGCTTCATGGTCTATGCATCCTGTCCAAGCACGGGGACTCTACGGATGGAACCGTGTTCCCAGATTCCTACGTCGGTGGCCTCACCCCAGGGCCGCAGAGGGTCACCGTGCTTGGAGATGGGTCTTTGTACAGGTGATTGGGGTAAGGAAGATCATCGGGGTCCCGATGCAAGCTGACTGGTGTCCTTACAAGAAAAGGAGGGCAGGACACAAATGCACCAGACGACCATGTGAGGACACGAGGAGGGAACAGTCAACCACACACCAGGAGACCAGCCCTGCCCGCCCCTGGATCCCGGACGTTCTGCCTCCAGGACCAGGAGGAAACCCGTTTCTGTTGTCTCACCCAGTCTGCAGTGCGTGTTGTCGTGGTCCCTGCAGGCGAGCCCAGAGACTGAGGCTCCCAGAGCGGGGGACGACCCGGCCCACCGGCAGCGCCCTGCTCCCCGCTGGGCTCAGCGTGGCCACCACAGACTTCCTGCTCTGGGACCCTCGCCATGCGGCGGGAAGACAGATGAGGATGGCACGGGGGGCTCGGGACCCCACAGGTGGTCCTCACTGGTCCAGCCCCAGAAAGAGCGCGTGTGTGTGTGCCCGCGTGTGGACACGTCTGAGCCTGTGCTCGTGTGCGAGCGCCTGTGCATGCCTGTGTGCTCATGTTGTCAGGGTGACCGAGCTGGGGGAGTCCCACGCCTCCCTCGAGGAGCGCGGGGCGCAGGGAGGGTCAGGACCTGGAGCCGCAGCCGCCGTCAGTTCTTGCACCAGGACAGGGCCCAGGGAGGGGGTCGTGGGGTTCCATTTCAGTGAAAAAGCAAAAGCAGCAAAATGGAATCCAAATACACAGACACTTTGCCATGTTTGGGATTAAAGAAAGTCAAGCCAGACAGGTGCCATCTTGTCACTACTGGGACACGACAGGGCTGGGGGGCAGGTGCGGAGGAATTCGGGTTTTCTGCACACAGGCCTGGATTCTCAGGATTCTTAAGCGTTCAAATGACATTTGTCATAGAGAAGCCAATAAAGGGTGGAGAACAGCCATCGCTCATGAGGGGGACATCGGGGATGGGGTAGGGTGTGGGGACAGGAGGGCTGGGGACTCGGGGGGCTGCTTGGCTGGGCCCTGGTGGGGGGAGGGGCACATCGTGGCAGCAGCCAGTGTCCCCAGCTGTCCTTCCTCATTCCAGAAGCGTGAGCACTGAGGAGGCTGGGACTCCCTGGAAAGGGGTGTCCAGCAGGACTCCTGGGCGACGTGGAGGGAGGATCCTAGCACAGACCATGTAGGCCCCTGGGCGGGAGCTGCCTGGGTCCAGGAGGCTGCCTCTGGGCTGTGAACCCACTGCTGGGCGCATCAGGGCTCCACATGCAGGGTCTTTTGCGTGGACCCCTCACTGCCAGACTCTTTCCGTGGCCTGTGAGGGAGCTGGAGGCACCCACCCCACCCACAGCCGCTCTGCCCACAGCTCCCAGCAGCCCCCAGGCCAGCCCCTCCTCCTGCCTGGCTCCCCGCCCTCCCCTCAGCGCTCTGGGCGTCTCCCAGCACAGCCTTCCTGAGGGGCCCTGAGAAGCCCCGGCCCCTGCTGCAGGCTGCCATGAGAGGCTAGCCTTGCTGTGGCCCCGGAGTCAGAAGGGGGTCATCTGTTCGTTCTCCCCTTGCTTCAGGACACACAGGCAGAACTCCGGGCAAAGGCCCTTCAGTGGACGTTGGAAAACCACTGAGCTGCTTCCTCCACAAGTCACCAGGGGCTCGGCAACATCTCCAGAGGAAGGGGCTGGGGTCCAGCTGGGGCAGGGGTCCAGCTGCGTGCGGAAGGGGCTGGGATCCAGCTGACCTGTGCACCGTGGGACACTGAGAGACATTCCTGACTCTCCCCCAACCCTGTGAGATGCCAGTAGCTCCTGTTTCCCAGCTGGGACAGCCACACTTGCCTCCAAACATTGCCACATGTCCACTGGCGGCCACGTCACCACTGGCTGAGAACGCCCACACCAGGACGCTCCTAGTCTTGACTTAGGTCCCCCTGTGCCCTGGATCCGTGCGTAAACCCTGTGCGTACGTGCACTCTCTGGAGAAAAGGTTACCAGTGGTTATGAGACCCGAAAGGGGAGTGTGTGCCCCCGGCTGAGGGTGGCAGGGTGTGTGCCAGCGGAAGGCCACCTGCGATGCGGCCGCCGTGGTCCTTGCAAGGAGAGGTCCGCGTTCGGTCTTTTGTTCCTTATGCGTGAGCTCTTCCTCAGGGCTTGGCCACGTTTCTGGACCCCAGAAAGTCTCCCGGACTGCCCCCTGCCACCCCCGCCATCCCTCTCCTGTGTAAAGAAGTCTCTTCCACAAATTGCCACTTTATCTGGCATTCCTGTCGGGTCTCTGTGCCCTGCTGGTGGAAGAGGGCCATTCCGTGTGCAATTGTCTGCATTTATTTACTTATCAGTGTGGGGGGCTGGTTTTTCATCTGGGGGACACAGCTGCACTTGTGAAACGGGCGTCTATTAAAAAGGCCATCACTCGGTACAAGCTGCAGCATCTAATTGGCTTCTCAGGGACTTTTTTTTATTATTATTATTTGCTCTGGGAACTGTTCATTTGAGCAAACGATATTAAATGCCTATTGTCTCCGTCTTTAAGGAATTACCAGCTGAAAACCGGCACAAGGATGTCAGCGTCCTGTGACAATGGCTCGGGCACCGTCTGCCTGTCGACCGGGCTCCGTCGAGTCGTGATGGATAATAAGCTGGTTTCGGTGACTGCACATTCCAACGCTGCTTTCGCTGAACCTACAATTAGCAGAAATAGATTTTCCCTCCCCTTCACGACGACCACGAGGAGAGGAAACCATGCGGGGAAGCGGTGCTGGTAGCGAGGTCTATTTAAGGCACGTCTGAGTTCGAGCATCCCTGGAGAGAAAGGACCCGGCCACGGCCAGCAGGACAGGGTGGGGCCCCTCAGCCCAGGCGTTACAGTGAGCTCCGCACCCTCCCCTCCGATGGGGACTCTCAGGGAAGGGGTGCGCATCCCGCGGCGGGGCTCGGCTCCCGGGCCCCTCCCGGACCCCGTGAAGCAGGACGGCCGGGCGCGGGGCTGGCAGAGCTCAGGAGTTACGGTCACGAAGCACACGGCATTGCTCCTGTGAAGTGGGACGAGGGTGCCCCCGGCCTCAGCAGGGCTGTGACAGCTCACACAGGAGCAGAGCCCGGGAGAGGGTTCGGGTCACGTGACGGGCCGTGTGCTGCTGTCTTTTATCATCAGCTGGCAGGTGCCCCACGCCTGATTCTGCGCGAGTGTGGGGAGCACCTGCTTACACCCAGGACCGCGAGGGCAAGCTGGGGTTCCCGATGGCCTGGCTGTTCCCCGGGGGAACATGGGGCTGTGTCCAGAGACACTTTGGTTGGCCCTGTCCTGGGACTGTCACTGGCGTCTAGTGGGCTGGGGGGCAGGGACAATGCTGCTTCCCACCGGCCCTGCTGGGATGGCCCCAAGAGACGGTGGTCCGGGGCAAGAACCTCAGAGGTGGGAAACGGCAGGTAACGGGACAGAAGCAGGGGCTGTCGCAGAGTCGGGGAGCCAGAGAGACACAAGGACGTGGGGCAGCTGGTGACTTTCCCATCCCTGCTCAGCGTCACCCCGTTGGCTGCGTGACTCCTACGGGAACCCTATGAGACTGACGTCCGGACTTCATGTGAGGGTGGGACATGCGGGCCCCTGGGAACCAGAAACTTCAGCCGGGTCAGCCGGGGGCCCAGCGCCACCCTTTTTCCATGGCCTCCTTCCCCAACCCAGTCCCCCTCGCTCAGGGATGCGGACATCGGGGCCTGGCACTGGGTCGGAAAGGGAGACAGCAACTCTGCACGGAGATGGGAGCAGGGGTGCCCTCAGGGGACAGGTGCTCCTGGAGAGGGACTGTGGCCGCAGGGACACCCTGACCCTCACGCGCTAGGCGCGGCATGCACTTGGCAGAGGTCCTGTCCTCCTGGCGCCTGGACGTGTAAGGACCTCACCGCACTTAGAAAACCGGGAAGCCGGTGCATCCCACCCGCTGAGCGTCTCCCCATGAGCCAGGACTGACGAAGCCCAGTGGGTCAGCCAGGCCTGTGGCTTCGGGCGCTTGTCCCTGCCCTGGGTGTTGACATGGGACCAGGGCTGAGAGCCATGGCCAGGCCCACAGAGCCTGTGCTGCAGTCGCCTCCTGGAGCAATGCAGCTGGGAGGGCCATGGGGGGAGCTGAGGATGCGCGGGACGGAGGGGCTGGGGCAGGAGGGGGCCCACGCCCGCGGACAGGTGAGGGGCTGTTCTCGCGCCCTCCTACCCACCGTTCAGGCCTGAACCCGGAGAAGCCTAGTCGGGTTTCCTCTCGTCCCCCGTCCCAGCCTCCCTGGCTCCCGAACTTCTGGGGCTGTCAGCAGAGCTCTAATTAGAGGCCCACAGGTGACACACACAGCAGCTGTGACTTCTCTGCCACCGACGCCTTTGTGAGCCCTGAAGAGCCCCGGGGTTGTTTCCATCATGATCCTGAGGCACCGGCCCACTGCCGAGCTGCCTCTGGGGAGAAAGTCTGACATGTGGGGTCACGTGGGAGGCACTGACAGGCGGCAGGCTTGGGGCCTGCAAGAAGGGGCAGGGGTGGGAAGGTTGCAGAGGCGTCACTTGCAGGGGGGTGGGGATGCGAGGCAGGTGTCTTCCATGGTGTGCTCATGGAGGGCCACGCTTCCCCCGCCGCCACCGCCCACCTCGACAGCTCCAGCCAGAAAGGGGTGCTTAGGTCGGAAATCATCGAGAAACTTCCAGAACCATGGACAGGTGCTCACAGGCTGCCTTGTAGGTTATGACGTTCAAGGCAGAACGGAGCTGAAATGAGTCTCCCAGAATGACAACGACTTTTTGGAGGAATTGCATAAAAGAAGCAATAAAGGAGCCTCCGCGTCGTTTAACTGTGGGGCCGGAAAAACCTTGGCTCTGGTGCATAGGGAACTGTGGAGGCCGCCCGCTTCCAAAGAAAGGGCCGAACTCTTACAGATGTGGCTGTCTCCTAGCCAACCGGAAGCCTCTTGGGAGTGGGGCCACACAGAGGGGACAAACACCTCAATTTGAGGTCCCAGGGAAACTGAGTCCAGGGGCACCTCCTCGGGTGGAGGTGCCCAGGACACTCGTGAGTCCATCCGTGTTGGTCAGCGATCACCTGGTCTAAGCCAGCCCCCGGGGTGGACTCTGGATGCTGGAAGACAGGTTAGGAAGAGTCTGCTCCATGAGAAGGAGCCCAGGCTAGCCCAGAGACGAGTGGGAAATGGGGACCTGCCATTCAGTTCTCCACCTGTCCATCCCTGGCAATGCCCCTGGGGACCCCGAGGGTACACCCAACAGACAGGACCACGATGGCCATCAAATCTGCCAGCACCTGCACAGCACCTGTTGGCCTGTTTTGGAGTCGAATTCCTGCTAACAAAACTGCCCTTGCAAGCCGTGTCTCTGCCGCCAGAGGTGGCCCCCAGACCAGCTGGGAAGGCCCGGGGTGGCCGGCCCATTCTGTCCTGGCCTTATAGAGATTCACCACTTCTCCAAGGAGAAATCCCCCTTCGGTCACATTCTCGCTGCTGGCTCTCCATCCGATAGAGAGGCCTGAGGCCACGGGCCAGGACCATACACGGGGGAAGTGTTGGGAATCCCCAAGGCTGCTTTCATGGAGGTCGTTCAGGCAGGGATAGATCAGGGCTCACAGAGTGTCCTTGAAGGTGACCCTCCCAGAACACAGGGGACAAGAGTCCACTGGTGGCCTTGAGTCTGATCCCAGCTGGACACATGCTTTGGCCACCCGCCCCAAGGGACCCTCTGCTGCGTGAGTCTGAGGGGGACTGTGGTGGGTGGTGGGCACGATGTGGAGCTATGTATCCAGAGCCCCAGCCGCCTCGCCGTCTCCTTCTAGGGGGAGACAGAGTGAGCGAATAAAGGAGCCCCATGAGAGGGAATTAATGCACGGGGAACCGAGTAGGAAAGATAAGGAATAGACGACAGCACGAATAGACCCTTAACCAGTCAGTTCACCAAGCGGCTTGCCCTACTCTTTAATTGCACAGGACCTCAGCGCCTCGAAGGTGCGGGCTGCCGCACCACGGGGCACAGCAGGGTGAAGGGGGCTCGATCACGCTCTCCCCCTGCAGACAAGACGTGGAAGCAGGGAGCTATGAATCCTGCGTGGGGTGCTGGGCCACACCCCCTAGTTCCCTGTCTTCACGACCACACCAGAACCTGGGCTCTGGGCACCTAGAGGCTGGTCACAGGACCCCATGAGGTTAATGCCTTTCCCATGGGCCACTCTATTTCACGTACAGGCTAGAGGGAGTCTCAGGCTCCAGGTCCCGCCCTCCAGGGTTCCTGGGACCTGCAGGGGGGCACTTGGGGCCCCCTGCCATTCTGGGCAGTGTGCTTCAGGTCCTGCCTGAGGATCACCAGGCACGGTTCAGTGAGCACAAGCCCGTGGGGCTGTAGAGCGCTTTGCACGTGGACGCTGCAGAAATCATGATTTCTGATGGGAAAACGCATCGCCACATGGGGTGGGAGAGGAAGGGAGCGTCTGGGAGCACCACGCCAGGAGTGGGAGGAAAAGCAAAGAGACAGCAGCACAAGAACGCACACACTCCGTGAGGGAAAGTGTGCAGAGATGTGGACCCGTGTAAGGAAATGAAATGAAGTTCTTAAATAAACAAGTTAATCATCTTAAAGGCTTTATAGAAAGAAGAAATTAGGGCAAATCCTGAGCCTAAGATGTGTTTGCTGAAAAAACAAATGAGCAAAAAAAGGTTTTATTTCTGACAGTATTCTAACATTATTTCCTTCTGCACCAAGTGGCACTGGGCCCCTGGGTGTGAGCCCTGGGAGGCCTACGGAGTGTTTACACGCTGGGACATTACGACGGTGTCCGTGTTCTTTTATTTTATTGCGTCTGATACACCAAGAGTCGAGCTTTCTGTCTCCGGACACCCAGCTTCCTGAACTAGGCTTTGACTTGTGCTGCTCCTGGGGGCGTCTTGAGCCGGTCCCCTTATCACAGAGCCACGGTGGTCCCAAGAGCCACGAAGAGGGGACAGGACAGGTCCCTGGCTGCGTCCTGGCTCCTTTCCATGGGTCTGGACCTCAGTTAATAGTTAAAGAAATAATAATTCTTTACTAAAAAATAAAACATTTTAATTAGTATTATTGAGTATTAAACCCTTGAAATATTTATTAAATATGATTTGGGAACAAAGTCTCGGAGCCTGCCTGTCCGCTGGGCTGTGAGTCAGCAAAGGCTCGTGTCCACGCTCTCCTCCTAACCTTGGGCACAGGTAAATGTCCATGATCGTCCCCATTTGCGGACACAAGGAATCTCCGAGGGAAGGGACCCGCATCCACTGCTTTTGCTGTGACCAGGACAGCCTGGAGTGGCACTGAGCCCGGTGCGTGGGCGTGGCCGGGCTCCCTCCCACCCTCCACTAATCCTGCACCCAGAGACTTGGCTCGCTTGGACCATTTAGGCTTGTTAAATCTGGCTCCGAAGCAAAGAGCTTAATTATTCCCCAGGGGAAATTGGTGCTCCCCTCCCCACCTCAACTCCTGCAGAGGGCAGGTGGAAAATAAAGTAAAATAGAAGGAAATAGCACATCACCAATCCATCAGCCTCACAATGAAGACAGAATGCTGACACCAAGAGGGGCTCGGTGTGGGGAGTTATTAAGCGTGGAATGGGCTGGTTCAAATTAATTGGTTCAGCTGTGACCTCTGGCCCCCAGGAAAGGTTGGGAGTGTTGACTGCACAGGACAGGAAAGCCAGCCAAGCGGACGCAGTAATTGGTGGTAAACTCAGCACCAGCTGGGTGGTCCGTGAGCAGAGCCCTTTCCTGCCTTCCCAGGCTGTGCTGTGATGTCTGTCTGCTGCTGCCCATCTGGGGAGGGAGCCTGGGAAATCAGCCCAAAGGGCTCCAGCCAAGGGGGGCTGCTGGGAATGAGGGTGGGAGCCACGGAGCGCTGTGGTAATCACTGGAGGGCTGGTAGGAAAAGTTACGGGGGGTGTGAGAGCTGTAGAGGGGCTGGGAACAATGGGATGCTGTGGGAGCTATGAGGGTTTGTAGGAACAATGGGGTGTGTGGGAGCCATGGGGGACTGTGGGAACAATGAGGGGCTGTGGGACTTATGGGGCAGGTTGTGGGAACAATGAGGGGCTGTGGGATCCATGGGGGACTATGGGAGCCGGGGGCATGGTGGGGGCACTCGGAGCCCAGAGCTGGAGAGATGCAGCTCTAGCTGGGGGCAGGGAGCACCTGGGTTTGCACCTGGGTTGGGCCCATGACCCAGGGTGTCCCCCATACAAGCCCCAGGCTCTGCTATGATGACATGAAAGCCTGGTCACTTGGATGACACCCCGTGCTGCTCTGGTCATTTAAACAGCTCTCGGGTGGCACTTGGTCGGAGGAGAAGTGCTCCCTCTCCTGGGACGTGGCTCCTCTGACTTTAGGGCAGGAGAGAGAAGGGCTTCTTGCTCCACAGCTGAGTCCCAGTCCTGGCTGGGGGTGACACGGGGGCCTCCTCTGAGTCACGGGGACGTGGGTTCTGCCAGCATCTTTCCTGTACCCGCTGCCTACTCAGCACCTCCCGAATCCCACCCACAAGCTGTCTGGGCCCCGAGTCCATGCCTCTGTGAAGGGCCCACACCCACTCCGGTGCTCTGCAGGGACGCGGGGTCCTGCCCGCCTCTCCTCTTCCCCAGAGTCCGTGGGTGGATTCTGTGGCTGCGTCCTCCAAGCATGTGGGAAAGCTGGTTCCCAGCCTGCCCCCTCCCATCTCCTGTGGGAGCCTCTGCTAGTCCCCCCTGGACATCTGGCTCTGGCGAGCTGGACCCCCACCCCTGCTCGGTTCCCCAGACCCTGCACGGACTGTCTGGTTCCCCTGACCTCACCTCCTCGGTCCGACCCCATTCTCTCCCCTGGGGGACCCTTCCCTGGACCCCCCCACAGCCCTGAGTATCCGTTGGCCCCACACACCCCCACCCCCACATGGCTCAGCTCACTCTCCACTTCCACTTCAGGTCACCCCGGGGCCCTGGCTGAAGTATCTGGGCTCCCATCCTCACAGCCTGCCGTCCTGCTCTTCAGGGCCCCGAAAGCCATGGGGCCACCTTGCTGTCCCCTGTAATGGACAGCTGGAGAGTGACACGCCCTTTGTGAAGGGTCACCTCCCGGCCCCCTCCACAAATCGGGAAGGCCACACCTGACTCTGGAGCAGGACAGCCTAAGTCGCTGCTGAAGGTCTGTGTCCAAAGTAGGACGCGGCCCGACGAGGAAAGCCGCGGTCTTGCTGTTGTCTGTCCCCCTGTTGAGTTGGGCGTGGCCACTGAGCCCCACGCCCAGGAGAAGGGTGCTGCATCGGGCCTTGGGGAAGCACCTGTCTCTGTCCACCGGCAGGGCTGGATGCCAACACAGAAGGTTGACCGTGGCCACGTGTCTCACATCCTTTCTCTTGGCCCTGGGCCAGTGGCTGGAGCTGTCCTCAGGCCTCTCGGGGTTGGGGCCGGCCCCCCACAGCTCGGGCTCTCACCAGGAGGTGTCAGGGCTAACATCTTGGATTGACAAGAGCCTTTCCTGGCAGGGTCCCCTCAGCACCCCACTTGCGTGGCCCAAATAGTGGAGATGGCTGCAGGGTCAAGTCCTCCTGAATGCTGATCTGAGATTTCTTCCCTCTGCCCCCGGGGCTCCTGGAGCTTGGGGACACACCTACGGCTCCTGTGCCCACCTCACAGTCTCAAGCCGCTGTACACTTTGGAGCTTTCCAGCGTGTTCTTTCTGCCCAGAACACCTGCTCTCACTTGTCTGTGTGTTATCAGCCTTTGTTCATCCCCCTGGAATCCTTTCCTGAACCCAGACCTCAATTTCCTTCAAATGCCTGTGCACTTGCCCCCGTATCTTCTCTATGTATTACTGCTGCTGAGAAATCAAGGACGACCCCATTTCTGTTCCTGGGGAGTGTCATTTTTTCCCCGCCAGAATGCCCAAAGATGACATATTCAGTCTCGAAATGCAATAAACAGAAACATAACTGCCGGGCCTGTAGCCGTGTCTCTGATCTTGTTTAGGAAAGTCAGACCTTCTGACCTTCCTGCTCTGTTTTTATTCCATCCCGTCAAGCTCTCTCCGGCAGGTTTGTGTTTGTCGGATTAGGCTCCTCGCCCAGCGCAGAGCCCGATGTGGGCGTCGAACTCACAACCATGAGGTCAAGCCCTGAGCTGAGATCAAGAGACAGACCCCTCGCTGACCAAGCCCCCCAGGAACCCCTTCAGTGAGGTTTTTGACCATCGCCCTTATTCTAGGTTCTCCAGCTTCTTCCTTAGAAGCATCTCCGTGATTCTCCGCTCTGAGATTCTACTTCTCCGTCTACTCTAGCTCTTCTCACATAAGACTCCGATGGTTAGGATTTCTCTTTAAATTTTGGGGAGGCACCTTGAGATCATCGCTGGTGTGATCCTCTGCCGGGTCACACCTGTCCGTCCCCGAGCCCGCACGGAAGGTGGAGCGGACGGCGTGTGCGGTGCTCCTGCAAGCTCACTCCCCCTCAGCTCACTGACGTCTCGTGGAGGCTGCGCCCTGATTTTGAGAACAATGTGGCGTTTTCCAAACAACCCAGGACGCCCATTTTCTAGTGTGTTCTGGTTTGAGTGGTAATTCTTTTCCAAAATTCGTCTGATACCTTCATGAGGATGCTGTTTATTCTTTCGCTAGCACAACCACAGAATAGATGCACAGAGATGGGTGAGTCACGCGGGTGTAGGGGTCGTGACAAAGCAGGTGTCCCTGACATGACCGCCTCGGTGCTGCGGGGGCTCCCTCCTCCACCCCAGCCTCCCCCGTTCCCGAGGGAGCCACTACCTAGTTCCTGTGATCATTTCCTGTCGCCCCTTCTTGAGTTCAGCATCGACACAAACATCCTCTTGCCTGCTTTGGGGTTTGTGTAAACAGAAGCACACACAAGCATTCTTCAGGGACATGCTTTTTCACTCCACATGTATGTGTGATTTAACTCGGGGTTGTGAGTGGCTGTGGTCCCCACTGAGAGCGTCCCTGGTGTGAATGTACCACTCTCTGTGTATCCACTTTATTTTGATGGGAACGTGGGATTTTCAGGGTTGGGGCTGTTAGAAACAAGGCTTCAGGGGACATTCTGGTGCAGGTGTCCCATGTTCTGAGTTTAGAGATCCACGCGTGGAATTGCCAAACCGTATGGTAGGTTTGGGCGTGTTCCGATTTCTCGGGAAGGCTGGGTTATGTTTCAAAAGACTTGCCTTCCAAAACGGGGGGAGATTTTCGTGGCTTCTCATCCTTGCCATCATTTAATGTCGTCTGTCTTTTGATTTTTGCCAATCTAGTGATGCTCACTGCTATCTTGTGATTTCAATTTGCGTTTTCCTGATGACTACGGCATGCTGTCATACTCACGAGACGTTTTGGGGTACGGTTGTGTGTGTGTGAGATGTCTCCTGGAGTCTTCTGTCTGATTTTTCTGTTTCAGAGGAGTTTTTCATATGTGTAGAACAATGACTTTGTTGGATTAACAATGACGCAAGTTTCTGCTCGTCGTTTGTGGCTTATTATTTTATTTTTGATGATTTGACTCAATAAATAAGGGTTCTTTAATTTTATGCAAGCAGATTAATAAATCTTTTCCTTTGGTTTTGTATGCTTTCTCCTTATATAAAATTTCTCTCCTTCTTAACATTTCCTAATGGCATTATAGCTTTGCACTTCCTGTCTTAAATCCATATACAATTATTTTTGCACGTGGTATGAAATAAGGATTCAATCTCATTTGTTTTCTGCTCAGGCACCCAATTTCCCAGCATGATTTCTTGGAAAGCTCAACTTTTGCCCTCTGACCTTCAATAAAAGTGGTGATATGTAGCACTGTCAATACATTTGCGGGTCTGTTTCTGGCCTCATTCTGTTCTCCATGTGCAACTGTCCAGATTGTGCACCATAATCATGTGTCCTAACCTAGCCCATAAAAGCTTTGTTGATCAAAACGACAGGCCCATCTCTGTTATTAGCTTTCAGACTCACTGGTGTTTCCTGGCCCCTTGCATTTTCATAAGTATTTTAGAACTCGTTTGTCATGCTTCACACCCAAACTTTATTAGGAATTATCATGGCACTGAGTCATTAAATCAGTTTTGGGTAACCTATTTTCCATACTCAAGCTTCTAATCCATAAAAATGGAAAAGTATTTACTTAGGTTTTCTTTAAAGATTCTCAATAAGCTTATTTGATGTTCTCCAAAGTATAGATATTTTTCCAAAAGTTCTACATCAGGAAGTTCTCACAAGTCTCTTGTTGCTGCTAGGTAGGGATACAATCGATTTTGATATCTGATTTGTGTCAAGCAGTGCTGTCACGAGAGCATACGAATTCTAATGACACCTCTACAGATTCTTTTGGACCTCTTCTATGCACCAACTTGGTGCACTCTCCCCTGTTCCACCTCACACATTTCACTTCCTCTCTTGGCTACTGCATGGGCCTCAACCTCCAGTGTAACCTTGAGTGACACCAGAATGTGTTAATGTCTTTTCTCTTGATCTCAAAAGGAATGCTCTCTCCACTTAACCCTCAAATGTGTTTCTGTTGTTTGCTAGTTGTTATGAATGTTAATGACAAATGAATGTTGAACATTCAAGTGTTCCTGCCAGTTGCTGGCTCCAGTGACTTCCACTTTGGGGCTCTGCACTCACCCAACTCAGTGACTCAGTTTTGGGGGTTGTGGTCTGTCCTGTGACATCAGTTTTCTGGTGTATCTAAGAAAAGTCATTGATTTTCTGTGGGTTTGGGGATTTTTTTCTTGGGGTGCAAATGGGAGCAACAACTTCCAAGCTCTTACATCTCAGAGCAGGAACTGAAAGTCTTGCCTTCATTTTTGAAAGATATTTTCACTGGGTATAAAATTTTATTTTGATCTTTCTTATCAGCAGCTAAAATGTTGCTTCACGCTTTCATTGCTTGCATTATTTCCAAAAAGTCTGCTGCCATCCTTACCTTTGCTCTTCTGTATGTGATGTGTCCTTTTTCTCTGACTACTTTTAAGGTTTTTTTAATTAAATATAATGTATTATTTGCCTCAGGGTACAGGTCTGTGAATCGTCTGTCTTACACAATTCACAGCACTCACCATAGCGCATACCCTCCCCAATGTCCATCACCCAACCACCCTATCCCTACCCCCCACCCCCCCAGCAACCCTCAGTTTGTTTCTAGAGATTAAGAGTCTCTTATGGTTTGTCTCCCTCCCCAGTCCCATCTTGTTTCATTTTTTCCCTCCCTATCCTCCCACAACCCCCTGCCCTGCCTCTCAAATTCCTCCTATCTGAGAGATCATATGATAATTGTCTTTCTCCAATTGACTTATTTCCCTCAGCATAATACCCTCTAGTTCCATCCACATAATTGCAAATGGCAAGATTTCAGGTTTTGATGGCTGCATAGTATTCCATTGTGTATAGTATTCCATTGTGTATATGTACCACATCTTCTTTATCCATTCATCTGTTGGTGGACATCTAGGTTCTTTCCATAGTTTGGCTATTGCAGACATTGCTGCTATAAACATTCGGGTGCACATACACCTTCAGATCACTACATTGTATCTTTAAGTAGTAATACCCAGTAGTGTGATTGCTGGGTTGTAGGGTAGCTATATTTTCAACTTTCTGAGGAAACTCCACACTGTTTTCCAGAGTAGCTGCACCAGCTTGCATTCCCACCAACAATGTAGGAGGGCTCCCCTTTCTCCACATCCTCACCAACAACTGGCATTTCCTGACTGGTTAATTTTAGCCATTCTGACTGGTGTGAGGTGGGATCTCACTGTGGTTTTGATTTATTTCCCTGATGCTGAGTGATTTGGAGCACTTTTTCATGTGTCTGTTGGCCATCTGGATGTCTTCCTTTCAGAAATGTCTGTTCATGTCTTCTACCTATTTCTTGTTGGGATTATTTGTTCTTTGGGTATTGAGTTTGATAAGTTCTTTATAGATTTTGGGTACTAGACCTTTATCTGATATGTCACTTGCAAATATCTTCTCCCATTCTGTCAGTTGTCTTTTGGTTTTGTTGACTGGTTCCTTTGCTGTGCAAAAAGTTTTGATCTTGATGAAGTCCCAATATAGTTCATTTTTGCCCGTGCTTCCCTTGCTTTTGGCAATGTCTCTAGGAAGAAGTTGCTGCGCCTGTGGTCGAAGAGGTTGCTGCCTGTGTTCTCCTCAAGGACTTTGATGGATTCCTGTCTCACATTGAGATCTTTCATCCATTTTTAGTCTATTTTTGTCTGTGGTGTAAGGAAACAGTCCAGTTTCATTCTTCTGTATGTGGCTGTCCAATTTTCACAACACCATTTGTTGAAGAGACTGTCTTTTTTCCACTGGGCATTCTTTCCTGCTTTGCTGAAGATTAGTTGACCATAGAGTTGAGGGTCCATTTCTGGGCTCTCTATTCTGTTCCATTGATCTATGTGTCTGTTTTTGTGCCAGTACCATTCTGTCCTGATGATAACAGTTAGAGCTTGAAGTCTGGAATTGTGATGCTGCCAACTTTGACTTTCTTTTTCAACATTCCTCTGGCTATTCAGGGTCTTTTCTGATTTCATATAAATTTTAGGATTATTTGTTCCATTTCTTTGAAAAACATTGATGGTATTTTGATAGGGATTACATTAAATGTGTAGACTGCTTTAGGTAGCACAGACATTTTCACAATATTTGTTCTTCCAATCCAGGAGAATGGAACATTTTTCCATTTCTTTGTGTCCTCCTCAGTTTCTTTCCTGAGTACCTTATAGTTTTCTGAGTACAGATTCTTTGTTTCTTTGGTTAGGTTTGTTTCTAGGTATCTTATGGTTTTGGGTGCAACTGTAAATGGGATCAACTCCTTAATTTCTCTTTCTTCTGTCTTGCTGTTAGTGTTAAGAAATGCAACTGATTTCTGTGCATTGATTTTATATCCTGACACTTTACTGAATTCCTCTATGAGTTCTAGCAGTCTTGGAGTAGAGTCTTTTGGGTTTTCCACATAAAGTATCATATCATCTGCAAAGAATGAGAGTTTGACTTCTTTGCTGATTCAGATGCCTTTTATTTCTTTTTGTTGTCTGGCTGCCAAGGCTAGGACTTCTGGTACTATGTTGAATAGCAGTGGTGATAATGGACAACCCTGCTGTGTTCCTGACCTTAGGGGAAAAGCTCTCAGTTTCCCCCATTCAGAATGATATTCACTGTGGGATTTTCACAGATGGCTTTGATGATACTGAGGTATGTACCCTCTATCCCTACACTGTGAAGAGTTTTGATCAAACAAGGATGCTGTACTTTGTCAAATGCTTTTTCAGCATCTATTGAGAGTATCATATGGTTCTTGTTCTTTCTTTTATTAAGGTATTGTATCACTTTGATTGATTTGCAGATGTTGAACCATCCTTGGAGCCCAGGAATAAATCCCACTTGGTCGTGGTGAATAATCCTTTTAATGTATTGTTAGATTCAATTGGCTAGTATTTTGGTGAGAATTTTTGCATCTGTGTTCATTAGGTATATTGGTCTATAATTCTCCTTTTTGATGGGGTCTTGTTTGGTTTCAGGATCAAGGTAATGCTGGCCTCATAAAATCAGTTTGGAAGTTTTCCTTCCATGTCTATTTTTTGGAACAGTTTCAGGAGAATAGATATTAGTTCTACCTTAAATGTTTGGTAGAATTCCCCCGGGAAGCTGTTTGGCCCTGGGCTCTTGTTTTTTGGGAGATTTTTGATGACTGCTTCAATCTCCTTACTGGTTATGGGTCTGTTCAGATTTTCTATTTCTTCCTGGTTCAGTTTTGGTAGTTTTTACGTCCCTAGGAATGCATCCATTTCTCCCCAGATTGTCAAATTTGCTGGCATATAGTTGCTCATAAAATGTTCTTATCATTGTTTGTATTTGGTTGTGATCTCTCCTCTTTCATTCATGATTTTATTAATTTGGGTCCTTTCTCTTTTCTTTTTGATAAGTCTGGCCAGGGGTTTATCAATCTTATTAATTCTTTCAGAGAACCAGCTCCTAGTTTTGTTGGTTTGTTCTAATGTTCTTTTGGTTTCTATTTCATTGATTTCAGCTCTGATCCTTATTATTTCTCTTCTCCTGCTGGGTTTGGGCTTTCTCTCTGGATCTGCCACCTGTAGTGTCCTTGCTTGAAGAGCAGTGGCCCGACTGTTTCAGGGATAATGGTTTAAGGTAACTCCAAACTGAGAGCCCACCCTCAGCTCTGTCTCTGCAGCTGGCTTCCCCACTGTTATACATGGTAGATCTGCCACTCTCAGACACCCCTGGTCTTTTTGTGACCCCATGGGTCCTGAGACCACATTGTACCTATGAGGGCTCCACCTCCCCTCACTTAACCTTTGGAGTGACATCCCTTAGTGGAGCAGACTTTACTGCCTGCCAGGAGCTGGCCCCTCCCCACAAGGTCTATTATCCCATATATTGCCTCAGATTCACTTCTCTGCATGTCCTACCTTCCAGAAATGGTCCCTTTAATGTTCCTAGAATTACTGCTCTTCTTCTCTTCAATCTCCCGTTGAGTTTGTAGGTGTTCAGAATGGTTTGATAACCGTCTAGCTGAACTCCTGGGACCTGATAATATTTAGGTCTCCAGTTCCACTGCTATCTTGCTCCTCCCCCTATTTTTAAGATTTTCCTCTTAATGGCTGGTTTTGAGCAATTTGATTATACCTTGCCTTTGTGTTGTTGTTGTTTCATGCATCTTGTTGAAATTCAGTGAGTCTCTAGGACCTATGGGTTTTACAACTTCATCAAATTTGTAAAAACTCTAGGCATTAGTTTTATAAATGCTCACCTATCTTTCTTCTTCAGGGACTCCAGTTATGCACGCATCAGGCTGCTCAATATTATCTCAGAGCTCACTGAGGCTTTGTGAAATTTTTCAGTCTCAAAAAAAAAAAAAAAAAAAAAACTCTGTGTTTTATTTTGCATCATTTCTTTTGCTTTGTCTTCCAGTTCACTAATCTCCACTTCTGCAGTGTCTTATCTACTGTTCAGCCCATACAGTGTATGTTTCATCTCAAACACTTTTCATGTCTAGACGTGTGACTTGGATCTTTTTTCATACCTTTCATGTCTTTGTTGACATGCTCAGTACTTTCTCTAGCTTCCGGAATACGTTGGATACATTTATAATAGTTATTTCAACATCCTTATTAGCTTTTTTCCAAAAGATTTTTTTATTTATTTGAGAGAGAGAGACAGATAGTGAGAGAGAGAGAGCACAAGCTGGGGGGAGAAGCAGAGGGTGAAGGAAAAGCAGGCTCCCTGCTGAGCAGGGACCCTGACTTGGGGCTCGATCCGAAGACTCTGGGGTCATCACCTGAGCTGAAGGGAGACATTTTATCAACTGAGCCACCCAGGAACCCCTTTATCAGCTTTTTTCTAACATCTGTATAAGTTTTGGTTCAGCCAACTGATTAATTTTCTCCTCCATTATTGGCCATACTTCTCTGCCTCGCAATTTTTGGTCAAATTTGCTACCTTGTGAGTCTTACCTTGCTGGATGCTAGCTACATTTCTATTCCTGTGGATATTCTTAAGTTTATTCTGGGACTCCGGTTATGAGGAAACAGGTTCAGCTATTCCTTCTAAGACTTTGTTAAAGATCAGCAGAGCAGCATTTAATCTAGTGTTAATCAATGTACACTCCTGGGACAAGACTAGTCATGAGTGCTCTACCCAGCTTGTAAGAATCATGGGGTTTTCTGGGGCTTTCCCTCTGGCTGGTGGCAATAGCTGTTCTTTGTCCTGGTGCATTTGGTGCTGCAACCCCTGATCCTGTCTGGGTTTTTTTTTTTTTCCCCAGACTTGGACCGTTTCCTTTCATGCACACACTATGACCAGTGTGTGCAAAAGGAACTTCCCTGTATATCACCAGAGCTTGTCCTGCGTGTAGCTCTCTCTTCTCTTCCTCATGGCACTCTGAGCTGTGAGCACCAGCTACTTGGTCTTCTTCACAGCTCCTCAACCCAGAGAGTCTTCTGGCTTCTCCTGGGTCCCTTTCCTGTGCCATGACCTGAGCACTGACCCCAGGGAGTAAGCTGGAGAAATCAGGGAGCTCGCTTTGTTTCTCTCCACCTCTCAGAGGTCCCTGTCCCTATCTGATGTCCAGTCTTGTAGAAACCAGTTGCCATATATCTTATCCACTTTTTAAGCCATTTTTCAAGTGAGACAGTTCATGCAACTCTATCCCGCACCTGCAGCTCTGTCCCCTCTTCCTTCCTGTCATGGCTTATTTGTGTCCTTTCTCTTCAAGGTCAGTTTCACCAAAGATTTGTTATTTTTAGTGGTGTTTTCTGAAGGTAAAATTCTACATTGTTGACCCCTTCTTATCTGCTTCTTTCCTATTTCATTAATTTACCTCCTTATTTTTATCATTGATTTCATTGTTCTATTGTTCTACGTTGGGTATATTTTGTTAGCTTTCCCCCCAACTTCTAATGATAGATGCTCGCTCTCTCTCTCTCTCTCTCTATACACACACACACACACACACACACACACACACACACACGTTATCTCGTGGTGAAAATAAGTTCCAGGGAGAGTTGAATTTGTTACTCTCAGGATCCAGGGACTCTATCAGTCCTTAAATTAAGTTATTGTCTTGAGGTTTTTAAGACCATGGAGGTAGTATGAATTCAGACCATAAACACGCTTATGGGCTACTTGTGGTTCAAGTGATTTCCTTTTTAGGCCAAAGTCTGAGTCAGCTGTCTTTGCAATATGCCAGGGAGAGGGCCTGGGTTTGTGTTTGGCTCACCTTGATATTGAATGTATAGTAGGGGTAGCTCCTGGCCAGGTCCTTGTCCTGGATGGACCTGAGCCTCGCTTCCTGTCCCCCAAGACCTTGAGGTCTGAAGCATAAGGTCAAACAGGTTGGCAAATGCCATCAGGCAGGGGTCTGCACCCTTTGCTCACCTCTCCACATCCCTGAACATATTTTGTGTCTCAGCTGAGGGTTTCTATGTGCCCACCCAAGCACAGATGTTCTCAAGAAGGCTTTTCTTTCTTTTTTTTTCACAGATATTTTTAAATATTTAAACAGCTACCAAGTTTGTCATTTTACAAGGTTACTACATTTCTTTTCTGTGAGCATTTTCATGTCATTTTACGTCTTCTCGACTCGGCCTCAAATGGTAAAAACCTACTTTTTCTGCTGTGTCTAGAATCTGCTTTCTTTGATATCTGCATTTAACAAGCAAACGTGCTCCCTCTTGCAGAGTAAGGCAAGGCTGCTCTGCGCCCCACAGTGCCTGAGAGCTCGTGCCCCATCTCCCTCCTCGCTCTGCCGCCAGCCTTCCCAGCAGTGCCCCCCCTCCCTGCTCTGTGCTGTGACTTCATTGACCGTCCGCCCTGAATTCACTGTAATCTGGCTTCTTCCTGCAGAGCTCCCTGAAACTCTTGGGTCAGACCCCAGGAGACCTCTTGCTGAATTGCTGAATCCAGGAGACTTTTCAGTTTCTGCCTCGGCTCTTGGCAGCCCTGGCTTCTTCCCTCCAATCCCCTCCCCCCAACGCCATGGCTCTCTCCCTTCTCCTGGTTCCCCTCCTACCTCTCCTGGTGTATCCCCCTCAGGCTCTTCCTCTGCTAGGATTCTCTGTGAGTCCCTCCCCACTGGCCTTCTGGAGCTGGACCTGCCATTCCTCCAGGGTCCCACCAGCCATCTCCAGGGCTGCAGCCCCACTGGACCTCTGTCTTGTATGACTCATGGACAGCCAAATCCCCAGGGATCCCAGGATTCTCACCTGCAGCAGAGCGAGCCTGTCCATTAGCGAGAGCCTCACATGTCCTCTATCACTGCCTGAACTGCCCGTCCAATTACATTCCCCTTCTCAACAGCTGGCCCCCTATCCCCGGGCAGAGCCTGCCAGGAGCCCCTGGGCACTTCCTCACTCTCCAGCCCATGTCCCTCCATAGCCATCAATGCTGCCCACTCCCCATCTGGCTGCCCCTCCTTGGATGTGGGTAGCATCAAGCCCGCAGCCTCCTGAGCTTCTCGCTGTCTGGCTGACTGCACGGACCCATTTTCCGCGGGCAGCTCTGCACGTGGCAGCCACAGGACCATGAGTCCCAGAGATCTCCGGGTCCCGGGCATCCAGGCTGTCTCTGTGCAGCTCATCGCCCTGGGCGGTTTTCAGACACATGTGTCCTTGGCAACCTGCTGTCTTTGGTCTTGACCTTTTCCTCTGTTTTCCACCTTTCGCTCCTTGTTTATAGACCCTGGTCACCACCATCTTAGGCTGCCTCCAAACAGAGCCCTGAATGCAGCTGTGACGTTTGCCCATATCCTTGTCTTACCTGAGAGTGGGGTGGGTTGGGGTCCTTTCCCCCAGCAGGAAGCACAATTCTTGGTCCCTAAGAGCTGCTTGCATGAGTGAACGACCCAGACCTCCCCTGGAGCCAGGGGTGCACCTTGCTGATACCCTTCTTCCCTCGGGTCCCCGGGCTTCCTCCCAGCTCACAACCCGCTCGACACCTGTTGGAAGAACGCCAGCAACATTGTTGATTACAGCCCCGCAAAGAGTCAGACTCGCCCGCACACGCAGTGATTCATCTAATGATTTCTAACAGCCTGAGAGGAAAGTGCTTCTTGCTCGAACAGGCCAAGCCACCTGCTTATGGTCCCGCAGCATCAAGCCTAAGTGTGTGCCCCGCCCCGCCCTCCCCCACACTCTGCACCTGCAGCTGTCCTGGGGCAGGGGCAGGACGCATCCCTGCGCAGCCACTGGCTGTGAGAGCATTTGGGTTCCTATTTGCCTCTTGGGCTGGTCAGAGTTTCACCCAATCCTCTGTGTGGGTTGGGATCCCAGTGCCATGAAGACACACAGGAAACCTCGAAACGTCTGTCATGAAACAAACAAGAGAACATTTTTATATGGTTTCGGGACTGACTCAGAGAGGGCAAAGAGAGAGCAGCAGGTGCACGGCACAGAGCATGTCTAGCAAGCCCAAGAACTCGCCTTGTGTCTATTGAGTTGCTAGAGTGTAATCCACACAGTACGTTCATTTGTAAAACAGGCACCAGTAGACGACATCCGCGTCTCGTAAAAACAGCTGCTCTCTGCCTCTCTCCTGTCCTTGCCCACCTTCGTCGACCTCCCGCAACCCCGTTGGTTGGCTCTTCCAGTAATTGCATTTATATTTCAAATAGAATTCTTCGACCCCTGTTTGTAACTTCTGTTCTCGGTTCCAGGCATCATCTCTTGACCTTCTATAGGAAGAGAAGAGGCTTCAGCTCCCAACCCCTTGATCCCTGAACAGAGCATCAGGATTTAATTTGTGACTTTACATAATGCAGTTAGGCTTTGCGTCTTTCTCCACCGGACACAGAAGGTGCCGGCTGACTCCCGCGGCAGAGAACAGAGGTCCTGGCATGCAAGCGCCTGGGCAGGGCGCCTGGCTTGTCTGTGGCCGGCGTCCCCTAGGGCTGAGGGCGGGGATACCGCCCAAGCTCACAGAGCTGCAGACCGTGCTGTGTCCTGGCTTGATTCTCAAACTGGAAGCCAGTGAACTCTCCCACCACTACTGCCACTTAGAAGCCACCTACAGAGGCGTCTAAGTCCTGCAGGACTCCGTGTGGGGCACGCTAATTGCATCTCCCCACCCCCGGCCCCAGGAGCTTTTCTGTTCTTCCCAGAATTTTTATCCTTTTCTTCACATTTCCCTCTTTTCCCCCAAATCTTCATCTGTGAAAGACTCCCATGGAGTTCCCCTTCTCCGCCTTGCAGACAGCCAGCTGTGACGTCCAGTGGTGGTACTGCCGTCCTGGGGCCTGCCCTCTGGTGCCCCCTCCTGTTGCTGGGACCCCCTCTGTCTCTGGCGACTCTGCCGTTTCCTGGAGAACATCCTTGAAATGCAGTCGAGTGTGCAGGATGTCCATAGTCAGGACTTTCATCACCTGAATATTGCAGGAAAGCAAAAGTTCATTGCCCACTTCGCTAACCCTAGGAGAGAGCAGGCTTCTGGTTACCCTGGGGCCACTCCCCACTCGGCACCTGCTCTGCGGGGAACGTGTCCCTGGAGCAGAGCTGTGCCCACTGGCTAGTCTCTTGCCTGGGACCTCTCTGTTCTGCAGTGGTACCGTTGAGTTGTGACCATCTATAGGGGCTGCAAAGCCTAAAATATAAACTACTTTGTCCAATATCCAACAGAACTTTTTAGAAGATGGTGATGTTTTTTGTGTTGTCCAGGATGGGAGCCACTGGCCACAACAGGCCACTGACCAACCGCAATGGGTCTAGTGCAACCAAGGAACTGAATTTTTAGTTGCATCTAATTTTAATTAATTTTAGTTCGAACAAACCCCACATCTAGCTAAAGGTTGCTGTGCGGGATGGGTCGCAGGTTGCTTGAGACCAAAGGTGGGCCTTGGAGGTGCTGGACCACAATGTGGTGGGCATGGAAGCAGGCTAGGAGGATCCCTGCAAGCAGGGTCTGGGTCCACCCCTCCAGGTGTGCAGCCCAGAGAGTCT
Source organism: Pteronura brasiliensis (assembly GCA_004024605.1). NCBI lineage: Eukaryota > Metazoa > Chordata > Mammalia > Carnivora > Mustelidae > Pteronura > Pteronura brasiliensis. Next base: position 156,022 of record PJEN01001018.1, read on the forward strand.
GCGTGTTATCCAGAGGAGTGGGGAGGACAGAGTCCTCACGGCCCGAGCCCGATGGAGACAAAAGTCAGGGAGCCATCAGATGGCAGAGGTGGTACCTGGCCTGGAGAGCCGGTCATGCGAAATTCCGGGGAGGAATTCTGTCCACCACCCGTGAGCAGAGTGATGGGCAGAGGCCACGTCTATGACCAACAGCGTTCTCCTGGACAAGATCCTGGGGTTCTGGGAGGATTGAGAGGATGTTGGGTGCGTCCTGGGGGCACAGTAGGTTTATGACAAATCGGGAGTTCATAGGCTGAATTTTCCAGGATTCAAGGCTGGTGAGTTACCTGTTAATGTTGTTGTAAAGGTCAGGAGTGGTCACAAGGCTGGGGCAGTGGTGGGAAAGGTGAGCGGAGCAGGGTGCTCGATGGGGATGCACGTGGGGAGCGTCTGGTTATAGAAGCAGGTGTTTCCCGCCTTCCCACTTACAGAGCGTTGATGCCCTGGTGCCGTGTGGCCTTGGGAGGCTCCCAACCCATGGCTGGCAGTGGCCCGGTGTCCCGGTGTCTGTGTGCACACGCGTACACACACACACGTGCACGCATGCACAGCCGGGGAAAGGGTGCCCGCCCTTTGGGCTCTGCGGACCCTCTGCACACAGCCTCTCTCCCTCACCGTCCACACAGCTTCCTCCTCTCCGTCCCACCCCCAGACCAAGCCGTGCATCTTCCCTTCGCCACGTCCCAACCACGGGTCTCTATCCCCCTTTGTCCTTTTCTGTCTCTCCAGACGAGCACAAAGGTGAGTGACAAGCATTTTGTTTTTCATTTCCAAGAAGTGGGGAAACATGAACAAACGGGCAGCAAAACTGACAAGGCGCCTGTCCCTGGCGGGTCCGTCTGTAATTAACAATCACCCAATCTGAGTTCGGCCGAGCAGCTGCCTGCCCCCCGAAACTTGCATGGAGTGCCGTGCACTAATGAGGATGCCAGCTAATTACTTGCAAAATGATTAAGAAATCACACTGGGACAGTTGACGGGTCTCAGCAGGGAGCCCATCAGACTCCGCTCAGGCCTCTTGTCCACAGATGGCAGCTTCCCTTCTGATGGACGGCGCCGACTTTGTGGGCAGACAGGGCGCAAGGACCTGGCCCAGCCCAGCCCAGGCCTGAGGCCTCGACAGGCGGCGTGGTCAGAGGCACAGCTGGGACCGCCTGATCTCCCCACCCATGGAGACACTCATGGAACCCCAAGCCCAGCAGATCTGTGCTCCCTCAACAAGACCATCTCTGCTGATTGCATTTCTGGCAAGTTCCAGAGCTGCCACGAGGCTGATGGTTAGCTTTGCCAGGAGGCCACTTCCTGCTCAGGTGCCCACTCGCCCCATCCAGGCCAGGCTGTCAGGCAAGGTGTGGGAGGGCTGGCAGCAGCCGGGCTCTCGTCCTGGGGCTGCATGCAGGGGCTCTGGGCGGTGGGCAGAGCCAGCTCCCGGGGCTCAGCCGGTGCAGCTCTGTGGGGCCGCCCAGCCTGAGGTGGGGCTGCACTGTGGGCCGTCCAAGGGCAGAGAGGGGGCCGGGGCTGGCTCCTGGGAGGGGAGCTGGTACAGGGGAGCTCGTCGGTTTGTGATGTTTAATTGTGTTCAGGCCTGTGCAGTTTCCTTGACTTTGTCCGTTCATAGAGGAGGAAACAGTTTCTTCTCAGCTTCCTGCTCCTGCCGAACTTCCAGGTGCCTTGAAGTCTGTCTCCGGGCTTAGCCCACCTGACGCGCCCCTGCTTTCCAGAAGGAGCTCCTTGACGCTTGGAGCAGCGCTAGGTCTTGGGCTGCCCAGAAGGGCCCTCTCCACCCTGACCCAGCTCTGCAGCATGTGGCTGGGGGAGCGGGGCCTGGCCATCCCGCTGCTCCCACCGTCGTGTCCTGGGACCCAGTCCTGCCGCTCAGGGCCAGCAGCTTCACCCGCCTGCCAGACACAGGGAGCTGAGTCTGCTCCGGACCCGCTGGGCAGAGCCTCCCGGGTCCCGAGCTGCCAGTCCGTGCACCAGGCCCTGACGCTGGGAAAATGCCAGGGACCTACCGAGGAAGATAAAAGCACACTTGCCCTCGCAAGCAGGCGGGCACACGCACACACCTGGCACACCACACACACTCACACACGCACCACGCGCCACACAGGGTCACTCACAGGCACGCACACGCACAGCCCCATCGTCCTCACACACGTGCAGACTCACACACTCACACACACCTTTCTTTCCGGTCGGCGCCCCGTCTGACGAGTCCTGGCACTGTTTCCAGAACAGCCCTGCTTGACGCTGCCACTGGCTGGGTTTTCTTTGATTTTGTTTCTGATTGTGAAACCTCTCAGCGGGAGGCCTCCAGCTGTCCTGTGCGCCCTTCCCGGCTCTGAAAGGCTGCACTGTCCCCCCACCCCATGACAGTGCCATTCCCAGGGCCCCCCGGGAGCAGAGCAGGGACACTCCTCCCTCCCCTCCCCCATCTGCCTCCAGGTCCCCTAGGATCCCCGGCAGGCCCAGCGCAGCCTCTGCCTCGGGGGCTGTGGTGTGTGTAGACTCGGCTCCTCTCAAAGCCCGTGACCTCGCTGAGCCCACCTGCTGGTTCCAGGAGCTAATCCTTCCTTCCTCTGCGAGCCAGCAGCGTCTGGTGGAAGCCGTGTGCACACGTGTGTTACTGCACACGGGTCCCGTGTCCGGACTGCTTCCCGGGCTGCAAGCCTTCCGTCGTCCTCCCTGTCCGCCTGCTCGGCCACACCTCCAGGGCGGGCGGTTGGCGGTGACGAGCTGGCCTCTGCCAGTGGCTGCCGCCCCGTGTGGCCCTCACTCCCTCACCGCTGACGACGAGGCCAGCTGCGCAGGTGTTAGAGTTTGTGTGGGGCCCTTCGTCAAACCAGGCCGTTTTCTAAGGGTTTTGCCATGAGCGAGTGCCAGAGTTTGTCCAAAGGGGCAAACCCAGGTTGTGCTTCCCGGGACTGCGTGGCTCCCACTGGGAGAGCAGAGGAAGGGCTCGGTGGGGTTACTGGAGCACAGACCAGAGGCGGGGGTGGAAGGGGGCGCAGGGGTGCAGGAGGGAGGCCAGCGAGAGAGCCAGAGGCCACAGGAGGGCTCAGGGTCTGTCCAGCGGCACCGGGCAGAGGGGCAGGGCGAGGCTCAGAGACCCCCGTGCCCAAGCTCAAAGGCAGAGGTGGCTCAGGGTGGAGACAGAGTGGGTGTAGGACGTCTGGGGCTCAACCCCACTGGCTTGCTGACAGATCCCACATCGGGGCAGCCAGGGAGCTGTCAGGAGTCAGGTGGAGGCACCGTCTCAACTCAAGGGAAGGCTCCAAGGAGCCTGACAGCCCCATGACCTCCTCGTGCCCCGAACCCAGCACACTCAGCCCCGCAGGACACTCACAGCTTACACGGCATGGAGAGCTTCCATCACCTCGACCCCCTTGGTCGCGGTCGTCAGTGGCTCCCCAGCAGCAGGGTGTGGCCCCTGACTGTAGCCCTGACCTTGTTGGGCTGAGCTGTCCCCGCCTCAACCCATCCAACCGTGGCCTGGGGTAGTCTGGGCTTCAGCTATGCTGGGGACCCACGGTTCCACGTGGGGCATAGAATACACTCGTTGGTTCTCACTTGTCTTCAGGATGAGTCTGATGTCCCTGGGAGGTAAGGACCATCATATTCTTTTCCGTGTCCCTGCCCCAGGGGACCTCGCTCTGCAGCTGAGCCGTGGGAATGCATTTTCGCTAAACCAGATCTTATGGACTTGAACGTTTGTGGTTCAGTGGAGCATCAGGCCCACGAAAGGTGGAGGGAAGAAGCTGAGCTGAACCCGGGCTATTGGAGAAGGTGGGTGGGCTCAGGGGAGCCCAGCAGGAGCACAGGAAGGAGAGCTGCGGGGCTGACAAAGCCAGAACATGCCATCAGCTGGGATCCCGCGGAGCTGGCCTGGGAGGGCTGTCCTGGGTGCTGGGAGCCGGGGCAGCAGACAGAGGGGGTGGGAGTTGACTCAGGCCACATGAGTGACAGGGAAGAGCATGTCCCAAAGCTGGTGACTCTGCAGCTCCCAGGAGCTTAGGGGTGAGCCCGTGAGGCTGGCGTTGGGGTCTCCCGGGGCAGCTCTGAGAGCTGCTATAGGGTACTGGGCAGACAGACGTGTGCCCTGGAGTCCCTTCTCCCCAGCCTGCCTTCTGGCCAACCACTGGGAGAAACTGAAAGCTGTCAGATGGCGGAGTGTGTGTGTGTGTGTGTCTGTCTGGAGGGACAAGACTGGGCAGCCCCAACCCCAGGCGCAGAGCAGGGGAAGTGAGTGTGGGCTTGAGGCCGAGAGGCACAGGGAAAACCAGCTCTGGGCTAATTGAGAGATTTTTTTTTTTTTGCAATGAATTAAAAACAAACACTCACATCCACTCACCCAAATTAACGTTTTGCCATTTGTGCTCCCAATTTTTAAAATATAAAGGAAATGAGTGATTCCAATAAGTTGAGATCTGCTGGGTTGCGTTGGGCCCAGAGAAAACGGACTATCTTCATCGTGGCTGCAGGAGGGAAGTGTAGATCGGGACTCACTAAGAACCTGTGATAATTACACTCTCACTGGGCTAATTCCACTCTTACCTTTTCCAGTCAAAATATGCTTTGAAGTCTGGCCACATCATCCGTCACATACGTAGTTCACTCACACCTGCCTGTAGCTGTAACAGATTTCCAAGCCTTCCGATACACACGTCGCCACCATGAACATCTCTTGGCTTTTCCTTCAGATTTCTCCAGGATCCTCCATTCCTCTAAGTAGCTACAATGGGGCAAATACTTGACCGTCTGCATCCTTATTTGCTTACGTGGTAACATTCGTTCTTTCCGGTACGCGGGTGATCAGGTCTGACAAATGCTCAGAGTCACAGTTAGGGAACAGAAGGATTCAGGGTCCAGATTTCCTGGTCCTGCCTCTCTGTGGTCCACCCCTTGCCTTACTGCCGACTCCTGGCAACACCTGATCTCTTCTCTGTCTCTTTCCCGCACAAGGGATTGTAGATCATGTGGCATTTGCGTCCGGCCTCTGAGACACGTGCATGCTTCTGGGTGCTTCAAGTTTTCTCCTGCACGTTGCCAAGGGACATCCCACCTGCCCGGGTACGGAGGGACCCGCGACGCTCATCCACCCGCTGGAGGGCATCTGGGGGCTCCACAATAAACCTTCACCTACAGGGTTAGTGGAAACACAGGCTTGCCCTTCTCTTGGGAAAATACCTAGGGGAGTGGTCGCCGGGGCATACCAGGGGCGCACGTTTGACTTCTAGGAAAATGCCTCATTGTGTCCCTGAAGATACTGCTGCATCATTCTGCATTCCTGCCAGCACAGCGAGGGTGCCGGATGCTCTGACCCTTCCCGGCACTCGGTACATGTGTGCACGCCCGCACACACACACACGCACATACGTGTGCATAGGTGTTCCCACCACACACACACGCACACGCATATGTTTATATTCACATTTTAATAGATAAGTATTTAATAGGTAAGTATCGCTAACTCGTGTGGTTTTGACTTTCACCTCCCTGCTGGTGAATAATGTTCAGCAGATTCTCATCTGCTCATTTGTCACCAGTATACTTTCTTGGGTAAAATGTATGTTCCAATATCTTGTCCACTTCTGATGGTTTTTTTAGTTTTCTTTTTATTAAATTACGATAGTTCTTCATAAATTCTGGATACAAGTTATTTGTCAGGTGTGTGATCATTTGCAAATACTTTCCCCCAGACGCAAATGCATCTCTCATGCAAACATCTCTGCGTCCCTTTCTCGTGTATGTCACAGAGCAGAAGTTTTAATTTTGATAAAACCCAGCTTGTCAATGTTTTTCCTTCATGTATCGTGCTTTTGCTGTCATCTGAAGAAAACTCTGCCGAACCCAGGATCGGCGAACTCTGCCTGAAAAGGACCAGATGATAAATCTTAGAGTTTGTGTGGACATGTGATCCGAGCTCGTCCGAGTGTTCTCGGTGCCTGCTTTGTCATGGGGGCATGTGTCTTCCCTCCCTCTCTCATCCCCTCACAAGTCTTTAAGAACACGAAGCCATTTGTAACCAGGGGCCATGTGAATCCAGCCTCGGGCTGGATTTGGTCCACGGGTCATGGTTTGGTGAGTTCTGGTCTAACCCAAGGTCACAAAGATGTCCTCCGTTTTTTCTAGAAGTTTTGTACTGTTGCATTTCACTTTCAGGTGTGCAACTCAGTTTGAGTTACTCTCTGAGTAACACGTAGCTGTGGGTCAAGATTTTGTTGTTGATGGCCCGTTGGCTGAGCACCGTTTGTTGGGAAGACTGCCCTGCTCCATGGCAAAGGCCATTGCCCTTGAATTGCAGTAAACATCTCGCCTGACGGTGTTCTTGTGTGTCCATTTCTAGACTCTATCCTACCCCACTGTTCAGTGCTTCTCAGAGGCTGTTTTTAACAGTAGAGCTAGTTTGAGCTGAAAAGTTGGTCGTAACTCCTGAGTCCACCATTACTAGTATCGGAAGTCCCCTAAGTTCACTGATTTTAACCACTGGCTGGTAGTCCATCACACGTGGCCATTTCCTGGACATTCAGCGTCACAAACACTAGCCTGAGCAACTGTGTGCAAGGCCCCCAGTGCACGTGCCTGAGGGCGGTCCCCAGGCCCCGGTGCCTAGCGGAGAATTGCCATCCCTGCCATCACCTACTGTGGGAGAGCTCAGTGCTTTCCCAGTGCTTGGGGCCATAGTCCTGGCATTGGGAGGTCGGAGGGCATGAGTCGAGACATCCTACAGTGTGTGAGTCAATGCGCCCAGGAAGAATTGCCCTGAATTGTTCATAACTGTCACAGGCCCTAACTGAGCATTCATTCTGGCAAATCTGTTTACCTCATTTAATGTATAAATAAAGATATCTTTGCATGGATTTAATATAAACTGAACTGTATACGCAGAATCTAGAGATGCCACTACCATGTAATAGCGGCTAGATTGAGCTGTGTTTTGTTCAGCTTTCCTGAGATCCCAGCCCATGTCAGATTATCACGTCAACAACAGTGTCTGAGCACTGCCCCGGTAGCAGACTGCCCAGGGGCTCATCCTGCTGTATGTAAACGTCCCCTCCATGGGCTGTACAGCACGCAATCTGCTCCAGGCACACACGGTTGCATCTCTGTTAGTCTGCACTGCCTTGACGATTACCAATGGTTATACACACACAGAAGTATTTCTAAAAAAGTAATCTTATTTCAAAATACGGTGTGTCAAGGACAGTGGAGAGAATACTCAGCTAAATATTTCAAATACAAACCAACTCATCAAGAAAGTATAAGCACCGGACACTTTACTGAGTCTCCCATTTAGCCGAGCCTAAGCATTTACATACTGAGTTACATAGCGTTTACTATAAATCGCTCTCCTTCTGTTTCTACTCTACGCTATAGATGCGGCATGATACTGATTTAAAAAAAACCAGTGTGGACATGGGGAGATGGAGAGGAGAAGGGAGTTGAGGGAAATTGAAAGGGGAGGTGAACCATGAGAGACTATGGACTCGGAAAAACAACCTGAGGGTTTTGAAGGGGTGGGGGGTGGGAGGTTGGGGGAACCAGGTGGTGGGTATTAGGAAGGGCACGGATTGCATGGAGCACTGGGTGTGGTGCAAAAACAATAAATACTGTTACACTGAAAAGAAATTAAAAAAAAAAGAGCAATAAACTTCAACCAAAAGTAAACAAACAAACAAACAAACAAAAAACAACAACAGAGTGTGCTAGTTAGGTTATTTTGCCTATGATTTTCACGTCAAGAGGGTAGAGAGGTGCGCCACGGGGTCTGCAGTGGGAAAGGTTTGCTGGGCGAGCTGCTGTCCACGGTGCTGGAACAATGAGGCCTTCCTGCTGCACAGAAAGACATTTTCCCCAGCGTCCATGTCCTCCTCACCCCCCACGCTGCTGGACCTGTGAATCTGCTTTAGTGTTGGGTGTGAAACGGTATCAATTGTTTAATTTGCATCTCCCTGAGACATCTTTCTCCTCTGTTGCCACTTGGGAATCCTCTTTGATGAATCAAAGTTCATGTCCTTTGTCCACATTTCTATTGTATTATTTATTCCATTCTTATCGATGGGTAAAACTTATTTGTATATTCTGGACACTAGTGTTTTGCTGTATGTACTGCAAATGATTTCTTCCCTGTTGTTGCATTTCCAGTAATCGTGCTTATGGGTTTTGGGTTTTGTGTGTGTATGTGTGTGTGTCAAAGGTTTTCATTTGATGTAGTTACACTCATCAGTCTTTTGCTTTGGGTGTTGTTCTTTTAGAGTCTTGCTTAAGAAACTTTCTTACTTTTAGGTTGTAATGAAAATATCCTATAATTATTTTGAGAAGATGTAAAGACTTTTCAAAATTCTCATTTATGCCTTAATCGTAGAATTCATTATATTGAGTACAGTGAGGGAGGGAATCTAATTAAATTTTTTCTGAAGGAAAGTCCCCATATTAAGTCATCCATCCATTATTCACTGATCTGAGTGCTACCTCTGTAATTCATCAAGCTGCCATATACATATCATTCTGTTTCAGAGCCATTCTGCATTCCGTTTTTGTTCCGTTGATCCACTGGTAATCCCCTGCACCAGCGTATTCCAGGTCTACGTACCGCACCTTCATATACTGCTTATGTTGTAGTACGAAAGTACCCCCTCCCTAAACTCATTTTCTTCAAATTTATTCTTGAACTTTACCCCCCACCCCATGAATTTTGGGATTGGTGTGCCAATTTTCACATAACAATACTGTTGGGATTTTTTTACTAGGATAATATTGAGTTTATTAATTAATTTGGAGAGAATTGTAATCTTTATGATATTACATCTACCCATCCATGAAAATCTCTTCATTTATCCAGATCTTTTTTGTCCGGTCCTCCAATAAGTTTTATAATTTTGTCATTTTCTTCATAACAATTCTTATGCATATTTTATTACATTTATTCCAAGGTAACAGTTTTTGTTGCTATCACAAATGGATTTTTTTTCCTCTATTATATTTCTTATTTGCTATTTTATGGTATAAGGGAAAGCTATTGATTTTTTAAATGCTTATTCTATATTCAACTACTCTGTTTTTATACATTGATCAACATATCCAGGAACTCTGCTGATTCTCTCTCAGCTCTAATCACTTGTCCAGATTTTCCCAGACAATGGTATAAGTTGCAAATAACCACATTTTTGGTTCTTTCTATTGTCTTACTTCCCTTTGTTATGGCACAGCTTTCAGCCTCCAGTGAAATGTAGTGCTGATTGCAAGCAATCATGTCTTATCCCTAACTTAATTGGAAATGCTTCTCCTGTTCAACCATTAACTTTCTTAAATTCAATTTCACATGATATCAATATTGTTAGTTTTATTACGATTAGTATTCTATGCTTTTATTTTAACTTTTCCCTATACATACATATAAATTCCATTTATATTTCAATTTTGTAATCTTTTCAATACATTTGCATTTATTGTGATTAATTAGACTTATTTCTATCATCTTTTGATTTTACTCTTCTTTCTGTTTTTCATCCTTTCTTGCCTTCTATTAGATTGATACCTTTCTCTTTTATATCTCAGCAGGTTTGGCAATGATGAATTACATTTCTCACATTTTAGTGGTTACTTAAAATTATGACACAGAGAATTAACTTTAAAAAATTCCAGAAATTATAGAGACATTCAGAATCTCCCTCTTCCTGCTGAGCATGATTAAGACCTTTCTGTGCCTTAAGCATTAAACATACTTTCTCACCATGAATTATTATATAAAATTTTATTTTAGCTTCTTTTTATAAGCATGGGAAGTTACTGAGATATTTTTAATAGTAGTGAATTATATTTGCAAATATATTATATCAATCAATGCAACCTTTTTGTTTCCTAAATTTTAACTCTTCTCCCTGGGGTTTTCTCCTTACTGAATTATATAATTTGTTCTTTCAGTGAGAATTCAGAATCCGTAATCTCTTTCAATCCTTATATATTTGAAAAGTATTGATTTTGTCCTCCTTGAATGTTAGTCTTGCTGGGTATAAAATTATAGGTGAGACATTTTTTCTCAGCAATTTGGATGTATTATTGTTTTGTTACTCAGCATGACGTGTGACTGGTCATAAATACACCTTCTTCTCTTCTCCCTCCTGGCTTTTACGGTTTTTCTCTTTGATATTTACCAATTTCATTAACATATGTCTTATTCCTACTTGGAACAAATTATGCTCCTTTTAGTTGAGGATTTCTATCTTTGTCTCTAGAATGTTCATAATCATGATCTTCAGGAATATTTTCTCTCTCCAATTCACTCTGCAACTCACATGATGCTGTGTTGGACCTTCTCAACAGAACTTCCAAGGCTCACCCTCTTTTTCATATGTTATACATTTCTTTAAAAATGATCGCTTGGTTTTAAGCTTTGTGATACAGTTATAACTAGGGGGAGAGCCTCCATTTAAAAAATATATTTATTTATTTATTTGAGAGAGAGAGAGTGGGGGAGGGGTAGAAGGAGAGGGATGGAGAGAATCTCAAGCAGACTCCCCACTGAGTGTGGAGCCCAGTGCAGGTCTGAATCTCAGGACCCTGAGATCATGACCCAAGTTGAAACCAAGAGTTGGAGGCTTGACCAACTGAGGCAGCCAAGTGCCCCAAGCCTCCATTTTCATCAACCATTTCTGTGTTTGGAATGAAAGGTATGATTCCCTATGTGAGTCCAGACCACCATATGGAATCTCGGTTCTTCCTCTGTACTTTGAATCTCATGACCAGGTTTTCTCCATCATTTTTTTGATACTGATGTTGTAGGCTCAGGACATGAAACCTGTTCTTTTCTCTGGAGGCCTATCAATTCATACCACTCCATCCTGGGAGCACCTGTACTGGTACTACCAAGAGTAGTAGTAATAGTAGTAACACAAATAATAGTAGTAGCGGTGTGATGCAGTCATAGTTCTCATCTGTATGACCAGCTCCAGGATGCTAGAGGCCCTTAATCGGTATTCTTCAAAAAGCAAGCTTTGGGGAGACTGATGAATCACAGACCTGTGCCCCTAAAACAAATAATACATTATATGTTGATGGAAAAAAAAAAAAAAAGCAAGCACCTGTCCATCACTGTGCAGAGCATTTTCTATACATCATCTCATCCAGTCTTTACAATGGCCTATGGGATGGCATGGTTATTTGTCTTTTTCTAATAATAATCAACTGAGCACAGAGAGGCTCTCACAATAAGCCAGGTCACAGAGACAGCAAGTGGCCAACTTGGGACTTGAACCACGACTGCAGATTCCACGATTCAAGCGCATGACCACAGTGCCTCTTGAGCATCTCCAGAAAGGACCAGACAGCAAGGGAAAATCATACATATAGACTCCTGAATACATTAACTCAGCTTCTTTTCATGTTCTGATAACAGAGTATGGTGGATGGGAACCTACCTTTGAGAGGTTCTCCTTCTGATTGGAAATGGATATAGAAATGTAATTAGAGCACGTCAAAGCAAACAACATCCTGAAGCTCCTGGTACCTGAGCCGAGTCATGGAAATGGGAAGAATTATCCAGGTAAAGGGAAAAAGCGTGGGTTCCCAGTATTGTGTGAGTATGAGCCACTGAAAAGAGCTGGTGCTGTGGATGGGGAAGGATTGAGGGGCAGTGGCCAGGATGAGCCTGGGCAAGTGGGGCAGGGAGGGCCTTTTCTTGTCACGTCAAGGACAGAACACTCAGGCCCCCAGTAAAGGCAGGGGGAGAAAGGAGGAGTGTCAAGTATGCAGAGAGACCTTTGTGCTTTGCTAATGATTAAGGGAGTCGTTTTTGCAGATGTCTGGGTCATTGAAATTCTGGAAAAAAAAGGATTTCATGTTGAGAAAGGACCATGAATATCCCACACAAACATTCTGCATATCTGACTGTTCTGATTTTGGTAACTGGTGCATGGAAACCTCTGAACTGAAAGAAAAGGCACCAGTTCTGAGGTGTCAGCTCTTTGCAGGGTCCACAGAGCCTCCCGAGGATGCAGGCAGGGTGTCCTTTCATTTGTGGGCCACATCCTAATTTGTGGGGAGGGGAGAGAAGGCGCCATCAGCAGCAGCAGCTCCTCCAGTGCGACGAGGAACAATATGAATGAGGGACTTAATTTGAAAAGAGCTGTGGCTGTGATTTAATTTAAGCCACCAGGTTAATGCATTTTTTTCCCTAATTTCAACCTTGGGTGCACTGCATTCATTTGCACTGGCCCGCATGGTTCTCAGTCAATGTTCTCAAGTTACTTTCATGCATAAAGTTGTTTCTCCTTAACTAGCTTATGGGCTGCAGAAGGCAGAGGCTGTGCCCTTTCTTTAGGACACAGCCGTTTCCAGCACAAGGGCTGCATCTCGCCATCAGGTTAGGGGCTCCTCGGGATGGAGGTGTCCCCTGGTTGCCTGCTGTGTACCAGGCATGGACAGGAGTGGGGATTCTGGGCTGAATGTGATGTGATCCCGCCTTTGGGTATATGGGTAAGGGCACAGGCCATAGTGGGGCAGAGGGGTTATGAGCTCAATGTAACACGTGGGGAGGATGTAAAGGGTTGTCAAGCTATTTACTGGGGCACCTGGAGGGTTCTGGGGAGAGGTGGTGAGTCTCAGAAGGCACGAAGCATGCAGAGTTCTCCCAAAGCATGACTTAGCTGAGACAGACAGATGGGACAGGGTGGTGGCTGGGCTGTGGTACTCAGTGAGGGAGTCTGCAGACTTCAGTTCGGAGGGGACAGGGGCCCATGGGTGGGGGTGGAGGTGGGAGGTGGTTCAGTCCCAAGACTCAGTGGGAGAAGAGCTGGGGGGATGGGGAGCCGCGGTTGCCGTGGGCTCTGGAGGGGCCACTGGCACAACTCTGACCCTCTGAACCGGCCATCAGGGCTGGATTCCCAGGGAGGGTCTCCAGAAGCATTAATGAGGCCAGCGTGCCCTTCGGAACAGCATTCTAACGGCTTCACGGTGCACAACTCAATAACGGAGGAAGAGTCTACCAGACCCAGTATGATTTGAAATTAAAGAAAAATGGACTGTATTAAAAATGGATTGCAGTGTTAATGGAAGATGTCAGGCTGATGGCCCTGAACGGCACTTGCTGTGCTGGGATCAGAGAACGGACTCCAGGGCCGAGGCTCCTCCCGGGCCGCTGGCTGCCACCCCAGGGCTCCAAATGGCAGACAGAATGGAGTCTCAGCTGAAACCTCCGCTGGCCCCTCCCCAGGGCCCCTTGCCCCTTCCCACTTCCCGGGGCCTGTCAGTCACCCTCCCAGAGACACAGCCCAGCCCCGTGGGGAGCAGGTCCTCCTGGCGCGTGTGCCCACTGCGTGCGTCCTTCCTTCCGTAGCCAGGTCCCCTGGTTCCCACTTCCAGACCTGTTTCCAGGTGGCTCAGACCAAGTTCATCAAGGGCCTCTGTGGGCCCCAATTCACCTTCCCGGGAGGGACACCCAAGTTTGTAGGAGGAACATGGGAACCTTGACAAGGCCCTAAGGGGCGGCCTCGGAGGGCGGGGGGCTATGTGGGTGGTTCACAGGCTCCAGACCAGCAGTGCACGTGGAATCCTTGAGGGGACCTCACTGGCTGTCCCTCCACTGCCATGCAGGCTTCCTCCCATAGCGCGTCCTCCAGCCTGCCCCCTGGAGAAGCCATTCCTCCCCATCTCTGCCCTGTGGTGTCAGGTGTGGGGGGCCCTCCCTGACTCCAGGAATAAGCATCGATATGGCCCAGCCAGTCCCAGATCTGCATCTACCCCGCAATTCAAGCGACTCAGGATTGAGCGTGGGACTCGAGCTGGCCCCACGGTGTGGGTGCTGGCCCTGCACTCTGGGGGCCTCACGTGCTCCTCCCTGAGGGGTGTGAGGCTGCAGCCATTCTGGGACCATGAGGGATCAGGAGGCAGAACCGAGAGATGGGGAGACTCCCCTCACCTGAGCCCTGAACCCCACAAGACTCTGTTCCATGCTCAGGGAATCACACACGCCCACACACACGTACCCCGTCTTCTCTTAGGCCAGTCTGAGTTTGTCACTGTCCCTGACCCCACTGACCCCACTCTCACTGAGGTGGAGCAAGGAGGATGTCCTGGGGACTGACGGCCAGATGGAGAGAAGAGAGAGGGGCAGTGCTGGGGCCCCATGGGGGGGCACTGGGGCGCTCGAGTGGAGGTGGGTGTCCGGAGGAATGAGAGGGAAGGAGGTGGGGCCCAGCGGGGGGCTCACGAGAGACCACCATGGGGGGAGTGTCACCCTGTCAGTGTGGTGGGGGTGGCAGCAATGGTGAGGACCCTCGGGCAGGGGCTCTGGCAGAGGGGAGCCAGGCCACCTCCAGACTCTGAGCCTAGGGCGGCTTCACCTGCTCACAGATCCTGACACCCCTCAGAGGCCGGCCCCTCCCCTCCCCATGAGCGTGGCTCCACTTGGCCCTTATTTCCAACAGAGAGAAGCACGAGTGGGGTTTGCAACATGACAGCCTCAGCTCCAAGGCTCTGTGGCTTCCTCCTCCCTCTGCATCCCCTCCTGCCCCTGCCTCTCTCTCTCTCTCTCTCTTTCTCTGACTGTCTCTCTCAGGAACCCGGCTGCCACACTAGAGATACCCACGCAGCTGTACGGGGGACCCCGTGGACACCCCTGGTCAAACCTCCAGATGATGCAGCCCCCTTACCCCCAAGAGCTTCCGCTAGCATTGCCCAGCTGAGCCATTCTGCATTCCCAAGCTCAGAAACAGTGTGGGGTCCGAAATCCATGTTGTTTTCAGCCCGAGCATCTGGAAGAAAACAAACACAGACCCTTAGTGGCCACCCCTCCAGCAGGCGGCTGACTTCTCTGGGTTCACAATCTCCGGATACGTGTGCAAAGCTGAAAGCCAACCACCGCGTTGTTGAAGGGACTGGGAAGAAAGACCTCCCCAGCGCCTCATAGGCCCCGCACTGCCCTGCACCACCCACATGGGGCCTGGCCTGGAGGGGGGTCAGCAGGTGACATGGCTCTGTCGCTGTTACTTCACGAGCTTACAAGATGCACAGTGTCTTTGCTCAGGTCAGCGGGCAGAACGACGCCCAGCGCACCCCAAAGCAACTGCTGTGCCGGGATCCGACACTGGGGCGAGCACGTGACCAGCAGCCGGGGGCAGTCAGCTCTGCTGCCTCCTAGGTGACCGCAGGTAAGCAGCGCGCTCAGCCCTGGGTTCTGCAGCCTTCGAAGAGCACCGGTAACCATGGGGCGTGCTGGGGCTTCCTCAGAACCGGGGGTGCCCCTCCGTGGCACCTAGCCAGGACGAGGGAGCTCTGTGGACCCCCAGAGTGGAGGGCGGGCTGGTGGGGGCACAGCTCTCCTCCCTGGGACAGGGATATGGGAGGGGGCCAGCCGCTGGTATGGCTTTCCTTTGCTGAACTGAGATGTGTTTTTTTGGTTTTGTTTTTTTCTTGTTTTCACTTCTGGCCAATTAGTGTATTTCAGGCTGGTAAAACCAAGAAGCAAGAAAGAGCATCAGGAGAGCACAGGAGGCTTCGGGCTCAGCTCTGGAGCAGCCGGCGTCCTGCCAAACATGGTTTTACATCCTCTTTGCGGCTTCCTACCTCTTTCTCACTGTTCTGCTCCAATACCAATGATCGGGAGCCCTCAATCCTAGCCCGGCCAGCAGTCCTTCATCTTGTGGTCTTGGTCCAGCCCTGGGAGCTGGGGGCAAGGCAGACTGTTCCCTCCAACAGTCTCCAATCCAGGTGGTTTCATGGGGCACCCCGGAGAGGGGAGGACCCTCACCGTGCCCCAGGGCCGGGGGAAGGCTGGAATCTTCTGGACGCCCACCTTCCGGCCTTGGCTGCAGCCCACTGCACCCAGGACCATCTCCTGAGCAGGGATGAGAGGCCATGGAAAGAGGCCGTCTGGGAAAGTCGGGAGGGCACCTTGTCGGCCCTGCGGTGGCCTCTGGGGTCCGCATCTACTCGGCGCTGGGTGCATCTCTTAGGCTCCCTAGACCTCGGTTGCCACAAGTACTAAATGGGGACAATGAAGTCTTGAGAAATTACACAGCATGGCAAGAACCGTCTTGTTCCGAGGAAGCGTTCCGAACTCACCTTCGGTTTCCTTCCCTTCCCTCCCTGCTTGGGCCCAGTCCTGATGCCAAGAGGAGGGAGGGCGAGCTGAGCCCTGACTGTGGAGGAGGGGCAGGTGCCTGGAGGGCGTGTGCAGAGGACTGGGGGGAGGATATGTTGGGGGACAGTGTTGGCCAACAGCTGGGTGCAGGCTCTGCCTAGGAAGAGAGCTCAGGGGGCGGAGCTGGATCTGCGAGGGCCGCTGGCCTGCCCTGTGCAGGTACATTGTGCTGAGTCCTGCCCAGTGGCCCCAGCCGTCCCTCCCGCCTCCAGCCTCTCCACCTGTGACAGCATTCTGCACCCTCACCACCCCCTACCTCTCCCAGGCGGCAGACACATGGGCTGCCGTGATGGCCGGTGGGCCAGGTGTTACCGAAGCAGGGCCCTAATCTCAGCAGGGTGCCACCCTCTCTGGGGTCATTCTCCTCATTTGCACGCAGGTGCCTGACAGCCACCACCCCACAGTAGGCTGTGAGCCCCAGGGCCGTGTTACTCACCTTCTCAGAGTGGCCGTTCCATTAAAGGGCAACACTAGCATCATCTAGACCGTCTGCCACACTCAGTCTTGCACGCCACACAGCTTAGTCCAAGGCCTGACCGAGCCCCTTGTCCACAAACTGGGTGCCTTGCCTGTTTTCCCAGCTGTCGAGCAGAGAGGACAGCAGGTGCCTGCCTCCCCTCCCGGGGGGGCCCCAGGGGCCCTGAGGTCAGGCAGGTGGAGGTCTGCTGTGGGGCAGCCCGCTGTCCCTGCCCTGCTGCCCTGTTTCCTTCCAGCCTTGCAGCCATTCTTGTTCCTTGCAGGGTGCCCCATGAAAAGGTACAGGAGACCTCAGACATCCTGCTTAACTATAGCCTTGGGCGGTTCCTGCCCTGGGTGCAGAGTCAAAACAGAGTGTTTTCTCTCCGGGCAGGCGCCCAAGGCTCTCCTGTGATGCATTTGAAGGCGAGAGCTCTGTCTGGAAGAAGGCACATCTTCTGCCAATGCCCTGGCCTCGGGGACAGCCTCCCAGGGCCTCCAGGCTTCTCTTCCTGAAACTGCTACATGACATTCCTCTTGTCACCAAGGTGGGGATGACACAAGGCCTTATTGGATCTGACTCCCTACTCAGCCCCATGCTGCTCGTTAAGGGCTGCAGCCAGCACAGAGAAGACTAAGGAAGCACTTCCAGCTCCCAGGAATGACGGCGACCTCTGGTCTCGTGCCCCCACCTCTGAAGGTCAAGTGGACTGGCCCTTGGGACCAGGTCTGTGGTGAGGGCCTTCCAGGGGGAGGGAAGTGCCCGTTGGAGCCGGGGTCTCTTCTTTTCTTCTTCTTCGGTGTCGTATGTCTTAGATGACTCTCTGGTATCCTCAAGGTTCATGAACACTTTGCTGCTGGAATCCAGAGCTCCGCGGTGCAAGGGATGGGAGCACCATCCGGCCTGTGGTCCCGGCGAGCCAGCTGGTGAGGTGGTACCAAGCTCCTGCCCACGCAGCAGCAAATGGAAGGATGTGTGAGATTTGGAACGTTGAAGGGGAAGAGAGGGTGGGAAGCCAAAACCTGGCCCCCAAAAGATGTCCACCTCAAATCCCTGGAACCTGTGGACCTGATCTTTTTTGGAAAAAGGGTGTCTGCTGGTGTGATGTAGGGTCTTGAGGTGGAGAGATCGAGGACCACCGTGGGTTATCCAGGTGGGCCCTAATCCAATGCCAGGGGTCCTCATAAGCCAGGGAAGAGGGAGATGAGAGACAGAGGAGAGAGGCCATGTGACCATGGAGACAGAGCCCCGGGGGGACGTGGCCACCTGCCAAGGGCTGCCTGGAGCTCCCGAAGCTGCAAGAGGCAGGAATGTGCGGAGGGAGAGCCGCCTTTCAGCACCTTGATGCTGGACAGCAGCCCTGCCGATCTGTGGGACCGAGCATTTCTGCTCTCTGTGTGTGAGTCTGGGGCCCTTTGTCGTGGCAGCACCGGGAACCTGAATCGAGAGCAGTGATCACGCAAACGTCAGAGCGTCTGTTGACAGCACTGTCGCTCCAAGCACAGACCCTGCACAGACGCTCCATCTGCGACCAGGGGCTCTCTGATCTCCAGCCCGGGGACTCCGTGAGAGATGGACTCTGCCCTGGCATGGGGAGGTCAGGCAAGGCTGGAGAACACAGCCGGTCCTTCCATGTCTGGCCTGGGGCTGGGACGGATGAGGCCCCAGGCCCGAGCTGGTGCTCTGTCCTCACTCTCCCCGAGGTTTGTGCTCTTCCTGTGGTCTTTGCACACAAGGGTGCAGGCACAGGTTCTTGCTGCAGAATATTAAACCGGATGGAAGGAGAGAGAGCAACGCCGAAAAGTTCCCTTTGAACACCCCTCTCTGACTGCTTCCTGCCCACGTCGAGGATGGGGATGGGACTTGCCAGTTTGGGGCACCTTCTGTGTGGTGCTGGCCTGTCCACACAAAGGCACACACACACACACTATGGATGTTTTTGCAAATCATTTGCTATAACTCGATAGATCTCAGAGCTAGAGATATATCTACAGATATGGGTCTACCCCATTTTTCCAGCTGTTTCCCCACATTCCAGGACCTCTGTCCACTGACGAGCATTTGGGTGTTTTCTGATTCTCATGAATAACTCAACACTAGCCCCTATCCCCTCACATGCTGTGATGTGCACTCATGAGTGTTTCTTCCTGATAGGCAACTAGATAGGGATGCCGGTCAGTCCCATTTTGACAGATTCTGCCAACTGTCTTTCAAGAGGCTTTGATAATTTATGCTCTCACCGACAGTATGTGACTGCATCTCCTATGTGCTCACCCTTTGGCACCTGATATCATCAGTCTCACGTTTCCCACCCCACTGGGCAAAAAAAAAAAAAACAAAAAACAAAACTTAGTGTTGCCTTACTTAACCTTTCCCCAATTTCTGTGAAGTTGGGCATCTCTGATCACATAGAGTTTGGGTTCTTCTACCCAGAGCTGACCACACCCTTTGTGTCATTGACCTTTTCTTGTTGATTCATGGGTGCTCTTTACATATTAAGGATATTGATACTTTCTAATTAAAGACCCAACAAATATTTTTTCCAAGTTTCTCTCTTTACAACCTTGTTTCTGGTGACTTTTTATCACATACAGAAAAAATTTTCTATGGCCTCAAATATTTCAATATTTTCCTTTATGTTTTATGAGCTGTATCTTTCTTAGAGGTATTCCTGAATTCTAAAATTTTAAGACTATACTATATTTTAAGATATTATGCTTTTTTTTCTAAAAATAAGTTTAGTTTTATAAACTGGCCTAGAATTTATTTTTGAGTATGACATGATATACACATTTAACTTAATGTTTTTCTCCAAATGCATTGCCAATCATCCAAACTTTTGAAGAACTCCTCCTGCCCTTGCATTGAAGAGAATATCTCCTGTTGTAAAGTAAATTCTCATAAGCACAGGGGCCTGCTTTTGGATTTTTATCCTGTCTTCTTCATCTATTATCCATTTCTGTACCCATGCTTTGTCATGCTTTGATTCCTATAGCATGAAATTCTTGCATACCCTTGCCCTTATCCCAAATTCTCTAGAATCTCTTGGCCCTTCCTATCTCCACCTGTGTCAGTGTCACTTGCGTGGTACCCCTGGAGGGCCCAGGTCCACTCCACCTTGGTGCCATCTGCAGAGATAGGACACCATAAATGGTGGGCACACCACACCTGAGATGAAAGAATGGCAGCACAGGCAGGTTTTTCTCCTGATTTTGTGACTAGGGCTCAGTGTTTTCTCTAGATCACATCAGTAGTCCTGCTGCTGGGTCCAGGCCCCAATATCTCCACAGCAGGCCATCAGCAGTCCATGGCCCAGTGAAGGCCTCCTCTAGGACACTTGCAGCCACACCAGCCTGAGGCTTGTTCTAGCTTAATCCCCATTTTACAGATGAGGGACCTGAGGCTCAGAGTGGCTTGTGGAGGGTCAACTGGAAAACAATGAACTCAGATTCCGACCTGCATTTGTCCAATGTTTGGGGCTATTTCTTAACCAGGAAACAGCACTTCTTTCTAATAGCAGGTCAAGACCCAGGAAGGTCATCAGCCCTTAATCCCAACCTGGTCTGGTAAACAGAGCAAAGTGAAGTTCTGAATAAAAAGACATGGAAGGGAGACCCAAGGGGCTCAGAGGTCACCAAGTCCAGCTGTCTACTTGAGGAGAAATGAAGCCCAGAGTAGGGGATGTTGTCAGGAGCTCTTCCAAAGTGACAGACTCCACTGCCAAAGTAGGACCTTCACCTTTGTCTACAGAATCCATCGGGTCTTGGACCAGGATGCCTGCAGCACTGTCTTTGAACAAGGAGGGCCGAGGGTCAGGTGTGGCAGTGCTCCCCACCCATGTGGGTTCTGGATGGGTGTGGGGCAGTGTCCCTGATGCAGAGAGAGAGAGAGTGTGTCTGTCCATTCCCCTGAGGGAAGAAGCAGGTCTATGTGGCCCATGTGGTTGGCAGGGAACAGGGCCAGCCCAGGAGAGGCTACTCATCTCCTCACCTTGGCATTGGGCTCCTTGACAACCGCAGACAACAGCCAGGTGTGATGCTTGGGGCCAAATCCAATGCAAACCCCATTTCCTTTCTGCCAGAGAAGATGTCTCCCTCCTGCCCTGATGAAGGTGTCTGCTCCTGAAATAAATTTGTCGGCACCTGCACAGCCCTGAGCCCAAATGACAGCACTTTTATTGAATCATGCCTTTGGTATCATGCTTATTGAATAACTGGGACTAAACAACTTTCCCTGTCTTCTCTCTTCTCCTTTGGGGCTCAAGTTCAGATATCACACAAACAATGGCCATAAAGGGTATAGCTGTGTCCACTGGCCAGCCTCCCAGAGTGATCTAGGATGGCAGAGATGGCTCAGATAGTCACTAATGTCTGTGCTCAAACAGGTGTTACCATCCCTGACATCTCAGTCTGACCAAGGCCACACCACCACCACCCCTCACCTGTCCATGGTGTCACCACCAAGACAGGTATGTGACCTTGGAAAAACCACAACCATCTTTAGCCCTACATTTGCAAATTAGCTCCACTATCCCCCCCACTTTGTTCCTTATTGCTTTGCTATGATATAATATATTATTTTGCCACATCCATTAACTAAAGAATAACTAATCAAAATTGTAATATATTCATACAGTGGAATGCTACTCAACAAGAACAGAAAATGAACTCTTGATATATTCAGCAATAATAATGTCCCCAAAAATGTTGAATGGAAAGGTCAGATACAACAGAGAGCATTTTGTATAATTTCACTTATATGAAGTTCCAGAACAGTTCCAATTAACATATGGCAGTAGAAATCATAACAGTGACTTCTTCTGAAGGAGGAGAAATAAATGATATGACAGGAAATGATATGACAGGAACGTTGGGATACAAGAAATGTTCGGTATATAATTGTCAAATTTCATCAAACTGGACACTTAAGACTTTCACATTTTACTTAATAGACCTTATATCCTGATGATGATGATAATAATAATAATAATGATAATAATAAAACTCATGAATGCTGTCCTAAAACTTCCATGGATGGGAGGGACTTGCACATCTGCCCAGGATGGAGCAGGTGGTAAGGATGGCCCTCCTCACCATCAACAACCATAAAACTTGTCAATAAAGAGGAATCATGTCTTTTTAGCAGTGGGCACCAAATAGTGCAAGAATGCAATCCATGAGACAAAGAGATCTTCTACAGTGAGGTCTAAGATTGCCCAGCAATCTGCCTGGGGACAATTTCCAGCCATGGCCTAGAAGGCTGGGTTTGAATAGACATGGGTGCTCCTCTGAGCTCTCAAGGCAGAACTCAACTGTGGGCCACCTGGAGTTGCTGGAATCTGTGGGGCAGGGATACAGAGAACAGGGACTTGAACAAAGAAGGGACACCAAAAATGCTGAAACTCTGGAGCAAGGGTCAAAGTCTAGAGGAGGATCTATTTTGAACCCCCCCCATCAAAGCCTAGAATGAGCTCTTGGCCAAAGCTGCAGGGCACACAGAAGTTGTGGATTGTATCCCTCTGGGTCAGAGGGGTTTGTGAAACCCCCCTGTACTTGCTTGGATCTGCCAACGATGGGAACAACCAAGCTTCCATGGACTTCAGGTCTTTAGCCTGCGGTGAATGGTCCATCAAAGGAGAGCCAAGACTCATTAGTGGAAGAAAGCAGAATCCAGAGTCATTACCACCAACTATGCACAATGGCTAGAATTCAATAAGAAAAGTAATGATTAAACAAAACAAAGGAGTAGAAAAATGTGATTCTTGCTCAAGAAAGATGAAGCACTCAGTAAGAATTGACCTTGAGATGGCTCAGGAGCTAGATGCACAGATAAAGACTTTAAAGCAATTCTTGTAAACCTATGCAGAAAGATAGCTTCAAAGATTTAAGGGAAATGTAATCTTATGAGTGAACAGATAGCCAATCTCAGCAGACAAATGAAAACGGTGAAGAACTGAGAGCAATTCTGGAACTGAAAGTTACAATCGCTGAAATTAAAAATTAACTGAATGACTTTATAGAAATTTGGAGATGTCAGAAAAGTCAGTGAACTGGAGAACAGATCAATAGAAATTATCCAGTCTGGAGAACAAAGGGGGAAAATGGAGAAAAATGAACAGGACTTCATGGCGATAATACCAATGGTCTAGTGCAGAGGGGTAGAAACAAATACTTGAAATAATGACTGAAACTTCCAAGAGTTGATGAAATTATCATGAGTTTAAAAAAAAAAAAACCCAGGTGGGGAGTTTAAAAATATTTAAAAGTAGGGGTGCCTGGGTGACTCAGTTGGTTTAGTGTCTGACTATAGGCTTTTGGCTCAGGTCATGACCTCAGGATTGTGAGATGGAGCCCCGGGTCAGGCTCCGCACTGGGCATGGAGCTGGTTTATGATTCTTTCCCCCTCCTTCTACCAAACCCCAAGCCCCCATCATACATATGTGCTCTATTTCTTTCTCTCGCTCTCTCTAAAATGAATAAATAAATAAAATCTCTTTAAAATTTTCAACGTAAGTGATTTTAAAAGCATACTAATATTTAGGAGTAAATCTTAACTTTAAATGCACTTAAC
The DNA here is from genome assembly GCA_004024605.1 of Pteronura brasiliensis. NCBI lineage: Eukaryota > Metazoa > Chordata > Mammalia > Carnivora > Mustelidae > Pteronura > Pteronura brasiliensis. The sequence goes on from PJEN01001018.1 coordinate 179,226, forward strand.
AAAAAACAGAAAGTAATAAAAGCAGGGTAAATTTTCAGCAAAAGAAGCTAAAAGATAGAACAATGGCACAACCAAAAAAAAAAAAAGAGGAAGAAAAGAAAAAAAGGAAGAGAATAAAAAGGGATAAAAGCAGACACTTAAAAACAGAAAACAAAGGAGCCAGATCACAGTTGGATTTGTTTTGTTTTCTTTTCTTTTGTAAAGAATAACATGAGAGGACGGTCTCCAATGGGTTGGATGGAGAGAACACACAAATAAACAGACTGGAGGGCAGAAGAGGAAACATTTTGAGTTCGCTTACGTTAATAGATTTGAAAGCTCAGAAGAAGTAAGTAATTTCACAGAAACAAAGCAAAAAACTGTGTACAAATACACAATGATAAGCTGTCTTCTGGGAGGAAGCACTTTTAATGCATATAATCAACAAAATATTAGTGTTCATAATATACAATGAATCCCCATGCATCAAGGAAAAGACAAAAGAGCCCAAAGAAAAATATGTAAAAATACATCAGTGTGGATTTCACAGAAAACAGATACACAAATGGCCAATAAACTACACCAAGCAATCAGGGAAATGCAAATTACAGCCCTAAGACGGCGTCTCAGCCCCAGCAGACGGGCAAGATTCAGCACATCCAGCAGGAGCAGAGGCTAGCAAGGATGCGGGGGTTGGCAAAGGTCATGGGCTGCAGTCCGAGCGTAAGTCGGTGTGATCCTTGGGAGGAGCAGTGCTATGGACTTAATGCAGATGTCCCCAGATCCGTATGGAGCCCTGACCCGCCGTGATGAGGTCATGAGGGCAGAACCCCCATGATGGGATCCGTACCCTGACAAGAAGAGATGGAGAGACCTCTCTCTTTGCCACTGGAGGACACAGTGAGAAGGATCTGCAGGCACCTCGACGACCGATGCCCACCCCCGGGTGGTGAGAAAGGAGAGCCAGCTGTGGGAGCTCCCAGTCCGGGGTGTTCTGTTACGCAGCACGAACTGACTGAGACATGTACGCAAGGAGAACGTCGTCGTGTTGCACGCGCACCTGGCCCCAGACCCAGCAACTCCACACCCATGTAAGAACCAGAGACTCACATGTGTGTGCACAAGGAGGTGTGCCCCCATGCTGTCCACCACTTCAGAAGGTGTGGTATGGCCGACCTGGGCAGGCTCCTGCAGCTGCACACGAGCCAGGAGCTGAGGGGGCACTGCAGCTGCACGCGGACAGGGATCAGCCCCCCAAGGGCGAGGTGCGGTGGGAAGGGCAGATAGCAGATGGGGGAACAGAGCGCAAAACCGCATACAGGAAGGGCGCAGTCCCCAAACCCAAGTGGCGCTGCAGGGGTCCTGGCAGGTGGGGTGATGGGGACATTGCCAGTGGGAGGGGCCACTCGGACTGCCCACGGTGACCACTCCTGGAGGCCCTAAGGGCAGAGGAGAGTCACTTGGTGACGCTCAAGTGTGCAATGTGGGTTCCTCATTCCATGCCATTCTCAGCGTGTTTCCTTTTTTTTGTTTGTTTTTTAAGATTTTATTTATTTTTTGACACAGAGAGAGAGATCACAAGCAGGCAGAGAGGCAGGCAGAGAGAGAGAGAGGAGGAAGCAGGCTCTCCGCTGAGCAGAGAGTCGGATGCGGGGCTCGATCCCAGGATCCTGGGATCATGACCTGAGCCGAAGGCAGAGGCTTAACCCCCTGAGCCACCCCAGCGCTGCCTCAGCATGTTTCTGAGCGAGATCACTTGTCTCATCTGCAGCAGCCCAGGCGTCCCCCGGGGACATGACCGGGAGCGAAAGCAGCCAGACCAGAGAGGAGCGAGCGGCCCTGGCTCCAGTCAGCAGGTGGTCCCCTTGTGGGGCAGCACTGGCTGCCAGGGTGGCAGGGGGCCTAGGGGTGCAGGGGCGCAGGGGGCTCACCTCCTGGCACACACCACCATGTAGGCAGTGCTCAGGCAAACACGCGAGGTCGCATGTCAAGGGAAAACAGTAGGAGACACTGAGACTAATGTGGCAGGGTGTCCCGGACGGGGTCTGAGCAGAACAACTAAGGATGGACCTTAGGAGCTCACCGCGGACGGGACTGGTCCCTTAACTGGGTAAGTGCACCACGCTTACGTCAGAGGTGACGGGGGCGGTTGGGGGTGGCGTCCCCAGGAAGCCTCTGCAAATGACTCTGCAAATCAAAAACTGGTCTGAAATAAAACTTATTTGAAAAGTAAGAGAAAGGTAAGCAGACGCCCCTCCTTGTCACATAACCCCCCTTCCTGTAGGCAGAAACCCCAGGTGTCAGAGGGACGTGGAAATCCCACGTGAGCTCCCCAGCCAGCCCCAGGATCCTGGCCGCGGTGCCCCCAGCTGCCCGTGTTCGGGACTCGCCGTCCCCTCAGCATCCTCCTGACAAAGCGTGTGGGCTCGCAGTGCAGAGTCACCAAGGCCCCACGGTGGCCACACTGGGCCAGCTCCCTGCCAGGAGTCGGCGCCCACAGGATCCACCACTCCGCACTGATGGCTCTCCGCCTGGCCGCCGCTCCTCAAGCTTGGAGAACCCCCGAAGCAGTTCCTGATGTGGCGGAGCTCTGAAGAGCCACAGTGGGGCCGAGGGGAGTACACCCCAAACCCCGCATGCCAGAGACAGGCCTGGTGCTCCCCAGCGGCCCACCCCGGGCTCAGGGCTGTTGCTGGCAGTGGCCGGATGCCAGGACAAGCCACCATGGAATGCTCCATCCCCTCTCCGTACCATCCTTCACCCCCAGTGGGCATCCTTCTGAGGGGGGCTCAGGGTGGGGTCTGAGAGTCAGGACCCTTCCCACGTCCACTCTGCATCCCCGGCCATCTGGGCAAAGGGGTGCCACTCCAGGGGGCTGGGTGAAGTAGCCTGGCTGCCCAAGGGAGACCCTCAGAGCACGCCCCCCCCCCGCCTCCTGGGGTGTGCCTCCAACAGGGGTGGACAGGTAACTGCCCCCACAACCTGCTCCCAGCCTCGCCATGATGCCTGACACCCGGTCCCTGAGGCCCAGGGCTCCTGCTGTCTCCAGGGAAGGCCATGCACCAGAGTTTTAATTAACACCGGATAGGAGTCATTTGTATTCTTTAGAAGACCTGGAATTTTCTCCATGGAAATTTTCTCCCCTCTGGGACAGACACATAACTGGCTAATATTTTTATTAATAGACGTGAATGGCTGTTAAAAATAAAGTTCTCTCCCACTAACTAGCGTAAGCAAGGCAGGACGGGCGTCTGTCCAGGCTTCAGCAGACGTCCGCCCCCCTGCCCTGTGCATTCCGCGTCAGCCAATGACGCCATTGGTCAGCCAATGACGCCAGCAGGAGGCCTGAGAGAGAAGGTTGACTGTCCCTGGCGGGGATCTGCTCCTCAGTCACCAGTACCTGCAGACTGTCACCGAGGGCCACGTGCGAGCTGAGATCCAGCTTTGGGGGAGTTGCCAGATCCCGCGGGGCCAGAGGGACTCCAGCAAGGCGGCAGGGCCCACCCCTGGGCCTGGCAGCATCATAGACGGGGGCCTGTGCTAAGCCCCGGGGTCGTGGGCGGGGTTTTACACAAACCTACGGGGCCACACTTGGCTCACACATCGTTTCCTTGACACTGAGATCCTGGCTGGAGCCACTTTCCAGGGGACGCCCGCCCCACCCCGGAGCCGCCATCCCCTGCACTGACCCACCCCGTGACCGTGTGTGCCCCTGGAAGCTGTGAGCCCCCGGGCACACACTCTGGTGTCACCCTCGAGATTGGCCGGGCCTGGCCAGCCACTCCCGGCACGCGCCCCGGCGAGGACTGGGAACAGCTGGGCGGGGTCAGCAGGAACCTGCAGCTTATGCGGCACCTGAGCCTGAACGCGGAGGGGCCCACGGCCCCCGTCCCGCTCTCCGCTGGCTTGCTGGGCACTCGGCGTCTGGCGCGTGCCCTAGAGCTCAGCTTGTGCATCTTGGCATTGAGTATTTTCCTCATTAAGTCTCGGTGGTCTGAGTGCGGTTGGGTCGGCGCTCTCTCCTGGCAGGACCCGAAGGGTCGCGGGCAGCATCCTGTGCACGATGGGGCCAGTACAGCCTGAGCACTGGTGATGGCTTTGTCCCCCAGAGCAGCGCCACCAGCCCCAGCTGGTTCTGCTTTGCCTCCGCCATGCCGACCGGCAACAGTGGGGTGGTGGGTGCGAAGCCCGCCTGGGTCCCTGAGTGTCAGCATGAGCCCTCGGGGTGCACTCGGGCATGAGTCACCGGAAGGCTGGACGGCTTGGCCTGGCCTGTCCTGAGGGACACGCTCGGGAGGCACGAGCTTGTTTCTTCTCTCTGATCGCATGAAGGTCCTGGGGGGCCCAGCCTCATGTGAACAAGTTAGAGCATCAGCACGGCCCCCCCCAAGAGAAGTGGGTGAGTGCCTTCCTTGCCTGTGCCTGACCCCACCGCCGGCCTCCGGGTCCCCCACCTCTTCCAGGCCCCGACTCAGGCCACATCCCCTCCTCTCCCAGGACTCCCCCTGGAGACGCCACATGCAAGTGCTCCCTCCTTCCTCGGAGCCCTGGGGGCTGAGTGTGCAAAGCATAGACACTTGCTGCATACATCCTTTCTGCGCCTGTTTATGACAATACCCCTGCTGAGTGCTTGCTGTATGCACTTCCTTTAGTAGGCGCCGGGGCACCCGTTCTGCCTTTGTGGAGCAGGCAGGTGGTAAGATCTGCTCCCGGAGCTGGGAGTCCGACCTGCAGAGGCGGGGCTGGGGCTGGGGGCCAGGGTGAAAAGGAGGAGGGGTCGACTGGTCTTGCCGTGGGAGAGGGGCTAGGGCAGTCTTCTTGGATGGGCTGCTTGGAAGTCACCAAGGGGCAAATCTGCACTTGGGCCCAGGTTTCTCAGTCTCTGCCCAGAGCTCTCCCCACCTGCTCGGGAGGTGAGGCAAGGCCAGCACGCAGCCCCAGGGAGGGAGGGACCCCTGACCATGAGGTCTTGAGCCCCCCTAGAGTCAGGCTCCTGCTGGGCCAGGAGGGACTTCAAGCAGACACCAGGGAGAAGAAGGTGAGCCCTGACCCTGCCGAGGAGAGTTCGCTGACCCAGCTCAGGGCTGCCAGTCCTGCCCCTTGGGCATCTCGGCCTGGCTGCCTGTCGTCTTCTGAGTCCAGTGTGGTCTCTGGAATGGCCTGGGTGAGGGCAGCCACGGCCAAGACGGTGACTTTTCCCGTTACTGCAGATCCCTGGTGAGTAACGGTCCCGGCGATCATCAGTGCGGTTCTCGCCTCCACGGGCCACGCAGGCTCGCCTCCCCTCTGGAGGCCCTGGCTGGGCTGTGCGTGCTGGTCACACGTGCGTGCGTGGCTCGATCCACAGGTCTCCCTGCTCTGTCTCTCAGAGGCCTCACCCAGCCTTCCAGGTGAGCACTTAGGAGCCACAGAGACCTCGACTGGAGCCCCGAGGTTCCAACTGGTTCAAGGGTTCCTAGGGACAGACAACCTCCCACCTGGGCCTCCCCCCATCATCGGTGGATGAACTGGGGTTCTGGTGAGGAGGACGCATGGGTGTTTGGGCTCCCGTGGGGAAGTCATCTGCCTCCCACCTCCACTCCAGTCCACCACAGCCCCTTGCTGCCCTGGATTCCTCTCCTAGTTGTCCCCCCGACCCGGCTGGGTCCTATCTGGGGACCTGAGCTGCCCGGGGGAGAGGATGGACCCAGGCAGAGAACAGCCTGGGTGGGGCCAGGAGTCAGGAATGGGGCTGGGGGCAGCAGCGGGCCCCCCAGGCTGCATCCCCACCACTGCCACACAAAGCAACCCTGAGGCCCATGTGGAGGTCACTGCGGGGGACATAACCACCCTGTTCCTGGGCACCTGGAATGGAATATTGCTCTTCCCGGAGGAGGCCCAGTCTTTCTTCCTGACCCCCACCCCCCCACGCAGCCTCTCTGAGGTCATGACCAGGGCACAAGGCCTCACCCTTCAGCCTGGCAGCGGCAGCCACAGCAATGCTCCCATGGGGCTGCTCTCCGCTCCGGCAGCCCCGAGGCCCAAATAAGCCAGCAAACGGAGACGGATGGCCAGGCATTCCGGGGCTTAAATTGGCCCTCCACCCGGCGCTGGCCATGCCTCCTCTCCCGGTGATCATTGAAAAACACTTTTCCTCCACGTAATGGCCCAATTCATGGGCTTCCTGATAGGAAGCAAAAACGTATATCTAATAACAGATTACTGGGGACAGAAGGGGAGAAGCAGAGGGTCAGCCCAGCAGGAAGGAGGGGGAGTGCCCTGCTACGGAGCAACCCCCAACCCCTGCAGCCCTGGCGCCTCCCAGGAGAGGTCATCAGGGCCACGGGGACATGGACCTCACCATGCTTAAGCAGCAAATGGACAGTGGATTGACAGGGCTTATCCGTTTTCCTCCCAGCTCTGCCTCTACAGAAATAGAGGGACAAAGAGGAGAAACCTTTCCAAGGTCATATAATAGGTGAGGCAGGGCACGGTGCTGAGTCCCGCACCTTGGTGATGATGGTGGTGATGGTGGTGATGGTGGTGATGACAATGGCGGTGGAACTAATAATGACCGTGTTCACTGAGACGCACACTGCCGCTCCATTACGCTGTGCAAGTCTTGTGTCCTCTAGTCCTTTTTGTCCTCACCATGGAGTGGATGGACTCTAAGGTCTCACACACAGTGTGTCTCTGTGGACGCTTGTTTCTAGAAGACCTGGGGCTTGCGTAGTTCCCAGGATTAAAACAACGATGATGGTGATGATGATGGTGACGGTGATGGCAGTGAAAATGATGTAATGACGGCAATGGAGGTGACGGTTATGACAGTGTGGGGGTGGTATCCATGATGATGGTGATGGTTGTCATGGTGGTGGCAATGGTGACAATGATGACGGAGGTGATGATGGTCATGGTGGTGGTGATGGCACTGGTGATGATGATGGGTGATAATGGTCGTGGTGATGACGATGATGGGAGTGGTGAAGGTCGTGGTGATGATGGTGGTGATGATGGTCGTGGCGGCGATGGTGGTCATGGTGGTCATGGTAATTGTGGAGACGACGATGGTGGTATTAACAAGGGGAGCACTGATGGAGAACTCGGGCCGGGCAGTGTCCTGAATGCTCAACACTTCACCTCATGCCATCCGCACGGCCACTCTCTGAGGCGTGCACTATTAGTGACTCCATTCCGTAGGTGGAGGGAGTGAATACACTGAGCCACGCAGCCCTTGGTCCCGAGCGAGAGCCACGATTTATGCCCATCCGGAGCCTGCCTCCTCAGAGCTCCCCTTCCCATCCCCAAGTCAGCGAGGGCTCTCAGCAGCCCCCGTGAGCTCCCCACCAGTCTTGGTGGTGTTTCCTTGCCTCTCATCACAGTCCCTGGCAGCCAGCGCTGTGTGTCTGCTAATTACATGTTTTATTGTCTCGTTTGCCGTTAAATATTGTCTGCACCCACCATTAAGCAAATCCACCTCCTTCCCGGATCTACCCCCTCCCGAATGCCTGCACGCAGCCCTTGGGGTTTGCAGTTAGCCAGCCAGCCAGGCTCTCAGACTGGGAGCCGCCTTCTCCTCCATCCTCCCAGCTGAGTCCTCAGCAGCCCCCAATACCAGTCCCGCTACCCTCCCCGCCCAGCACCAGGGGGATCTTCCACAGCAGCCTGCTCCATCGTTTCCCTGCGCACGTCCTCAGGTTTTCTCAGGGTGTGCATGACGTCAGCCACAGGCTGGGCACAACATTCCAAACTCTTCCTGCAGACAGGTGCCAAGCGGGGTTGCCATCAGCACAGCTCCCTCCCTGGCAAGGCCAGCAGCTCGCCCACGAGAATCCCTGCACTTGATGCCTCGGGGACCCAAGGCCAGACCCAGACAGAGCCCATGCCTCCTGTCACTGCCTGTGGGTTGCCCCCGAGATGTCAGCCCTTCCTCCACAGAATGCTGTCGCTAGACCGTGCTCCCTCTCTACCCCAGAGGCCCCTGTCCTTGGTCACAGGCCTCCCTGGGTGGGCCTTCATTATCCTCCCCTCCCACAAATCACAGGGCCAGGTACAGTCCACCCCCGCTAAGGACCACGCTCTGTTCCCCCATCACAATACTCCGCTGCTCCCTGAGGACCACACGCTGCCACACAGCTTTGCCACCCCCATCACTCAGCATATCCTCAGCATTTAACTGGAATGGCCTTTGTCACCTGCACCACCTCCAAAACCTCAGCTGCAGATACCACCCTTCCCCCGGGCTCCCAACTGCCAGCCCGGAAGACTGTCGCTCCAAGGCTCCGTCCTGGGCCACCAGCCTCCTCCAGTCTCTTGACCCTTCAACTGTCTGCAGGTCCCCCAGCCCCGGTTTTGCTCCCTTCCCCTCCCACACTGGGGCTTTCCAGGCATTCTGGCCCAAATCTGATCTTGGTCATTGCTTTCCTTCGGCTGGCCTTCCATCGCACCTGGTGGGAAACCTGAACCAGACTCATCTGGTGTTCTGCTTCTCCGCACCTGTCTGGCCCTGTCTGGTCCGCTTCCTGTCCAGGAAGAGGTGGCAGCTCTGACCAGGGGCCAGCTCTCCCACCCCATGGAGCCCTGCTCCCTCCCCAACACATCTCCTGTCCCCCTCTCCTGCCTAAAGGAGCAATTCTGAATTCCTACTTAATGCCAAACTTTTAGCACCTTCCATCTGAGACTTGCGTCCAACAGCACGTCCCCCTTCCCAGAGGCAACAGGAATGGGCACATCCCTGGATGCCTGCCCAGACACAACCTTGCCGTGGAAGGTCATTGTGTCCTCTGGGTGCTGGTCTCAGGTCCTAGCCACAGTTTTTTAAAGTCTGCTGATGTCTGCTTTAGCGAAGAGTCGCTGCCCAGGGTGAGGGTGGCACCTTGCACAGATGGAGACGTTTCGTGCCTCGGGCCCTCCCTCTTAGGAGAAGCTGGGGTTCAAACCACACACACTGCTCCTCGCCTAATGAGCTCCGAGGTCACAGCAGTGGGCGAGTGAGAGGCATCTCCCCTGTAGCTTTGCTGCAGGACGTGCCATCCCTCCTCGGTCAGCAGGACCAGGGCCCCTCCACACCTCCTGCGGCCCATGGGGACGGACAGGCAGCACCAGTGACATCAGTGCCCCTATTCCAGGATCCCAGCACCGCCCTGCAAGGCTGGAGCTCTCGTCCTCGAGACAACCAGGCCTCATGCTTGGGACCCAAAGGCCTTTGCTATCTAGTCCCAGTGCCCTGCCCCCACACCAGCATCCTACTCACGGAGCCCCAGATATGCCTTTCCTCCCAGGCCACCGGGCCCTGGCCAGACTCTCCCCCGCCAGGATGCTCGGCTCCCCTTCCCAGCTCTTCCCCATGATGCACCTCACCTCTCATGTCTTACCGACAGCCTCAGACACCTGCGCACCCACCCGGGATGCCAGGGAGTGCTGCTGGTCTGAGCCCCTGCAGCCCGTGGCCTCACCCTGCCTGACCCGCCCCGCAACCTGAGCTTCCCAGCCTTTCAGACCCGCAGCTCCTCGGGGATCCCTGGGCAGGCTTGGGCTCGTCCTCACTGGGCTCTGACAGGCCTGCAAGAGTGCACAACTGTGCAGTGTGTGGTCAGGTCAGCAGTGTCCCCACAGGAGTCCCAGCAGGGTCGGCACACCTGGTGGACAGGTGGAGTGACACCCACCCCCTCCCTCCAGGGATACCCAGGCAGCTGGAGTTTAGACCCGGCCAAGTGGGGAACAGGAGACTTTGTGAGTAGCTTTAATCTTTCTCATCGCACATTTAAAAAAATTACTAAGTCAATATTTGTTCGATGCAGAACACTTGGGAAACAAACAGTGTAATGGAAAAAACTGCCCATAATCGCACAGCACAGAGGTAAACCCCACCAGCAGTGGAGTCGGCTTCCTTCTGTCCTCCTCCTCCCCTCCCGTCTTTCTTCTCTCACTGCACCCAGAACAGGTACGTGCGTGCACACACGCGTGCTCGCACGGACAAGCACGCACTAACACACACGAGCATGCACCCATGTGTGTGTGCGTGCGTGGACACACACGTGCATACGTATGCGTGTATGCACACCTGTTCACGGTTGTGTCTCGTGGCCGGGGCGTGGGATTCCTACTGACCCGTGTCTCCCCCCGCTCGGCAGTTCTGCTCCGCCTGCTGCTCCTGGTCTCTACCGTGCGCCGGCTGCCCTCATCTGCTGGGCCTCAGCCCCGAAGACCCTTATCTGTCTTCTGCTTCCAGCTGGTGCCCCTGAGACCCGCCCTCCTTGTGGAGGGACCAAGACCACCAACACCTTCCAGCAGCCTCTCGTTGCCCCTACAGTGAAGACAGGTGCGTGAGCGGCCTTCCCTCCTCCCTCCGTAGGGCTCGCCCCCTCCCCAGGCCCCGACTCTGCCGATGGGCACGTGTGGCCCAGACCGGACCCGCGCCACTCCCCCACCGTCTCACCTAGACCATCTCCACATCCCTGAGGCGCTTTGATCTAGCACCTCGGGTCAGGGCCAGCCCCGCTGTCGGCACACACCCGAGTTGTCACTGTGTTTCCCAAGTGAGTCACCAGAGCAGGCGCGAACGAGACCGCCACAACACAGGCCTCCAAACACACAGCCCCATGCGGGGCCTCGTCCGCCTCTGAGGCTAAACCCATGCACAGGGAATCACGGGGTAAAACGGTGTACGCAGCCCACCGGCAGGCCGATAGGTCTTCCACTATTAACACACGCGACCTTCACCCGCGCTGACCGTCCGTGCAAGGTCACCCGTAACTTTCTGGCTCAGACCCTATGTTGGTGTCTGCCTGGCGCTCTTCAAATTATTCACTCACGGTAATAGTTTATGTCGTTGGCTCATGTCAGACCTTTGCCTAAACAGAGGCAGTGAAATACTCTCCTGGCTCTGTGTTCACTTGTAATTGTACTTAAGTTCTTGTTTGACTAATGAAGTTTTTATCTTTTTTTTTTTTTAATTTATTTGACAGAGAGAGAGAGAATGAGAGAAAGATCACAAGTAGCAGAGAGGCAGAGAGAGAGAGGGGAAGCAGGCTCCCTGCCAAGCAGACAGCCTGATGTGGGACTCGATCCCAGGACCCTGAGATCATGACCTGAGCTGAAGGCAGAGGCTTAACCCACTGAGCCACCCAGGCGCCCCATGAAGTTTTTATCTTAATGTAGTTGCGTCCACTAACAATTCGTGGCATTCTTGATGGGTTCCATCACGTGGCTCTGTGAGACTCTCGCTCGGAGGGGAGGTGGACGCCCTCTCTGGTTGATAACAGGCAGGACCAAGCCGGCGTCTGGGTGAACATAAGGACCGGGGACCCCATACCCGCACAACGATTTGTCCAAACTCTGGGCAGTCCGACTTTCATCTGTATCTTTACAAGGTTTCTCAAACAGTGAAAACACTCTCCCTTCTAACTCCGGTTTACTTGTGTTTTTCCCCCTTTGGAAAAGCCAAGAGGCAGACGTTCCAATCCATTAAACCTCCCACATGGGCTTTAAATTTCATTTTCAAGATAATCCAAAAGACGACACACAAAAGCAGAGCACACACTGATTAAAACATACTTTCCCGTCCACTCCTGGCTGCAGCTTCCCGGATTTTTAACTCCTCCCGTCCCGGAGATTTCTGGAGTCACTAATTCTCCCAGCCACACGCACTTGTTCTCGGAACACCCCTACAAAACGTCACAGACCCCGCATCTCCAACAGTGGAAATACATTTTGCACCATCCTGGGGACTGGAAGTCCAAGATGCAGGTGCGGGCGGGCAGGGCTGGTTCCTCTGAGGCTGCCCGTTGGCACGTGGACGGCCCTCCTCCCTGTGTCCTCCCCAGGGCGTCCCTCTGTGCACATGGGTCTCGATCGCCTCTTCTTATAAGGACACTGGTCACGTGGGATCAGAACCCCAGTGACCTCATTCTACCTTAATCTCCATTTACAGGTCCATCTCCATGTACAGTCCCTCCTGGCGCTCTGGGAGCTGGAACCCCAACATGTGGTCTTTAGGGCATACAAGCCAGCCATGACAACACAACTGACATTTTCAGATGGAAGAAATCCCCCTGTATCTTGACTGCAGTCATGTCTAGAATTTGTTTTACTATATGTAAACATAAACCTGGAAAGTTTCACGTGTTCTGTTTTCCCGTTAAACAACCAGGAGCCGTTGGGCGAAGCGTCTCCCAGTTTCCGGGGCACAGCAGAAGGAAGAGTGGCTTCTGGCCGTGGCCAGGACCCGCCCTGTCCTTTGGGGAGAGTTGCTTTGCCTCTAGGGCCCGGCGTCCGTGTCCATAATGCGGGGAGCTGGTGATGCCGAGGGCGGGGGCTGCCGTGGAATCAGGGAGCTAGACACGAGCCCACTCACTTGCCAGGGTTATTCCCATTGTTAAAGGAGCCCGACCGACTCCCGGAACCGTTTCCCAGCAACTTCTGCTCTGCAACGTCCCTTCTCTACGGGACATGTCTGTGTCCCCCTCTGCGTACCCCATACAGTTGGTGCCATTCGTGAGAAATAATGGCTCCAAAACACACGTGTCGGTGACAGAAAACAGATGGTCCGTCGCACGATGGCCAGAGCCTCGGGGTTCCAGCGCACAGACCGAGAGAGCCGTCCCAGCGCTAATCAGGGATGCGGACGTGAGAGGGAGGCCCAGAGTGTTCTCCGCTTTTCAAAGGGTTGTGCACACTCTGTGGGCTTTGGTCCTTGGTTCTCTCCCTCTGTTGTAGCTTTCGTGTCCTCGGTGTTTCTTTGTAGTTCCTGTTTGGTCTTTCCCTCTGACGTTCTCCTGGAGCGCGTCCTCAGATCGCCTCCCAAGGAGGTCAAGAGGAAGGTGGACGCCGTGTGCAGAGCCGTATGTGCTTTCCCCGCCGCCCCTCACCGCCGTGTGTGAGAGGAGGCTTGCGGGGCAACCCACACGGTGTAAGCCATCGCCGACAGCGGGGCGCCCGCCAGCCCGTTTCCTTTCTCTGAGGAAGAGTGTTTTCCTTCTCTCTGAAAGTTTCAGGATTCCTTTTTATCTGAGGTGCTATGCATTTTTATGGTAATTTGCCTTCTGTGAATATTCTAACTCGTTCTGCGTTGTCCTTGCAGGAGGCCCGTGTGCAGAGGCCCGTCTTCCCTCCGTGCTCCGAGACGCCCCTGCGAGGGGCAATCTGCTGGCCCTCCCGTCCCCAGGCTCTGGCTTTGCGCCTGCTCTCGCCTCCTGCAGGCCGTCCGCCCGGCCCTCCTCTCGCTGCTCCTGACTCCGACCTCTGCCCTCCGCTCTGTGTTCTCAGAGATCGCCGGACTCCAATGCCTCATCCTGCACGGTTTTCCTGGGGGTGACTCGTATTTCAGACTCTCACTGCTCATCTTGTCTGACCACTCCCTTTCGAAGCTGCTGCTTTCTTATTTTATGGATTTAATATCCTCTCAGACATCCCTACGTATGTTAATTGGAGTATTTTTAGAGTACTTTTCACTTAATTTGCTCTGTTTCCTCTGGCTTTTTTTTTTTCCTTGGTGCATTTGTCTCCTTCTTTCTTTTCCAAGCTGCTGGCTTTCCTCGGGACCTGGCAGTCCCTGGCCATCCACTCACGTGACGAAAGCACAGGAGAAGGGGCTGGCGTGCCTTCCTCAGTTGCTGGTCAGCAGGACTGGCTTTTCCGCTCACCCTCCCTGGGGATATACTTCTGACCTTGGGCTCTGAGCGCGGTGGGGAGAAGTGTGGCAGTTGGGAGATGCTCCTGGGGTGAGGAGGCTGGGCCCACTGTGTCGGAACAAAAGGGGTTTCATTCTGGGGCCTGACCCAGCTCTGGCTTTTCCCGTGGGGCCGATCCCATGGATTCCGTGACACGTTGCCAGGCTGAGTCTGTGGTTGGCATCTCCACCTGTGCTCTGACCCCGTTGGTGGGAAGGCGAGGGACTGCCTGGTGGGACGGCCCCAGCTACAGCTCCCCACAGCCTCTGTTTTCAGCCTGGATCCTGGCCCCAGACCACCCAAGCCGGCTGCGTCTGGGCCCCAGGCCCCTGGAGCTCCCGTGGGCAGGATCTGGGCTGCAGGCCTCCTGCCAGGATCCAGACTCCCAGCTTCCTCCCGTTCCTCCTGTTTTACAGGTCAGCGCACATCCCTCTGCTTTCTGTCTCCTGGAATTTACTAAAATCTCTTAGTCATTGTTGTGGGGATTAAAATGCAATTATGTATGCGCAGCACATCTGACGGTACCTGGCACGTAAGGAGCGCTGGATAAATGTTAGCAATTATCATCACAGCTGGCTACGCGGTTTCCCCGAGACGGCAGGACTCTCCCTTCAAGGAGGCCACGGGGTAGACAAAGACAAAAGCACCACCAGTGATGACTGCCCCTCCCCCCACCTGGCCCTGGTGTGCTCGAATGGGCTCGGCCATTCCTCACAACCCCGGGAAAGTAGGGAATGCAATCTCACCTTTCCATCTACCTTTGGGACCCTCAGACTTGACCTTGCCTTCAGATGGGGTCAAAGCAGAGGGACCCTGTGCCTGTCACAGGCATGGGAGAGAGAATTTCAGCCTCAGAGTCTCACAGAGAAGTTCCTGGACAGGCTTCCGGCAGGCAAGGCGGTGGGGCAGAGGCACCGTCAGGAGCACCTCTCGGCTGCGGCTGTCTTCAGTTGTCTCAAAGTCTGAGGGCACTAGCAGCATTCAGAGGGTGTGGCAGCGTCCAAGAGGGTCCCACAGTCTACATCACGGTGCTCTTGCCTTTGTGCACCGTCCTGCCCTGAGGATGCGCAGAAACATGACTCGCTTCTAATGGGTACAGTACAGCAGTGGGCATGGGATGTCATGCTTGTCCCCAAAGCCCCTTCCTATCTTGGTGCAGGAAGCAGCCTTGTGGGGAGAGCCACATGGCCAGGAACTGTCAGCATTTTCTAGAAACTGAGGGTGGCCTTTGGAAACTGGAGGTGGCCTCCAGGAAATAGCCAGCAGGAAGCCAGGGTCATACAACCATAGCGAATGGACTCTACCAACATCCTAAGTGAGCGTGGAAGGGGGTTCTTCCCAGGTCGAGCCCCCAGATGAGACCACGGCTTGGCCAACCCTGCGACGGCAGCCTATGAGACCTGGAACAGGGGGACCAGCTAAGCTGTGTGGCCGCACTCCGTCCTGACCCCCAGGAACTCTGGTAATACTTGTGTGTTTTGTGAAGCTGCTAAATTTGTAGTCATTCATTACCCGGCCAAAGACAACTAACACTGTGCATCTTGGAACATGCTGGACATGTGGGGTGCCACCGTGCCCACGGAGGGACACGGACCCTGCAGGAGCAGCAGGAAACTAGGGAGGTGGACATCCCGAGTGGGGACGTAGGCACCAGCCCCCGACGAGGGCTGCTTCCATCCCAACGGTGCAGAAGTTCCTCCAGGCCGACGTGCTGACCCTGCTCTCCCATGGGGGTAGTCATTGAGCCACACTGGCAGTGGCCCCTTCAGGTGGCCAATGGAGGGGGGACAGCACCCACTAACTGCCCTTCAGAACAGTTTCCTTTCGCCCCTCCCGAGCAGACTGGGGACTGTGCTCCCACGAGGACCCTAGTTTGCACACAGGGCTATTGGAGCTGATACACCTGAGTTCAGAGATGAGTAAATGTGTTCTGCTCGTCCCATCTCGTGGACCACAAGGCGGGCTCTGGCTCCCACTGGGCACTCAGCCCAGCCCCGGGCTGTGGGCTCACCACTGAAAACCACATGTTCAAAGACCCTGTGTGAACTTCACAATAACCTTTTAAAGTAGGAACTGACGGGGAAACACAATTGGAACCCTGGCTCCAGAGCCTGGAAGCTGAGCCCTGCCCTTTGCTCCTCTTGGACTGGGCACCACCCAGACCTGGGCCCACACCAGCTGTGCGACTCTGGGCAAGTCCTAACCACTTTGAGCCTCAGCCTACGAATCCAGTGAGTGAGTGTTATACTAATATCTACTCCACTCCATGACGAAGAGAAACATGGTGCCTGGTGCTGTTTGATCAGTGTGAACCCCCATCACAGCACCCCTCTGGTGCGGAGGTAGCAGGAGGCAGTGTTCCGAGTGCTCCCAGAAAACCTGCTCCTGTCCACGGGGTTGGCAGAGAGCTGCTCCTGCAGCAGGAATATAAGCGTAGACGCACAGGAAAGAGATAGGGCTAGACTAGAGAGACACAGATCGGTTTTACAACCAGTGGCATGGTGACCTTGGGAAGGAAACTCTCACCAGCCGCTGATTCATTCCTACAGTGAAAATACTGTAATCCACTGCATGTGATGGCTAGGGCCATCCATGGAACACTGTTTCTGGGGCACTCAGATCAAGGCCTGGCCCAAGGGAAGGTCATTCTTAAGGGGGGCTAAGCTCTCAGGCCTCTGTGCCTTGGGGAGGCAGCATCGGCCTCCAGGGACCCCGAGTGGCCCTACCATTGCCCTCTTCTCTGACATTCAGTTGTCTGGTCCATTCATGCCACCAGATTTTTCTGTGCTCTTATTATGTTTCAGGCCAGCATTGATGTTTGCGAGGGAAACAGAGAATTGAGGCATCAGCCTACAGTCCCATCCTGGGGGAGCTCAGAGTGCAACAGAGGGAGGAATGGAGAGGGTGAGGACCGACCTTCAGTGTGCACACACCACATGTCAGGAAATTTGCTGTTCTTTTCTTCGTGGCAACACATTGATATGTGTAAAATTAACTGTGTTTTGTAGAAGATGAAATTGAAGTTCAATGAACTTAAAGAATTTGCTCAAGGTCACACAGACGGAGAATCGTCTCCCCATAGACTGCGTTCAAATAACCATAAATCAGGGAGAAAACGATAATTATCAAAGCTATTTAAATAAGACAAGTCACTTGGTCTCTGAGTCTTTTATCTTTATTGGCTAAGTGCCTTGAGTAAAACCTACTTTTCAGAGCTTTTGCGAAAATCCAACGATCCATCAAATGTGAGTGCTTGTAGCATGCTTAAGGGCACATAGTAGGTACTTAGGAAATGTTTGTGAATCATAATCCTAATGAGGGCAGATGAAAAAACATGTTTGAGACTATGAAAGAGGAATATGATGATTTTACCTAAGGAGCAGGGATCAGGGGCTGATAGACTTTTCTGAAAGAGGTGCAGGGTAGGGGTGTGGGACTCAGGCAGGCTTACAGGCAAGAAAGCAGTGTGAGAGGTTCTCTGAACCAGAGATCGTGGAGGAGCTGGAGGTGCAGTTCGTAGAGAGCTTTGGGAATGCTGTCCTGAGGTGTTCACAGGCAAAGGAAACCGACAGGGTCTTTGAACCGGGATGGTGTTGGGATTGCATTCTGACTAAGACCACATGTATGCACTAGAACTCTCTTATATTCAGCCTCCAGTTGCTTGCAACTCAGATGATTTTATAATGACCACAACGACATAATAAACTTCATCTTGAACCACACATTTTTGTAACAGTCAGAGCCCCACGTAGAATAGGCTCTTCTCAAGCACCAGGATTTAACCAGGTTGATCTTAATGGAACACAGCTATTGCAGACATAAGAGCTGGAAACCCTCACACCCAGCTGGCCAACACAAATTTGTCCACCTGGTACAGGTGCCTCTCATGGATGAGAGCTCAGAGTGTGAAGGTCATTCCAGTCTTCAGAGGACACTATGAAAGGTCTGTGATAAAGAAAAACCTCCTCTTTTCACGTCCAATCATGACGGAGGCATAAGGTCTGGAACTACCCTCTTGTCATCACAAAAATAAACCGGAAAATAGCACTAATAAACGGAACAACCGTTTACAGATTTTGAGCCTTGGGCCATGAAGGACTGTGATCCCAGTGGGAAGGGAACTGGACACATGAGACCTGCCACTCTGCATGACATTTGTCTGGAGCAACATCTGGACTGCAATACCAGAGGGGCGTTTCAGCACAGCCAAGGTGAATAGAAAGAGACCAGAGTCAAGAAAGGCCAAAGCAGCTGGAATTTATAGGATAGGTTACAGAGAGAAAGGAAATAAAAAGAGAAACGATTCTAAATATTCCACAAGTTTCCCTAGAGTCTGGCTAAACACTAGAAAGCATATATGTAGAACAAGGAGGCATAAGTGAAATAATGCCCAGAGCTCACAGAGCTCGGAATTACTTCCTCCATAAGGGAGAGATTCCACTGAATGCACAGAACATTTAGCACAGTACCCAGAAGAATCTGTGGTGGCCAAATTGACTCTGAATT
The DNA here is from genome assembly GCA_004024605.1 of Pteronura brasiliensis. Lineage (NCBI taxonomy): Eukaryota > Metazoa > Chordata > Mammalia > Carnivora > Mustelidae > Pteronura > Pteronura brasiliensis. The sequence goes on from PJEN01001018.1 coordinate 197,360, forward strand.
AAAGGCTACTCTGTACCAAAAAGAGTCAAAAAACTAAAACTAGACCAACAAAAAAGTAAAAAAACTAAAACTAAAATCACCAAAATAATCCACAGGTAACAGAACTGACAGCCAAGAAAGCCCAAAAATCTTTAAAGGAACACAACAAAATCTAGCACACAAGAAGTCAAATTCACACTGCTGTGATTCAGTGTTTAAGTAAAATTTCACAAAAATAAGAAATTTGATCCATACCCAGAAAGAAAATCAGTTCAGTGAAGTGGGCCTTCACTGAATATAATGGAATTATCAGGGAGGCCATTAAAAGGTATTATAAAACATGATCTATATGCTCAAGGAAATAAAGAAAAACATGGGAATGATGAGGAAAGAAATGAGGATACAAAAAGAATCTGATGGGACCTCTAGAGATGAAGAATGTGATCAGTATCTGAAACCAGTAACATCAACAGATGGAATTAATAAACAGGTTAGACACCAAGTAAAGAATACTGGTAAACTTGAAGGCATAGAAATATGTCCAACTTGGAATGAAGAGAATAAAAGAACTAAATAAATAATCAGAGCCTCAGCGACTGTGGGTTAATACAAAGGGGTCTGATATCTGATCATTGCAACTCTAGAACATGGAGTGTGGTGCTGGAGGGCAAATAGAAAACATACTTGAAGAAATAATAGCAAATTTTCTTTTCAAGTCTCATTTAAAATTTTTGCAAATCCAAGAATCTTTTTAAACCCAAAACAGAATAAACACACAATCACCATCGTCACCACCATCACTACCTCCATCACCAAGACACAAGATTAAGGAAAAACTAAAAATCAGCTAGAGAAAAAGACCATAATGTAATAAAGAATGTAGATAAGGATACCGCCCACTTCTTGCCATAATTTAAGCAATCTGGAAGACAATAGAGCATCTTCCAAGTGCTGGGAAAAAATCCTGTCAATTTAGAACTCTATATGAAGTAAAAATATCCTTCAAAAACAAACCCAACATAAAACTCTTTAGACAAACAAAAGCTGAGAAAATATATTGCCAGAAGAACAGCCCTATAAAAATTGCTAAAGGAAATTCTTCAGGTAGAAGAAAATGATGCCAGATGGAAACTTCAATCTGCACGGACATGAGGAGTGCTGGAAATTGTAAATAAGTGTGTAAGAAAAAAGTCTTTTTTTTCTAATTTTAAATTGTATTTAAAAGACCATTTAAAGTGAAAGTATTAACAACGTAATGCGGGGTCATAAGATATGTAGATGTAAAATGTATAAGAACCGCAACTCAAAGAATGGGGCAGGTTAAAAACATTTGCAAGGGTTTTTATATTATATGTGAATGGATATAATATTATTTGAAGGTAGGTTGTGATTAAACTAAGCATATATATTATGAACACCAGCTCAATTACAGGAAGAAACACCAAGAGATAGAACTAAGAGGCCAATTGTGGAGATATAAAATAAAAGCCTAAAAAATACCCAGTATAAAAGAAAGCAGGATAAGAGGAAAGAGGGAGCAAAGAACAGATGGAACATACATAAAACACATACCAAGAGAATAGATTTAAATCTAACCGCAGTGATAATTACATTAAATGTAAAGGATATAAACTCTCCAATTAAAAGACAGAAAATGTTAGACTGGACAAAAAAGCAAGATTTGACTATCTGTTACTTACAAGAAACCAACTTTAAATATAAAGACACGTACAATTTAAAAATAGAAATATCTATGCCATCCAAACTCTAACCTAAAGAAAGCTGGAGTGGCTATGTTAATATCAGAAAAAGTGAACTTCAGGAAAAAAATATATCATCAGGGAAAAATAAGACATATCATAATAATACAGGGCTACATTAATCAGGAAGACAATAATCCTAAGTGTTCATGTCCCAAATTATATGTGCTAATCTTGAAGAAAATACTAGCAAATCAAATCACAATGCATAAAAAGGAGAATATACCTTGACTGAATGGGGTTTATTGCAGGAATCTAAGGTCAAATTAATACTTAAAAAAAAGTTAACACTTGGGAATCAATTAATTCGCTGTATTGTAAGAATAAATGAAGAGAACATTATTTTTAGTAGATGCAGAAAAAAGCATTTGATGAAAATTAATAGCAATCCATAATAAAAATTCTCAACAGACTTGATGTATAAATAAAATTCCCCCTTCTGACAAAGTATATATATGAAAAGTCTACAGCTAATATCATCTCCTGAGATAGGTCATGGATGACCACGTCATTTCTATTCAGTAATGTCCTGAGAGTCCCAGCAAGCATAAGAAGGCACAAAAGAAAAACGAAAACATACAGATTGGGAAGGAAGAAATAAAACTGTCTTTACTTGCAAATGGCATGATTGTGAACAGAAAACATCCAAAGTAATACATTAGAAATCTTCTAAGAGCAGTTAGTGACTTTAACAAAATCAAAGACTATAAGGTCACTACACAAAAGTCTATTGTAGTTGTACATACTAGCAACAAGTAAGTGGAAACTGAAGTTTTTAAAAAGCAATGTCATTTGAAATTGCATCAAAACCATCAAGTATGTAGGAATAAAGTTAACAAGATACATCTGAAGCAAATGAAAGGAGACCCAGATAAAAGGAGAGATGCACAATTAAGGGATATGACACTTAAGAAATGGGACACTTGATATAAATCATCGATTATCCCTAAGCTGATCTATAGCTCTAATACGTTCTCAATCAAAAATGGTTTCATTCATATGTGGAACATAAAGAATAACATGGAGGACCATAGGGGAAGGAAGGCAAAACTGAAGGTGGCAGGGAGTCAGAGGAGGAAATGAACTACAAGAGACTGTGGACATCGGAAACAAATGGAGAGTTTTAGAAGGGAAGGGTGTGAGGGGATGGGTACACCCAGTGATTGGGTACTAAGGAGGGCACGGGTTGCACGGAGCACTGGATGTGACATACAATGAATCATGGGACACGACATCCAAAACTAATGATGAAAAAAAATCATTTTTTTAGAAATTACCAAGCTGACTCTAAAATGAGCAAGCAAATTTAACGAGTTTACCCTACTCAAAACACTTCTGAAAAACAGAATAAAGTTGGAGACATATAACATCTTAATTCCTGATTGAAACCATCAAAATAGGGTTTTTGTGGTGTTTGATGTAACAATAGAGATTTACATTGAACAGGATGGGGAATCTCGAAATAGAGCCATATGTATATGTTCAGTTGTGTTTTTTACAAAGATGCCAAGGTAATGTAATGGAAGGAAGAGTAATCTTTTCAACAAATGGTGTTGAAAAAACTAGATACACATATGGAAGAAAACGAGACTTGACCCCCAGCTTCAAGCTTTAAAAGAAAACTTACTTGAAATGGATCTTCAACCTAAATGGAAATCCTAATGCTGCAAAACCTTCAGACAAAATCAGAGTATAAAATATTTACCATCTTGGATAAGCGAAGATTTCTCAAGTAGGGTCTAAATAAGCACAAAGTATAAAAAAATTGATAAATTGGACTTCATCAAAACTAAAACCTTCTCCTTTTTCAAAGACATTGTTAAGAAAATAAAAAGGGGCGCCTGGGTGGCTCAGTGGTTTAAAGCCTCTGCCTTAGGCTCAGGTCATGATCCCAGGGTCCTGGGATCGAGCCCCGCATCGGGCTCTCTGCTCAGCGGGGAGCCTGCTTCCCTCCCTCTCTCTCTGCCTGCCTCTCTGCCTACTTGTGATCCCTGTCTGTCAAATAAATAAATAAAATCTTAAAAAAAAAAGAAAAAGAAAAAGACAAGAAACAGAAGAGGAGAAAGTATTTATAGTACATAAATCTGACAGAGGTCTTGTAGTCAAGATAAACAAAGCTCAACATAAGAAGATAAGAAACCCAATGGTCAACAAACAAATGGGCAAAAGATTTGAACAGACACATTACAAAGCAAGGTATAGAAATGGCCAATAAACATGTGAAAAGATGTTCAACGTCACTAGATGTCAGGAAAGTGCGCATGAAACCACAGTGGGAGACCAGTGTGCACCCAGCAGAACAGTTAAATCCAAACAGACTGACAAATTGAGACATTTGTGAGGATGGGAGCATCTAGGGGTCTCCTCATACATCACCCAGGGGATTCCAAAATGTTACAACAGTTCAGAAAACAGTTTGGTCATTTCTGAAAAGTTAAACAGATACTTACCAAGCAATTCAGAAATTTTACTTCTAGATATTTACCAAACATAAATGAATACAGATATTCATGTGAAAGCTCACATATTAATATTCATAATAGTCTCAAACTGGAAACAACCCGCTACCCATCAAGGGATAAGCACAACCAACCAAAGAGGACCGTAGCCAGGTTGGACCCATCCGAATTTTAATCTCTTGTGTTTCAAGGGACATTTTCAAGAGAATGAAAAAAACCTGCAGAATGTGAGAAGTTTTTTCCCTTCCGTGTATCTGTCAGGGTCTGGCATCAGCATACATACAGAACACTTACGACTCAGCGATAAAAAGACAAACAGCACAATTTAAACATGGGCCAAGGACTTGAATCGACAAGTCTGTAAAGATGATCAATAAGTACACAAAAAGTCACATCGTGTCATCAGTCACTGGGAAGTGTCAGTCCAGTCCCCTCCACTCCCCCAGGACGGCCACGATCAGCAGAATGGACGACCACAAATGTGGGGTGCAGAGCCTTGGGTGCCTCACACACGGCCGGTGGGGGTGCTCAGTGACGGAGGCTCTTTGGAACAGTCTGGCTGCTCTTCAAGAAGTTAAATATAGAGCCACCATCCAACTCGACACTTCTAATTCTAGACATACACGCAAGCAAACTGAAAAACATGTTCATCCAAACACTTGCACAAAATGTTCATTGCAGCATTATTCATAAAAACCCCAAATGTAGAAACTAGTGTCCAGTGATGATGGATGGATAAACAGAATGTGGTCCGTCCACACAATGGAATATTACTCAGCCCCCAACAGGAACAAAGTGAGGACACCTGCTACCCCAAAGGCAGACCTTGGAAACACTACCGTGAGATGAGTCAGGCATGAAAGAAAGATTGAATTTTGTCTGATTTCATCTATATGAAGTCTCCAGAGTCGGTCAGTCCCTAAGAGAAAGGGGTTGGGGGATAGAGGAACGGGAGTTTGACTGCTAATGGGTTTCTGTGGAGGTCATAAACATTTTCTAAATTTAGTACAAGAAACAACATGAGGGTTTCCGAGGGGAGGAGGGTGGGTGATGGGTGAGCCTGGTGGTGGGTATTAAGGGGGGCATGGGTTGCACGGAGCACTGGGGGTTTCATGCAAACAATGAATCATGGAACACTGCATCAAAAATGAACGATGTGCTGTGTGGTGGCTAACAGAACAGAAAAAAATTTTTTAAAATATAATGGCGTTGGCTGTGCCATTCTGTAAATATACTAAAACCATTTAATACATATTTTAAAAGGGTGAGTCTTATGGTATATGACCTGTATCTCAAGAAAGCTGATATCAAACTGGGAAAAAATGAATAAACAAAATACAGTATATTCATACCGTGGCAATGTTACTTAATAAGAATGAACAAGCAGTGAAATGTATAAATACACACATGAACCCCAGGGGCACACAGAGCTTACTAACCCAGACATAGCGGTGCCCACACCAGTGGTCCATTTATACAAGAACCTAGAAAGTGAATGTAATGTGAGGTCGAAGACAGCAGCTGCTGGGGGCTGGGGCAGGAGGGGTGGACCGGGATGGGGCACAGGGCACTTGTGGGACCGATGGAAATGTCTTCTATCATTTTTGTGGTGGCAGACGCACAGGTGTATAAATCTGCCAAAATTCACCCAAATGCAAGCTCACACGGGTGCATTTTGTCATATGTATGTAATCTGTACCTCAATACAGTTGACTTTTGAAAAAGATGAAAGCCTCCTTGAACGTGAATGAATCATGTGGTTTATTAACATTTAGCCCAAGAAGCATGTACATATGTATTTAAAACGTTTCATCCAAATACGGTTCCGTGTGGTTCTTATGGCAACCCGGTTCCCCTCCATGAGGGAATTTATAATGCTCACCTGCGCTGGACGGCAGGAATAAAGAGGTCAGGAAGACCGCGTCCTGACACCCCGGTTTACATCCCCATCCTGGAGCCAGACGCACAGAGAGTATTCACATGAGTAGCTGGGCAGCTGCGTTTGAAAAGAGCCTCCAGAGTTAAAGAGCCACTAGCAAATCCAGGAGCTCGCCAAGTCCTGACGCGTGGTGGGGCCAACAGCCTCAGGGAGAGGCTCCTGGAGGACAGAGGACGTGCAGCATTTGGAGAACAGGAGGAGAAGGGTCAGATGCTGACAGGGCGATAAGAGAGTCCGGCACAGCTGTGGTCGGAGGCCCTCTGCGGGGACATCTTCTCCATTTCTTTATCCAGACCTTGAGCATTAGTCAGGAGACGCTGGACTGTGCTGCGGTGACAAGTAGACCTCCGCACCCAATGGCTCGCACACACGCATTTCTTTGTTCAGCTGCAGCTCCTTCCACCACACACTCTGCCATCTGGGGCCAGCCTCCCTGTCTCTGTGAGCTGAGTCATCGTGAGAGCTATCTGTGGCACACACGTGGCTGGCATCGCTTCTGCCCACGTTCCACGGGCCTGGTCTCTGTTGCGTGCTGACAACCTCACTGCAAGGCAGGATGGGAAACAGTCCTCCCTCGTGCCGTGCAGAGAACACGGGGTGCTGGACATGCCGCAACCAATGCTGCAAACCCACAGGTCGTGGGTCATTGGGCAACTTCTGGCCATTCTTCAGCTCAGCCAGGGTGGTTCTGCTGCTGGTGTCTTCCTAAAGCTACAGCAACAGCAAGCCCTATACAGCATGCCCCTGTTACAAGCACTCTCCCTGCCTTTCCAGAAGGCTGGTGGCCATCAGGGTCGGTTTTCAAGGAGATGATAAGACGATGTTTGCTTCCAGACACACAGGCTTTCCCAGCCACAATGCTCAGACCATGCTGCCCATCAGTAGCTACCAGCACGGTAGGGTGGAAATTGCAGTGGATATGGGTTGGAGAGAATGCTTTCAGTCCCGCTGCTGCTTCTTGTTCACCTTTCTGAGACTCAAGTTCATCCTCCTGGAGAGTGGGCACAACGCAAACCAGGGTCTAGCCGTTTTCTGTCTCCTCTTACTCTCCTTTCCTCTTGTATGAGGGAACTGCTCATCCCACCATCTCTATGGGGCCTTGATGAGTGCTGAATGGGACAATAGCTGGATGACACTTTAACACTTCAAGGCCGTTGCTCTGTTACTATTATCGCTCTTGTCATCGGTGCTTTGAAGGCTCCTGTAGGAAGGTCGTGTCCTCCTTTGGCCCCGGCACAGTTCTTGAGTTTCTGTTTGGCTCACTCAGCTTGAACAGATACTTCCCTCCCCTCCTCTTAATGAGGAAAATATAAGTTAATGAGCTTGCAAATGGGCACCAAGACCATATCTGGGAGTAAGACACAGCGCAGCCTGCATGGAACACGGTGAAGATGGGTCTTTAATAGGGAAGATGGAAAGGACGTCGTGCTGTCCTGAGCACACGGCTGTCACCAAAGCCATAAAGCTATAAACTGGGATTGTCTTTAGAATTGAACTTTTCCCCTCTCTCCAGTGGCTATTAAATATTTTCAGGGAAATTACTCCGAAGGAAAGGTGTTTAGCTTTCACTTAGAGAGCTGACTTGTGGGGGCCTGGCCTCACGTGAGGGCCTGCAGGAAGCACCAGGAAACCTGGCCCCCAGCCCTGCCTTTAATTGTTCCTACCATCGCTTCTGATGAGACGTCTGGCACTCCCAGACCCCTCACCTCTTGTAGAATGGGTATAACAGGATGAGCAGTGACATTTACTGTTCTTTGCATAAGCTGAATCTTCTTACATTTATTATCTTCTTTAATTATCAAAAATAATTCACAATGTAGTCATCGTACCCATTTTGCAGGAACAAAAACCAAGATTTAGGTCATTTGTGCAGCTGGTATCGCAAACCAGGCCAGGATGAGTCATGATCATTGTAATACACCCTGTTGTCTCCCAAAGGCAGGAAACAGAGCTATGATGTGGCCTAGGATATTTGTCTGTCTTACATGGCTTATGCCTCTACGGCAGAAGAGCTCGTAATTAGGCAGAAGAGGTGTAATTAGAGTCCAATTTAACTAATGTTAATGACACATCGGCAAGTGCTAAGGGAAACAAGGGGATGAATGAGAGGTGTGAACTTGACCATCAGGAGCTATTGATTTAATTGGGCAAGGTGTGGGGTAGACATTCCTTGGTAAACAATCACAGCATGTTAGATACGAATGGGGCCATAGAATGTCTTATAGGGACTTGAGTAAACATGGTAGTTAGAACCCATGACTGCACTCTGGCCCTCAGATGGCCCTGCTAAAATAACAGGGAAAGGAGTGATTGGGCACAAAACCACTGGCATGAAGAGAACTCCAGGGACAAGATAACAAAATGTCAGCACAGTTGCCAAAGGTGGAAAAGCAAAGGATAAGGGTACCTGAGTTAAGCCAATGGAGTCAGGTGAACTCAAGAGTCTGTTGGTGGGGAGAGGGAAGGACAAGCTGAACTATTCCATTGAAGCCTAGTAGGTCTCCAGAATCAGAAACCCCAGCTAACTCTGAAGGAACAGTGAGAGTGTAGGTGAGGCTGAGAAAAAAGAAAGTTGTTTTAAGGTCTTTATAAACAGAAGATAGATTGCTGTCTTCCCTCTCATTACTACTAAGCACCAGGCAAGAATACCTACCCATCTCCAGGAGAAAGCTTGAGGTTTGCTATCTGGGGCTGTCATGCTGGATGGGTTCCTGATTGGACACTAGAAAAAAATGAGGTTAAGTTTCTCACTGAAAACAGGAGGGTGGTTAGCTGAAGAGATTTGTATTAATTATGTAAACTCGACCCCTCTTCCACACTCAAGTCTTAGGCTCTGGGAGCCAGGCTCCTGCTCCCAAGAGAAAAAGGCATTTTCTCTAGATATGCCCACTGGCTGAAGGAGAGAGACCCACATATGCTGGCAGTTGAGGGTTCCCCAATAACAAAGGCATTGTGTCTCCTTATCACTATACACCAGACCCCCTCCAGAAAACAAGCACACTGAGTATTCAATTAACTCTTCATGATCTACTCACAAAAAGTGAACAGATTTCCATGGCTACTTAATCTTAGGAAGAACTTCAAATGTGAGAGAAATCAAAACCAGCCAAAAAGAGTGAACCAAAACAAACTAAATGAAACCGAAGATAGAAATAAATGGATGGAAGTGAAAACAGAAACAACACAAAGTTCATATCTCCAGCAATAATGGAAGGTATTACCTCATTTCAGTACTAGGATGTTAAGGGGGGGGGGTGGAATCAGAACACACAAAAAATCTCTTCTAAATTATAAATCAGAGAATAGAAAATTATTTAACTCAAAATAATATTTTGAAGATAAAATTAAAGGAATTTTCCAGAAAGTAAAACAAAATAAGGAAGAGATAGAAAATAATAAGGAAAATATAAGAAAGTGAGTGACCAGCTCAGGAGTTCCAATGTCTAAATAATGGCACTTCCAGAAAAAAAAAAAAAAGAGCAGAAAATAGAGAGGAAAGAAGGTTATCTGAGAAATAATTCCAGAAAGCTGGCTAGTTGAATGGGTGCACATCCTGGCAATATTCTAGACTCTCAGGAATAAAGAGAAAACCCTGAAGACCTTGGAGAAAGCCAAAAGGTAGAAAGCAGACAATCAACCATAATAATGGCATCAGTCTTCTCAAAACTGCACCAGAAGCTAGAAGACAGAATCTCTGAATATTTTTAAGAAAAATGAATTTTACATTTGGCTGGGTGTACAAAACAGAATTTGTAGACCCAGCCAAAGTACAAAGCATTTTGATGATGGAGTGAAGACTTTCTTCAAGCTCTCAAATACTTTTCTCTTTGCATGTGTTCTCGGAAGCTCCTGGAGAATATGTTCCACATGAATAAAACACAAACGTGAAAGAGGAGCCATGGAATCTAGCTAAGGGGTCCTGTGTGGAAAGCAGATGGAGAGTTCCCCAAGCTGACGGAGGAGGAGAGGCTCAGGACAGCAGCCCAGGGAGCAGTCCTTTCATAGGGAGTCAAGGGGATGAAAGGCCAAGGAGGAAAGACTCCAAGAAAGCTCAGAAGCTGATGGATTACCTGCCATGGTTCAAACATGTCAAGAGGAACTCATTTCGGCCAGAATGTCTAGCTAAATTAGGATATGCACATGGATAAATTAAATAATTTAGTGATTATTAACTCCAGGAAAAATAAAAATGCAGAAGAATAGGCATGATTCAGTGCCGCACAGTCACAGCGGTCTAAGCCTTGAATGGTGATTAACCACACTGAGAGGATGGGGGAGGGCAAGTGTGCATGCAGGCTCATGAGTCAGGGGAGCCACATTCTTACTGCCTGGGGTTAGAAGTCAATAGACTTTATCTGAACCTGGAAAGTCAAGAAGTGGCAGTGTAAGTGTTTGAGTCAGAAATGGAGCCAAGTGCTGGCAGAAACAGATGTATGTGAAGAGGGTGGTTTCTTTGGGGAAAATGGAAATGGTGAAGACTTGAACGAGGCCAGTAACCCATTATCCTCTTCCTCAGTCAAGTCCTGAATCAATGAGGAACATGACCAAGGAGCCAGTGGGTACTACTAACAAGGGCTAAGTTGAAGGAGGTCATTTGGTGCAAGAGCTCAAATGGTTGAGCTCACTTCCTTTCCATGGACCTACCCCATCAGAGAGACTCACAAAATGTGTCAGAGGGTTAGTTCAAGTCTACACAGCAAGACCCCTCCAGTCACTCTCTCCCACTGGTCCCAGAGGAGAAGCAAGGGTATAAGAACAAATCTTGCCTACTTAAGACCTCTAATGGAGTAATTAAATCTCTTCTAAATTATAGGCCAGACCAATGACTGTTGCCACCAATCAGGTGTCTCTTTTGATCTTTTGGAGTGGAACAAGGGCCAGGAGTATTTGGGGGATGGCATTTCTCTTGGAAACCAGAGAAGTGGGGCACAGGTATCCCCTCCATCGAGAGCTGGGAGCAGGCAGGAGCATAAACAAGCAAATGGCTTATTTTCATTGTAAGTTTTGTAAACTATATGCAAGTGCAAAAAATAATATATTTTGAGAAGAATAAAATTAAATGCTAAAGATTGGTTTGGAGAAAAGCATTCAAAAATTGGAGAACAATTTCAGTTGGTTTAAGGGATAAGCAGGAATTCTTCAAACCAAGATGTACGGAAAGGTGTTCCTTTTCTCCGAAGAGCCTGTGTCAGGGTTGTGAAAGTGCATAGTCCACTGGCTATGGCACCCCAGGTGGGAGAGTATGAGTGAACTGTGTGGTTCCGGACGGTAGGGGAGAGGCTCAGTATGGGGCTGGTGGGAGCTAGAAGCCCATGAGGAAGGACCATGTTTACAGGTCTGAGTACCTTGAGTTCTATTCTCTCCATAATGTATGTGTGGAGACATATGGATAAGGGCCATAGTCAGATCTGGATTTTAGAAACTGTAATGTTCAAACATTCTGGGGTACCAGAGGTCCATAGGTGGGAGGTGAGGAAGGTGGTCATCTTCCAGGTGAAAGAGGGTAATTGGTTCCCAGTAGCAACAGCAGACTTACCGATGAACTCTGTTTTTAATAGCACCCATAACTTTGGGATGTGCTTGGCCATCATGAGCAGCACACGCTAAAAGCAACTTGGTGTCAAGGAGTGTGTTTCTCCTTCTAGTGAATAACAGGGGGTAACTTTATATCCGGTCAACACAGTCATGGCAGTTCCAGATTCAGGAAGACCCTGGTGTACCGAGCATGGAAGGTCACTGTGGTGTGGTATGGCACCAGCTGACCATTGTTAGAGGGCTGTTCTGTGAGCCAGACTCTTGGGGACCACCTGTGAACATTTATTGCTGAAAAAGTCATCTGGGCAGAGTATGAATATCCAGAAAGGCTTTGATGAGAGGGCAGCACTTTAACTCAATTTTGGAGGATGAGTTTGGAGTAGCACTGGGCAAAGAAGGCGTGGAAGATGTTAAGACAGCAGTTGTAAAGTTAGTGTGACAAAGACAAGTAGCAAGTGATAGTGTGGAAATAAGCTGGATATAAAGAGGCCTGGGGCGAATTGTGAAAGTCCTTAAATGTCAGAATAAAGAGCTATGGGTTCATTCTTGGGCAACAAGGAGTCATTGAAAGATTTGAAGCAGGGAAGGGATATGACCAGATCTGGATTTTATAAATTATTGTCCAAGAAGTAGAGTGGAGTTAGAGGTGAGAGATCCAGGACAGATGGGAACCATCTGGGAGACATTCCACAGTCCAGGTAAGTGATGATCCAGGCCTGAATTTGAGCAGCAGCCATGCTGTGTGGGTCGGAGGCTGGCAGGAGAAAAAGAGAGACAAATACCAGCCAGAAATAGGACTCAATTAAGAAAAATCCTGGAATGCAAGTGGTGGATTATTGGGGTATTTGAGAGTAGGGAGACAGAGTGTGGCAAGGAAAGAAGGAAGGAAGGAAGGAAGGAAGGAAGGAAGGAAGGAAGGACTCGCTCAAGTTCAAACCTAGAACTACTGCAAGCCCTAATATAGGAGTCCTTGCCAGCTGACTCCTGAATCAAGAGAGTTTTTCATTTTTGCATTGCTAGGCAAAGAACCAACTATCTGTTTCATTGTGTCCCAGCAGCACTGGAATAATTAGTGTTGGTTGGGACCTAGAAGCCTTATTTCATTACGGTTTGACATCTTCAAAGGACAGAAAATCCAGCCCAGACAACAGCTCAGGCTTATAAATTAGTTAATTTAGTTCCATTCCAGCTGGAAAAGGTGCTTTTCTCAGCCTCACATCCTCTCTAAAATTGGAGAAGTAAGAAGAAACACCCTCTCAGACTGGAGAGAACCACTAGCCAGAAGAAGATGAACTATTTTCGAGGTTCTATGTGTTCTGCCATGGTACTGTGCCTAGGTGAAACAATGAGCCCTTCACATTGTGTTATTCCTGCGACTTGAAAAAGGCATCCATTGACCACACGTTTACTTTATTTTTTTAAAGATTGTATTTATTTATTGAGAGAGAGAGAATAGAGAGAGAGACCATGAGAAGAGGGAGAGGTCAGAGGGAGAAGCAGACTCCCCGTTGAGTAGGGAGCCTGACATGGGACTCGATCTCAGGACTCCAGGATCACGACCTGAGCCAAAGATAGTCGCTTAACCAACTGAACCACCCAGGCGCCCCACACATTTACTTTAAATAAATCAATTTATCTGGGAAGAAAACCCACAAAAAAAAAAACCCACAAAGAGAACGTGCACATATGTGTTACTAAATTAATGCATTACCAAGGTTTGTGTCGACTTGGAAGAGAAAGACAAAGGGAAGTGTTTCTTGAGCACCCACTATGAGCCAGGCACAGGAGAATATGCCTACGTAATATCTCATCTATATCTATACTCAGGAGGTGGGTATCAGTGTTCTCATTTTACCAAAGAGGAAACTGAGATTAAAAAAAGTTCAAGTGACTTGCTCAATTTCAAAACTACTGATCAGCAAACTTGGGATTCACCCCAGACATGGTTTGGGGATAGAAATCTCAGAAAAGGACATATCCTCAAGATGCAGAACACAGTGAAGCAAAGTCCTAGTGAGAGGAGGATGGGATAGGAAAGACTTCCAGAATCACAAAGATGTTCTATATTGTAATCAGGATTCAGGAGCAGCTTGGGGAGAAGAAGCAGTTCTGCAAAGGGATGGGGATTATAGAATCAGAGAATCTTAGTGATTAAAAGGGATTATGGTGGCCACCTAGTCCTTGCTCCTGAAAATCTAAAGACATCCAAGCCAGTATTCCTCCCCCTCCTTATGCATGGGCTCTTGCAGATTCTGAGCAGCAGCTGCAGCATTGAAATGCTGTTCATTCTCTTCCTTTGTGAGAGCTGCAAGTGGAGAGTGAGAGAGAGTGGGGGTGGTCTGAGAAATGACTCACTGAGAAAGGCAAGTTCATAAATGGGTTGGCATTAGGATACAAGATGCTCGAAGCCCTCCTACTTGTTCATGGTTAATGCTGGAGTGCACTGAGTCCTCAGCTTTATACACTTGGCTCTGACGGCAGCGTTTATGACTTGTAAATCTACTGGGGAAGAGTGAGTTCAGAGCGACAGACGGTTGTAATACTTTCTCTAGTTAATGTGCTCGGAAATGGAGTATTCCTGCCATTTGGGCTCATCGCAATTTCTCCTTGAATATGTGGGAAGAATGCAATCAGAAGGGCAGAACCGTGGACAGAGCCCCTGGTCGACCAGGGAGCCGCTCTTGGCAGGCTCCTGTGTCAGCACCACAGACAGGGCCCCTGACCCCCCCACCCCCGCCCGCCCCGGGACCCACAGCAGACTAGGGTGGTGGTCGGAGTCTGGGTGTGCGTGTGTGGGAAGAGGAACACAGTCTCTGCACCTTGGTCCTCAGCTCTGTAGGTTGAGGGGGGTTGAAATGTATGATTGTCAAGCCCCATTCCTGTCCAAAATGTTATTCCCTATAAACATATCCATTTGCCTTTGTCTTGGTAGAGAGCCTCATTTTCATGAAATAAAAGTGATGACCTCTTATATCTGTAAAGCCAATCACGACTAAAAACACTCTTCACATCCTTTTGTCATCAGACCCTAACCATGGGCCGTGAGATGGGTAGGATAAGTACTGATTTTAGAGAGGAGGATCCCACGATTCACAGTCATGTGCAAGACTGCTCAGGGAATCAGAGGCAAAGCGAGAACCAGATCCCAGGCTTGAAAGCTGTGCCTGCTCTCACATCGTGATGACGGGACGGAGGTGGGCTGGTGGGGAGGCTGGTTTAAGACATTCCTGCCTTCTAAGCTTTCAGGGTAGGGAGTTTTACATTAATAATGGAAAGCTGCTGCCAGAAGTATCTTTCTAAAACACAAATTTCATCATGCCACTCCTCTTGTTTAAAGCCCTTTAAGGGCTCCCTGTGGCCCATGGGATAAAGTCAAATAATCTTGGTAAGACATTCAAAGCCCTTCAAAGTCTGACCCCAACCCACCTCTCTAGCTACAGTGCCTGACACTCCATCTCAAGCAGCTTAGTCTCCAGTCCCAGGAAATTGGTTATTGTTCCACAAAAATCTCTTCTGTGGCTCTGGGCTTCTGCATACATTGTCCTTTCTGCCTAGAAAGCTCCCCCATCCCTCC
This sequence comes from Pteronura brasiliensis, assembly GCA_004024605.1. Classification (NCBI taxonomy): domain Eukaryota; kingdom Metazoa; phylum Chordata; class Mammalia; order Carnivora; family Mustelidae; genus Pteronura; species Pteronura brasiliensis. The sequence continues at coordinate 212,606 of PJEN01001018.1, forward strand.
ACTGCCTTGGGTTGATGATGAGTGAACTCTGACTCATCACCAAAACTCAGCACCAAAGTTAGATTCCCTCTGATGCTTATGCCAATTCGACAGGCAGAGTTTAACTTTCTGCTCTTCACTTCCACACAGCTTTGTTCTTACCTCAATTATCACATTTATCACACTAGACTCTAATTATTTGGGCACATTACTTCCTTCCAAACTAAACTGTGAGCACCTCCAGGGCAGGGACTCCTGATTCATCTCTGTTTACCCTGCCAGGTCTGAGTTGCAAACATTCACAGGGAATGTTTTTGAAATGAGAGCCTGGGACCAGGAAAACTAGTTTACAAAAATAAAAGTATGACAGGGTACACTGGTCTTCAGTGGAGTGTCTCTGGAATGGTTGGAGCGATCTGGAATCCGTGGGGCCAATAAGAAAAGGATCCAAGTGCCAGGAGGAATCATTTGCTACCAGCACCACCTAAGCCATCCCAGTGTTCTAGAGCCTGGGGTTGGGTTGTTCTTTGTGGAGTGGGGGCTCTTGTCTCTAGTGGAGGATCCAGCTGCCCGATCCTCCCTGGTGTTTCTGTCAGTAGAGGTGGGACTCGCTGTGTGATTCATCCTACTGCCTCGTCGTGCCATAAACACAGTCAATGTTGATTGTAAGTTTAGATTCTACATTACAGCTAAGATTCACCCAGAAATTCAACAAAACTGTACCAAGCGTTTGCTAAGATCTGGACCCTGTGCTAAGTGCAGGGAACACAGAGATAAACATAAAAGCCACAGCCTGTCCCTTCACGGAGACAGCCCAAAATAGCCCAAGAATAGCCCAAAGCAAGGACCATAGAGACTCATGACCGATATAAAGGAGGAAGGACATGGCACACATTTCACACGGGGGTGGGGTATGGTCTTGTTAGGGGTTAGGGAAAGCCTCCATGGGGAAGGATGTTTATGGTATTGGGTATTGAGATGCTCCCCATTGTCTGAGGACTGCGGGGCTCCTGTGGGACTCAGCCTCATAACCTATGGCTCTAACTGGAGAGTAAGACAGTTAAAGTCGCTTTCACTGATTCTGAGGAGGTACTAAAGAGAAAACCTGGCTGGAGGTCGGGGTAAGAAGGGAGGTGCTGAGTTTCCATGAGCGCAGGAAACCAGCCCCCACGGCCTCTGGGACCCGGGTCTAATTCTCATCACTTGAAGGTGTCATGCCTTAACACCTCCATCCTGAATAGACTCTGCTGCTAATGGGTGTGTGACTCGAGGGATAGTGCAAAATCTGTTAGCAATTAGGGCTCTGGGTGGGCCGCATCTGGGCGCCTTGCTGCCCTGATGACGCGTGACACTTCTGCCCCCAAAGGCATCTGCAGGGTTGGATAGATTTCCCCGTCACACACGGTGGGTTGAACTCTGCAGTCTTTCATGGGCAACTATTCCAGATCTGACCCTCACAAAATCCTGTTAGGGAGGTGGGCGATGCGTTATCACATCTACTTCCTGGACAGGGCACCTGAGAAGGAAGGTGGCCACGACGATGAGAGGTCCAGACAGGGTTTGTTTTCTCCCGGCTGACAATCAGGTCACGGCTCTTTATCAATATGTGGGAACCCCTGACCTTCTCCCGACAGGACACTTAACATCCCTTCACAGAATTGCTTATTGAATGGCCGTTGGATGTTGGACCATGTGCTGAGGATAGGGACTCTGCTTCAGGTTTATTTCTGCACACCTGGTACACAGCTTGGAGCACGTGGGGCCTCTGTGAGCACCTGCCGGGGAGGAATTCCAAGGACTGGAAGACCCAGGCTCTGTCCCGGAGCCCCCGACTGGCACGCGGCTAGGAAAGCAACCTCTGGTGCCTCTATTCCTCCATCCGTAACATGGGATGTGGGATCAAAAGACCCCAAGAAGTGCCTGCCATGTTAGCAAGTTCAGGTTCCTGCTCCCCCTATTATTTCTGGGTAACCTTAGGCAGATTATTTTATACCCCGAAGCCTCTTCTGAACACAGAATAAAAGCTCTCCCATTGGGTGATTATAATAATCACATAAAACAACACATGCGAATCGCTTAGCACAGAGCCTCACACTCCTTGCTTGCCAGACTGTCGCCACATTCAGCCCTCAGCAGCCACGCCAGGGAGGCACGCCGCCCCAGACGAGTCCCACAGGGTCACGATCGCTCCTTTCCGCTCTCTGCCCCCATGCACGCTGGCACGGGGCCGTGGGGATGGAGGATCCTCCTCTGGGGGATAAGCAGCATCTACAAACAGCCTCATCGCTCTCCCTTTCAGCCTCCCCAGGGGAGCAACTGAACCACGGTGACTGGGAGGAAAGGAAGAGGGATGAAGGCGAGAGGGCAGGCGGGGAGACGGGGCCGCGTCGGCGTTGCGAAAGAGGACGACTCGAGTGGAATGTGGCCCTGATTCAAATCCCGGAATGACTGACGTATTTTCCACAGTGTTTTATTAATCAGCTTCAGACGGGGCACAATTTGCAAATTTCTTGTGGCAGGTATTAAACACTTTCTCCTACATAAGTAAGTGAAAGGGATTTACTAATTCCTGCAGACGCTTCATGAATCGGTAATGGGAGCGGATGCCCAAACACAGGCAGACACTCGAAGCTGCTAGGAAGGCAGCCCACACCCAGGTCCCCGCTCAACTGATTTAACCCCTTATGCACATTTTTATCCCCAGCAGACTTGATAAATACAGACACAGTGGCAGAGGGCAGTGAGGGCTGGGAGAAGCGGCCAGCAAGTACCAGTGCTCCTGTGTCCCCCCACGGCCACCCTGGGGAGGACGGTCCTGGAGGGAAGAACCAGGACAGGGACACCACAAGCGAGACCTAGGGGCAGATGGTTGTCTCCATCCGATGAGGGAGGAACTGGTGGCTGGAAGAGGTAAAAAGCCTTCCCGGGTCTCAGGACAAAGGCAGAGCAGGAAAGAGGCCTCCTGACCGTATGGAGGGCACGGGATCAGTGTTCCTGCCGCCGCCGATGCTCGCAGACCCCAGGGAAGCCGAGACAGCCGAGGGCAGGGAGAGAGGCTAACGGGCGCCCAGCTGCACGGCTGCCTGACCGTCACGGCCCCTCTCCGACCCCTCTCTGTGCTGTGAGACGGACGCCTCAGAGTCAGGTCCACCCCAGCAGAAAGCCCCAGGCACTGTGGGTGTCTCCCCAGAGGAGTGTCCTGTGGGGGACGAGAAACCGCACTGCGGCAGCCCTGCCCTCCTGGGAAACCCTCCTTGGGCTCAGGAGGCCGCACGGTGGGGCGCGCTGGGGGTCGCCACGCTCTCAGCCACTTCTCAGACATTGATTCGTCTCATTTTGGCCCAGTTCTAACCCCTCGGCGACTTGACAGAATGTCCTTTATCATCTGCTCCGCGCCAAGCTCCCGGCGCGCCGTGGGGACCAGCAGACTCTGTCCTCCTGATCCACGGGGTCGTGTGTGCTGTGGGTCACACAAAAACAGGGGCCTCCCTTTCTCCCAGTGAGGGTCTGCCCCACGCCCCCTCTCATGATTCACACCACAATTTCCTCTAAGGAGAATGCGCAGCAGGGCCCTCCCTCCTTTTCCCTCCGGACAACTCCTACGCAATCTTCAATGCCTTGTCCGAGCATTGTCTCCACTGCTTCCTCCACCATCCGTGAAGTGAATCAGCTTCTCATCGGGCACTTGCCCCGTATGGGTTACAAGTATACAGTGGAGCATAAGCTGTATTTCCAGGTGCCAGTGAGTCCTTCGGAGGGAGCTAGGACACGGCTTCCGCGTGGTCACTGAATCCCTGGCCTGGAGGACGTCTTGGCCCCGGGGAGGGTTCATGGAATGAATGTTTGTTTCTACAGAAGACGGAAGGAGGGATAAGGAAAACATCGATTCCCGGCAGCTCCGGCTCCTTGACGAGCTCTGCCCGGACGGCCATGAATTCTCACGGCGAAGGCCCCGTTCTTCAGCTCGCGTGCCTGGTGCAACGTGCCAGGGTTTCAGCTAGAAATTACAAGCCCCTGTGGGTTTGTGGCCAGAGAGACACTTCAGAAGAGACAAAGAAATAATCCACACCAGGCTCAGACGGGACGCAGCTGTGAGAACGATCAGGAGGGGTATTTGTAATAACTGTAATTAATACGGGAAAAGTAGACAACCTTACGACCGACGGGTACTTTGAGCGAGAGACAGAACCTCTAAGAGGGGACAAAAGGAAGAGCTGGAAATCCAAACCACTGAGCAGAGCTGAAGGGTGCCCCCCATGGGCTCCTCCGTCGGCTGGACGCAGCCGCAGAAGGAACCACCGAGCTTGAGGACGGGTCAGTAGAAACTTCCCAAACTGAAACCAGAGAGAAAGATCATGAAAACATGACAAAGAGGAAGCAAAACCTCCAAGAAGGGAGAGACAGAATCACAGGGTGTGACACCCGCGTAATGGGGGTACCAGAGACTGAAGAGAGTGTAGCAGAGGAAATATTCGAAGCCACGATGAGTAGGAATGTTTCTGAATGAATGGTGGACGCCGGGAGCTCGGAAAACAGCAGGAAGGACCCCAGGGACGGTGTGTGCAGACCAACGTCCCGCACCAGTGCCCCACTCTCCACGGCCACGACTCCTAGGCTGCTTGATGCTTTCCCTGAATCACTGACCCCGGGCCCCACGGTCTGGTGACTGGGCACACTGCTGGGGACCCCACCCGCAGAGAAGCGCCTCCGAGCACGAGCTCTCGGCAGGGTTGCCTGGTGGCGGCAACAGAAACTGTGAGCTGACAGCTTGGTCCGTGTAGGTTGGTGACTCACACACCTAACGAGTTCACTGGGCAGATTTTTGGCACCTGACAATCCCCCGGAAGGCCAAGGAATAGGCAGGAATAAAGGGGGCCATGCCCACCCAAGCCCTCCCTCCAGTGCAGAAGGACGGCATTGCCGCAGGCACGTCCAGGCGCTCACCCCACTGGCCATCAGCTCAGCCTGGAGCTCACATGGCGTGGCCGTCAGGGAAGAGGTCTCTCCTACTCCAGGGGCTCCAGGGGCATCCGAGGCTACCCGCTCCCGTCGCACCATCCAGGAGAGCCGGGAAAGGCAATGTCGGGTTTCGCTAGGTTTGCGGTTGGAGAGCAGCGTGGGCAGGCTGGGCAGCCCACGACAGAGGGATGAGCAGAACGCCGCAGACAGAGAGGGAACAGGTCCCCTTGTTCTTCACCCTGGATGACCTGGGAGCCTCTCTGGACTTAGCAAAACCAACAGCCGCTGCAAAGAAGTGACCCAAAAATTCTCAGATGTGACATTCACATCCAAGGGTCACACCACTCCCTTGCCAACATGCTGTGTTTGCAGAGGCTGCCGCTCATCGGGCACGTTGGTCACAGACCAAAAGTCCGCCTCTCCCCCAAATTCACATGTGGATATTCTAACCCCCAAAGGGACGATGTCTGGAGCTGGGACCTCTGAGAGGGGATGAGGCCACGAAGACAGACCTTCACGACCTTCACGACCTTCAGTGTCCTTGTGAGAGAGGCCCCGGAGAAATCCCTCCTCCCTTCTTCTACGTGAGGACGCGGCTGGAGACACCGACATCTACGAATCAGAACGGGGAGCTCCCGCGACAGCGAACGTGACGTGACCTCCATCTTGGGCTTCCGGCCTCTGGAGCGTGAAGGGCAGGTCCCCATCACGGGCTCTGTCCCAGCAGCCCCAACAGTCTAAGACCACATTTAACCTTCCTTCGACCTTCACAGCCTCCCTGGGACCCGACGCCTGCACACCCACCCCCTGCAGATGAGGACGCTGAGGTCCGGGGAGATGGAAGTGGCTGGGCCAGCACCGCCCACGGTTTGCGACCGGCTCTTTGTTCTGCTTTTACTTCCCCAGCTTTCTGGAGCCATCGGGCTGGGCACCGTGCGAAAGGCCACAGAGGCGGGACTCTGCTCCTCGGAGACGTGCTTCCTCGTCTCATTCGACTCTGCTGGCTGTAACACGTTGCAGGGAAAGAGCTCTTTCTGCCGACCGCCGTCCGGACTCATGCATTATTTACCAGCTAAAATCACAAAAGTGATGTGTACACGCCCCTGCGCAGCCTCGAGGTGCCGAGAACACGGCCAGCCCCCTGGGCTACGCGGCGGTCAAGCTCTCTACCTCGGCCCCAGCGCCGCACTGACTCATAACCCCTCTGGCCAGAATCGAGTGTAACTGCGGGGGAAGAGACCCAGGTCATCACCATCCTGTCTAGTCAAGATGAACAGACAAAGGGTTTTCGTTATTTTCCTCTGCCCTTCAAAGCCCTCTCCCTCCCGGGTCTGTCCCCACATTTTATTCCTTCTCTGCCGTCAACTCCTCCGCGTGCCTGCGAAGGACGATCTGATTTGCTCACCGCTCTCTCACATGCTTGGCCCACGCCTACGTTGGTCCCTACCCTCGCTGTTGCTTCTGACGACCCGTGTCCCTTCCACTGCCTCACTAGTGACACACTTGACCCCGCACTCATGGTGTCTGCTCTCCACTCGGTCACGGCGCCTGTTGCAGGAAGCTGGGGACCATGCGGGAGGCTGGCCTCTGTCGGCAGAGTGCCAAGGGCACCGCAGGGGCGGTTTAGACGAGCTAGGGGTGGGGTGCAGAGCACCTGAGGACAGGGACAGCAGAGGGCTGGATGGCCAGCCTTGGGGGAAGCTTGCACTGCACCATTTCTGGGAAGTGGGGGCCTGTTTTGCATGAGATGTGTTAAATATCACTGAGCCTGGAAGCCCAAGGGCCATTGTACTGAGGCTACAGGGAGGCCAGGGCAAGCGCCCTTGAGAGAGGCAGGGGCCGGGGATGGGCGTCATGTGTGCACCGAGCTCTGGAGCCCAGCAGAGAGGAGAGGTCTGTGCAGGACTTAGAGGAGGGGGAGAAGACCCCCGCCTGCCGCCCGCCTGCCAAGGAGGACGGGAGCAGAAGGGGGCCCTTCCCCGCCCAGCCCGCTCCTCGAGTCACCAAAGCCACTTTTGTCATTTCCAAAATGGAAATCATAATGTCTGCCTTGCCTTCTGGCAGAGCCATTATGGACATTCTCTCTGATAAAGGGCAGGGAAATGCATCTGCAAAGTTCTGAGAAGGTCGGGAGGCATTATTCACGAAAGACGTTTCCATATGCTTCCCTTGAAGACTCAATTCCCCTTACAACATTCACGACTTGAATCAATTTACAGGAATATGTTCTGCATCCGATTTCAGGAGGAGCCCCAGGCTCCTGGTCCTTGTCACCGCCCCTGCTGCTGCTGCAAGCCGGCTCGGCCCTCGCACCCCCAGACCCTCCCTCCGGGCTGCTTTGTCACGGGCCTCACGCCCGCTTCGGTCGCTCCCTCCCTTGTCCTCCGGGATCCTTCTCCGTGTTCCGCTCCTGCTGGAGGTTTGTTCCCCTTGCCTGCCTCTCTGGTGGGGTTTGGAGGCTCAGCCCCCAGACCGGCTTCCCCCCCAGGGTGTCATCCATCCCAGCCCACCACCCACCACCCGTGCGTCCAGGGAGTCGTCCCGGCCTTGTCTGCTGCTCCCATCTGCCCCTTGGTCACACGACACCGCGGAGGTGTCGCTCAGAATAACTAAAATAGCGTCCCTCCTATGTTCTCCCTGATGGAGCCTGCTGCAGATCCTCTGCGAACGGCACCCACCGGCTTCCAGCAGCCCAACTCCGAGCTCTGCCTCCTGCTCTTGCGAGCCCCCCACCCCCAGGACACAGAGCCCCTCCTCCCTGGAGCAGCCTGGATTGGGGGCGCTTCCGCACCTGCTGCTGCACCAGGCTCCGGGGACAGACAGCCGAGACAGTCCTCGTGCTGGTGAGCAAGATGGGCCCCCGGTGGGTGAGGTGTCAGTCCCCACTGAGAGGAGGCAGCCAGCCTCCACCGGAGTCCACTCCCCCTGCATGCTGGACAAATGTCACGACTCCGAACGTGTCCCCCCAGGAGAAGTGTCGGGAAGCCCTGTCCTAAGGGAGCTGATTTCATCTGAAAGACAGATGAGAACGCGAAGCTGTCAACACTGCCTGTCTCTCCTTGGGGTTCCAGCAGTTCCCACCCGGGGTCCCTTGGGGAGCGCAGTGGTCCGGCCCGCCTGCTTCTCCCGTGGCCCCCGGGGCACAGGCTGGAAGCAAGAGCAGGAGAGACCCCCAGGGAGTCAGCACCCTGGCTTTGCCCCGGGCTTCATGGGCTTGGAAACTCTGCTCCCCACTCAGGGGCCCCGTAGCCCCGCTGTCCTGGCCTCTCCAGCAACCTCCCATCTGCCCCCCGAGGCCCTCCGGCTCCCCAAAGGGGGCACTCATGGCTCTCGCATGAAGTCGGCAAGGTCCTGACACATCCCTGCAGCCCTCCGCCACGCGGGCAGCTGCCCTGCTCCCAGGGCCACGGGGAATGCAAGTCTCACCAACAGCCCGAGGCCTCCCGTGACCTCCCAGAATTCCTGAGGCCGGGCACATCCCAGGCACCCCTGTCCTGTCACCGTGTTGGAGGTGTGGCCGGGGCCGCTGGAGGAGATGGTACGGGGGTGATGGTGGCAGTACGGGGACGATGACGGGAGGCAGCAGCTGCTGGGTCTGCAGTTCTGGGCCTTGTCTGCCCTTCTGGAAAGCCCATATGTTAGTGTCTGGGAGCGCTCGGGAAGGAGCAGGAGCACACCGGGGGACTAATGGCCGCAACTAAGCTGAACCCTCCTCCTCGAACAGCATCTAATCGGCTCATTAAGGGAGGATGGGGATGGGGAGTTGCCCAGACGGGAGCAGATTTTTCGTCCTTCTCCGCCTCCCCTACAAGCATACGCACACACGCACATGTGGGAACACGCACACACACGTGTGAACACGCACACAACATACACGTGCACACGTGTGGACACACGGCACTCACATTCCACCTTCCACCCCTCCAACCACAGCAAAGGATCACCACCTGGAAACCACCCAGCACTTAAGGCAGTGTTCCGGGAATCACGGGAAATGAGACCGAGGCCGGGCTGGGGGCTGAGCGGGGTAGGCGTGTCCAGCGGCTGCTCCCAGGTCTGAGGCCACGGCAGCCTCTCTGCTTTGTGAGGCTGGAGAGGACTAAGGGGAATGGGGCCCCGGGCACGCCCTGCAGGAGGGTGGCCACGTAGGCGCGTGGCTTGCTATCCCGAGCTTCGAGGAAGACCCCATGAGCAGGGAACTGTCCCCCGTGCTTCTCACGGCCCTGATCCACTGCGACGGCCATCCTCGCTCAGAGGACACTGACAGGCAGACACACAGGGAGAACGTCATGGGAATGTGACCCTAAGCCAGAGAGGCTGGGAACAGGCTGTCCCTCACGGTCTCCAGGGTCACCCTTGACCTCCAGGAGGGCAGATGTCTGGGTCAGGTCAGCACCTGGGACACTGACTCTGGGCCGTGGGGAGGCAGAGGATCCTGCCAAGCTTTCACGGTTGCACGACCTGGAGGGGAGTGTGCCAACCGCCCAGCAGACAGCATGTGTCCCATGAGGAAGGAACCCTAACTGTCCCTCTCCCACCCCTCAGAGGACAGTTCTGAGCCCCATCGCATGGGTCTCTCCCAGGGTCCTGGCCTGGCCGAGCCCCCACGGCCTGCAGTGGAGACCGGCTCAGCCTTGCACCTCGTATGGCCGATCCGTTTCCCTGTCCTTCACTCCCCAGTATCCCCGTCTTGTCCCCCAGAACGTTGTCTCCTAAAACTCTCTTCCTCCACGCCCCAGTCTTGGGCCTGTCCTTCCGGGGGTAGTGGCTGGGACATGCAGACAGTCCCAGAAAGCAGTGGTCCCATCTCAGGGTTTTGCGACAGCGGCACCGTCCTTGGGAACTCTGGGCTAAGCGGGGACCTGGGTTCTGTGGTCCTAAAGCTTTGTGGCAGCCCCCGGGCTCAGCCTGTGCTGAGGGGCAGAAGGACATCCCCGCGGTCCTGTCCAATGCAGGGCAGAGCCTTCTGGGTGCAGACCGGGAAGCAGGAGGCTTTTGTCCATTTGGGATGACTCGGATGTGGCACAACAAGCTTTGCTGCATTAAGTTCTGTAGACAAATTTCATTTATTCTTTGATTTCGGGAAGTGTATTATTTTGACTCTTGTTTGTAGGTCCTAAGAGACGCCCTTGACTTAATAACAGCTTGTCGAGGGCGAGAGAGAAGGGTCCGGTTTAATTCCTGCACGAGACACTTCACCGCTGAGACCACTTCGGACCCAACGGCTTCTCTCAAAGGACAGCACAGGGCATTGGCGTTTCTTAGAGCACCTTGGGGTCACCGGGCCAGGGGCAGGGACGCCGCACGAGGCCCTGGGCTGCCTCCACGTGGACACACCTGACCCTGGGGCACGTCTCGACACCCTGGTGTGATCTGATGGGCAGGTGCATGGCAGGGTTACCGTGCACGGCCCCCAACGCCACGGGAAAGCAGGTATCACAGAAGGTGGTCTCCCGCGTGGTCTCCCGGCGATCCAAGTCGTGTCTACACCACGCTCTGGAGGATTAAGCCTGCATCAGCGTTAGGTCTGAAACACCACGTACATACTTGTAGTCAAATGCTCTACCACTGAGCTATACCCCCCACCATGTACATACTTGAACTAAAAGATACTTTGTTGCTAAAACATACCAACCACATCACTGCCCCTTCCTCTCACGGAACGGTCTCTCCACAGCCCGTGAAGCTGACCGCATCTCACCCGCAGAACCGCCTCCGAAGCCGGCGTCCGTCCTCTCAAACCCTGCCGCCGTGCGACTTGGGCCACGGAAGGTTCTAGATCTTCTGTTGTCTTTCCCCGTCTTCACAGCCTCCATCTCCGGGAAGCGCGTTCTCCGCTCCTCCCCGCGCGGCACCTCCTCAGCCGTGAGTTCGAGCCGGAGATCGCGGCAGTGCGGTCCCGCGTTCCGGCTCCGCTTGGGGCTCTGGTTCTCCTGCTGCTGGCACCACGTCTGCGGGGACGCCCTCCGCGGACGCCCTGGACCTTCTGTCTGCAGAAGACGCGCCGTCTGGGAAGCTTGATGCAGCGAGTTGTGCTCGGGTTACGCTCGGGTCCTCTTTCTCTTCCGTCGCCCGGGGGCCACGGCAGCCCCCGGGCGCAGAGGCACATGGAGGGTTTGGGGCCCTCGTGCCGATTGTCTGTTGCTGCAGAGCGAATGTTTACGCCCAGAGTGGTGTGACACCACCCGGACTGTGGATCTCCGTGCTGCCCTGAGTCGGAGATCCGGGAAGGGAGGGGGGTGCCGTGCTCGGGGTCTCGCGCCCGGCCAGGCCCTGCTTCCTCCGGATCTCGAGGCCTCTTTCAAGTTCATTTTCATCGTTGGCAGAATCCATCTCCTGTGGCTTGGGGTTCCTGTGGCCCCTTTGGTGTCCGCTTACCCAGGGCTGTCTGTTGCCCTTGGGGCTCAGGGAAGAGGGTCCTTCTCTGGATCACAGGCCTGTCTCCAGTGCCGTGGGAGGGGGCTCCTCCCCACTTGCCATTAACATCACCAAACCCCTTCCTGGGAGAACCCCCAGACATACACAAGGAGGGAGGATGGTACAGGGTGAGGACACAGGTGGCAGACCTGGGGATTCTGCCGACCACGCTCCCTCCCCGCGCCAGGCTCTCCGAGCTGCGACGCAGCCTGCGAGGCTCTGCCATGGGCTTCCGGGTGTTTGCAGGCTCAGACGGCCCGGCACAGAGCGGCCTGCAGAGGGCAAAGCCTCTTCCACTTCCCGTTAGGTTTCCCTTAGTTTCCCCTTAGGTTGCGTGCTGCCAGCTGTAGCCCTGCATTGTGGGACCGTCACTGGCCAGCACCTTCAGAAGGCAGAACGTGGGAGCACGGAGAGGAAATGGCTTTTATAAGCAGACGTCTCAGCCACGAGTCATGCTGCCTCTATGTGCCTTCTTCCCCGCACTGCACAGCAGACTGTCCACCGGGACCATGAGAGCTGCGGACGGCCGGCCAGACCCCCGAGTATCACTGCAGGCAAGTGACAGCGAAGGAACGAGAGAGAGAAAAATCGTTACGCCCATTTCACAAAGTAGAACAGTCTTACTGTATAACCCAGGGGTCATGCCCGTACATATTCACCCGACTAACTGAAAAGCTGTATCTCTGCACAAAAACCCGCATGTGGATGTTTGTGGCGTCTTTCCTTGTAATCGCCAAAAAGAGGCAGGAACTAGATGTGCTTCAGCAGGTGGACAGAGAAGCTAACAGGTGAGTGTCCACGGCATGAGCTACTAGGGAAAAATGAGCGGTGGAACCACGACAGACATGGTGAGTCCTGACCACACACGGCACGCGAAAGGCGCCCGTCAGAACGGCTACGCATCACTCAGCTCCATTTATAGGATATTCTGGAGAAAACAGAACTGTAGAGACGGTAGTCAGGTCAGTGGCTGCAGGGGAGAGGAGGGAGAGGAGGAGGGGCAGGAGAGCACAGGTGCTTGGTTATTCTGTGTGGGGCTGTGACGTGCTTATCACGTGTGTGTCTAAACCTGAGGAAATTCATAGCCCTGAGAGCGAGCTGGGATGCCCACAAATTTTAAAAATATTTAGAAGTTCAGGGGATCTCAGGATGGAATGAAAAATGCATCAGGACAATCCAACTGTATTACAAATATAGGAAACCCCCCTCACTGAGTGAGGTGGGGAGAGGCACTGGCCTGAGTAACTTGGAAGGGCGTGAGTCTCCCACCGAAGGCAGGGGCGCTGAGGGAACTCCGCTCCAGCGGGGAACGCGGTCTCCAGGGGGCCCGGGTCCACCTGCCAACGCTGCTGTGCCGGGGCCGGGCCGGGACGCCCCGTGAGCGGACGCAGGTATAGGGAGCTGGGGGTCTCTCTGTGCATGGACAGCCGAGCAGGAGGGGCCAGAGCGGAGGCGGGGGCCACAATGGTGCCGGGCAGGAGTGTCAGGTGAGCACGTGTCCAGGTCGTGCACACCCCGGTGGCTGTGCACGGAGATGTTCCCCGATCTGCGTGCACATGCAGTCACAATACACAGGCACGTGTCTCGCTCTACCGGCCAGCTGCTATGGAGCAGTGACAGCCGCACCCAACACCCAGACCTCGGCCGCCAGCATCCAGCAGCCGAGAGAAGCCGGGCGTCTGGGAACAACGGACGCGTCCAGGACCCGGACAAGACACGTGCATCCGAAGTGAGTGTGGGTCCTCCCATGTGCCAGAGAGTGAGCACACGCTCAAACGCACACCAGTGGGGGAAAAGCCAGCTGGAGGGGTGCTCAGCGGCCAGAGCTGGAACAGCTCCAGCAACAGAATAAATAATGTAATATTGGATTATAACGCAAAGTGCAAATTAATATCCTTGAGGCCATTTAGCTAGAAACAAATTAGGCCATAAACAAGGAAATGGGGATGAGTAGACACAGCTCCCAGGCCAGAAAATCCCACCTACGCAGGCGGACACCCCGCTCCAGGAGGGGAGCGTGACCCCACTCTAGGCATGGGCCGTCCTCGGTGACTTCCTTCCCAAGCGGGCAGTCTGGAAAGGGGTGGGGAGAGCCCCCGGTCGCGGACAAACAGTGTGACCAGCACGACACGGCCAGATGGGCAAACCGACCTCCTGGTGTAAGTTGCGTTGATAGCAAGTGTCCTTGCTGCGTGCGGTGACGATGGCGCCTCACCGCTGTGGCCTTCCTCCCCCGACTCACGACCTGGGTCTGAAAATGAGAGAAGCGTCCGGCACATCCCGACGGGGACAAAACCTACAACATACCTGACCAGCGCGTCCCACAGCTGCTGTGGTCGCTGAAAACAAGGAAAGTTGGGGACCCGCTGGTGCCAAAGGAGCCCCGTGGTGAGCTGAGGTGTTCTGGGCGGGACCCGGAACCGGACGGACACAAGACAGAGACCAAGGAAACCTCGACATGGACGTTTACCAGTGGAAATGTCTCAGCATCGTTTGTCCCTTGTGCCAACAAGGTGACCCTCGGGGAGGACGTTAACTGCCGCATGAGCCAGCTGCGAGGTGCACGGGAGCTCCGGCCACTGTCGCCGCCTTCCTGTCGGCATGAGGGTACGGCCAGCTTGGGGGGTTCGGTAAAGCGCATGCGCACGTTGCCCTGAGGCAGAAGCTGTGTCCAGAGCAGCCGCAGTAGCCGGCGTTTCCTTCCTCGGCGCCGGGAGACTCCGGCCACCGGCCACCATCCGCCGCGAGGACCCCGCAGCTCCCTGGCTGCTCACATTCCGCACCGTCAGGCCCGGCACCGGCTGTTTGGGGGAAGGCATCGTGTGTGGGTGGGAAAGTCCCCAGTTGGTTTCCGGGGGGCTCGGCGCGGACTTCCTTCCACGAGGTGGCATCCACTCCTGCAAGAGTTTCCGCTCAGGTCATGCCCGCGGCCCCCGCCCTGTCCCCAGACAGCTGCCCCCAAATGCCCACGCTGAGGGCCGTCAGGAGGACCTGGCACACAGTGGGTCCACAGTCGGGGTGGGACTCCTCAGGAAGACTGCGACACATCCACCCGCGTGTCCCCTGGCCCGCAGGGCAGACGGTGGGCGTGCATGACCGCTGGCCCTCGTTAGCACCGACAGCCCCTCCAGCCGCGCTCGGCACTGGGCGCTTAGATAACCCCCACGTGCCCATGCAGGCCGCTCGCGCCGGGGCGGGGTGTGCTGAAAACCCGGTCCCCTCGTGCGGGCAGAAGGTTCTCACCTGAGACACAGGACACATGGGCTGAAGATGAAACAACTGTGAAGTTGGAATTCTTTACACTCAAGATGACCGTGAAGTATCGGCGTCAACGCGGCCAGGTGGCCCTCGTAAGCCGGAGCCCTGGGTGCCGGAGGGTGTAAGCCTACAGCTGCCACATGGCCTGATGTTGGTCTGGAGGAGCGTGTGCGCTGGACAGAAGCCTCCCACCCAGTTCTGCTCCCAACAGGCCCCTGGGTCAGCTTCTCACCGCAGATCCCCTCCCGTGTGCTCCCTCCCCCGCCCCGACCAGGACAAGATCGACCCGAGGAGCCCGTGTCCTGTACGGAAGAGACTGGCCCTGCCTGGGCTGTCTTCTCCCGGACCATCATCACATACCCCCCTTTCTTGCCGGCAACAGAGAAGAAAGAGGGACTTTTTCCTCCCACGCAAGACGAGGTTCCTGGTGTGCCGAATGGCTCCAGGTGGGCTCCAAAGGGAACAAATCCAAGAAGGACAATGTCAAAAGAAGGGTCCTCAGAGAAGAAAGATCCACACCCTTCGCCCCTCCCCCACCTGGTCCTGGAGCTTGGGGCTCTGAGCAGCCGCTGTTCAAATCATTTGGGGTCACCGACAGCTTAGAGAATTAGGTGGGATCTATGAACACTCCACAGAGTAATGTGCAGAGACAGAGACACACATTCAACTTTGCTTAGGATTCTCGTGACTTTCAGGGTCCACAGAGCCTGTGAAGCCACGTTCAAAAGCTCCATCCCAGTGCGTGCCACTCCCCGTAACGAATACATGACTACAGAGACAAAATTAGACATCTACCTCATCGCCAACACAAAAATAAATTCCATACGGAGTAAAGACCTAGATGTGAGATGGGAAACTGTAAAACATTTTAAAAAGCACAAGAGAATGTTTTTATTGCATCCTGGAGGCGACGAGACAATAAACACACAAATCAGAAGCGAAACGGCCCAACAGAAGAGTGGACAGACGGCAAGAGCCCCAGTTCACAACCGGGCGAGACCCCAGCGGTCGATGAGGCGTGAGGGAGTGTGCCTCCCCGCCGTAATGATGCCCGGCTCACATCCATCCCCGTAATGATGCCCGGCTCACATCCATCCCCGTAATGATGCCCGGCTCACATCCATCCCCTGACAAATGCTGATGAACCTGATAACGGCAAACGTTGGCCGGGACGTGGAGACACAGGAACTCTCATCGTCCCCAGCGGGCGGTAAATTGCTAGAACTACTTTGGAGAGCAATTTGGCAGTTCCCACGGAAGCCGCGATTGCTCGAGCTCCCCAAATGACCCGGCAGTTCCACTCAGGGTGGCTCCCCGCAGGTGACCTCGCACACGATCACAAAGCTGGTTCTCAGAGGCGTGCCTAAGACAGAGAATATGGCAACCAAAAAAAAAGATCTCTGAGTGGGGAAATGGGTAAACATTGGTTATTCATGCCACAAAATACAAAACAATAGTTAAAGTGAGTGAACTAGGTCTCTCTCTATCAGCGTACATAAATCTCCAAGACAGGATATCGAGGGAAAAGGGAAAACAAGAGACAAAAGGATTCGGGCAGATGGCCCCCGTGTGTGAGTTTCTAAGGCACAAAACACCACCGCGCTCTGTGGTGAGCACACGCGGACGTCCTCCGGGCAGCATGAGTCTGTGAGGAGAGAGGAAGGCTTTCCCTGCCATTTTCCAGAAGCGCTGACAACAGACAGGGTGAGCAGCCGGCACCTGCCACTTTGGGTAAATACGTCCATTATGTGCTTGTTCAGACTGCGAACTTCAGAAGTAACTCACACTTTTATTTTTTTAAACAATGTTTCACAATTTTCTGTATTTTTGTAAACAATGCATCATCTCTGAGGTGGCTGGTCCCCCTGTGCTCCAGGAGCCCCGCACGGCCCAGCTCAGGGTGGGACACAACTGCAGTGTCATATGGGATGGAGAGCCCCACTTCCCATGGCAGCAGACTCCCCGTTCCCTATGGGACGGAGCACCTGTTTCCTGCGGGACAGAGCCTATATTTTTTGCAGGAACTTCCATGCTCAGACTGCAATGGCCCCACTGAGGGAGATAGAGAGGGTTGTACAGGGCAGCCAGGGTGGCTCTCTCCCAGGACCAGACATCGAGCTGAGAAGTGAAGAAGAGGAAGGTCCAGTCACTTGGGAAAATGGAATTTTTTAGGCAGAAAAAACAAAATTTTCAAAGGCCTCTAAACCAGGAGAATCTGATGTGGAGGAAAGCCAGCCTGACTGGAGCATAACCCGGGAAGGAGGTGTTGGACCTAGAGCAGAGGTAGAGACACGCTGAGCCCTGATCCCAGCCACTGACTGAGCCTGAATCCTTCATACACCGAACGTTGATCACACCCCGAGCCCTGACCCAGGTTTTACTCTGAGGAGCCCTGTCCCTGCCCATGGGCTGAGCCCCAATCCTTGTAACAAACCAAACTCTGATTCCTGGTCCCAGAGTAGCCCTGATCCCTAGTCAGGGTCTGAGACCTGATTCCTGGCCACAGACGGAACCCCGATCTCTGGTCACAGGTTCCATCCTGATCCCTGGTCATGGGTTAAGCCCTGAGCCCCCCTTGTTCTGAACCCTCCTTTTCCCTGGCTGCTTCTTGGGGGCAAGATCAGAGGAGGGCTGCGGCTGGCTCTGCCGTGCCCCACCCTCCTGCATGCTGCAGCGGGGCCAGTGTCTGGCCTGGCCCACGCGGTTCCCTTCTTGGCAGGTGTGTGAGTCCCGGAGGCCATGTCGGGGCACGAGGCAAAAGGCAGCGGTGTATACGTGCCTCTGCAAAGCCACCATTTGGTCCACGATGGGTACTAATTGCTCTCAGTGGTGCCTGGTGCTCTGTTAAAAAAAAAAATTTTTATGTTGATTTTATTGAAAAACAGAAATAGCACAGCATATGTTCGGACCATCTTCAGTGCTAACTGGCAGTGCGGAGGGGCCCGCATCCCAGGCCCCCTTGAGAACCTGCAGGGCTGCGGACGGGACCCGCAGAACCCAGCCTCTGTCCTGAGGGCTGCTCACCGGTGGGAGGGGCATTCTGTAGGTGGCCGGGTGAGGACTTCACTGTGTTTGCTGGAGACCGGACAGCTCGGGGCAAAAGTGTCCCCAGGAGCCTTTGTCTGGAGCCCCACCTCCTGCGGTTTGTCTACCTGGGAGGTCAGGCACGGAGCAATCAGGTGGGGGGGGATGGTGACCACCTGGCCATGCCGTTGAAATCATCAATATCAGCGATGATGCCGATGGAGACGGAGAGCTGGGCCGTGGCCACAGTGTGGAGGACGCCCAATAAAGACACCTGTCCCGAGCATCCAGGAAAATGCCAGAGAGGGACAGACAGGGCACGAGTGTCCAGGAACAACCCAGAAGCCCAGCAGAGCCGGGTATGGAAGCTGCCAGTCCACCCTAGGTCCACCCCACTACCCAGTTGGCCTGGGACAGAGCCTGCGGGTCTGCGGACCCCAAGCGTCCACATGCAGGGCTCGGCTTTGGGGCCAGAGGACAAGGAAGCCAGCAGACTGTTGCTGCCCCTCACCAGCGACAGTGGTCTACGCTCAGGGATCGGAAGGGACTGGGGTTCCCATCCCCCTCTGCCTCTGGGTATGTCTCTGCCCATCTCTAGCTCTCTGACTCTGTCCCCTGTGTTTGTATCTCTGGGTTTCCATCTGTCTCTTCACTTACCTGTCTGTCTGTCTTTCTTCTCACTCCCCCTCCTGTTGCCGGGCTCACCCAGCACTGCCCCAGGCCGATGACGGAGAGGGTTCTCTGGACCCTCAGAACTTGCCCTGTACTGGAGGAAGACAGAAGCCCAACACGGGGGCGAGGGTTCGAGGTTGGTGAGCACAAGGGTTCACTTTGGCCCCGAGGGAATGTAGTCTCTGTGGGGGTGGGAGGGCAGGGAGGGACAGAGGGAGGGAGTGAGGTGGGAGCTGCTCCAGCGTGTGAGTGGGGCTGAGCACCCAGAACCTCTTGGGGACCCTGGAAAGCAGGGAGGTATGGGCGCTGCTCTGGCAGGGTCGACTGCGTGCTCTGGGAGGGTCACCCTGGCCATCGTGTGAACGGATCATTTCAGGGACAACACGCAAAGTAGGTTTGACCTCCAGTGCCCCCTGCCGAGCCGTGTGACGTGGGATGAGTGAGCGAATGGGCAGCCTCACACTCCGAGCATCTCCGGGTCCATAGCAGTGTCTGCTTGTCAGGAGGCGGGGGACCAAGCTATGCAAACAGCCAGCTGCCCACACACCCCGACCTCTCACCTCCAACCTCCGGCCCCACTCGATCGCCCCTCGAAGGATCCCAGCTCTTACTCCATCTCCACACCATGCCCTGGAGAAGCACTTAGAAGTGGTGGCCGACTTGTCCTGGCCATCCCCTCCCCTGTCTGCTTCTGTGGCAGCAAGTCCCACATGCTCGGTGCCCCCGGCTCTGCCCCCGTCCCCTGCCATCCACCCCGCGTCTCTCCTGTGCCTGCAGTAGCCGAGCATGTTCTCACTCTTGAGCACCCTCCCACCCCATCTCCAGCCTCTGACTGGCCCCCAGCACAATAGGCCTGGCAAGTGCATGCTGGGACTCATGCCCGGGGCCCTGAACCGGGCCTGTTCAGTAGAACGAAGCTCCCACTCGTCTTGCAGGCCGACCCCCCGCTTCCCACCCTGCTGTCCAGGACCGCTGATCACCGTCTGACCACCGAACCCACTGCCAGCCGGCCCCTCCTCGCTGCCCAGCCCCTCCCCTGTCCCATCCCCCCAGGGCTGCCTGGAGACACAGTGCGAAGGCAGACCTGACCTGCTGACCCACACCTGTCCCGCCTCGGGGGCTGCCAGAGCTGCCGCCAAGCGGCTGAGCCAGGCACCCTCAGGCCTTTTGCCAAGAGCTCCTCCTGCGGGATCCCTGCCCCACCGGCCCCGGGAATGCCCTCCCTGCCGCACACCCACACTCCCCCGGAATGCCTCCCCAGAGAAGCATGCCCTCACTCTGTCAGCCACAGGGCCCTGCAGCGGGCCGATGGCGGGAGGTCCTGGCCCCACTCTGATCGCTCCGCTGCGGGGCAGGGAGGAGAAAAGCGCTCCCTCTGTCCCTCAGTGCCTCTGCCCACCACAGCGCCTGCGGCACCCTCAGGATCAGAAGACCTTAGGTAAGCGCGAGGTCAGCCCACTGGACGGATGCACGGACCTGAGTGGTGCAAAGGGCCGGCCGTGTCTGCAGGGTGAGGATGGGACCTCAGCCGGGGCCTGCGATGCGTGAGCCTGGGAGGCGGGACCCCCTGGGCCTCAGGTGCCCTGCTGCAAGATGAGAACAAGGCCAGAGCAGGATGACCCGGCGGCCAGAGCCCCAGCCCGACGCTGACCCCAACCATGTCCTACATGCCACGTCCGCAGAGCGTCCGCTCTGGGCCAAGCCCTTCTCCGCTGCACCCCTCCCGCGGGCACGACCTTATCTCAGCGCCCGGCACAGGGATGCGGAGGAGACTCTGAAAACCAAGGACAGCTCCCGAGCACCTGTGTCAGGGGCTCTACGGGGCTGCCTGCGTCTCCTCCCTCTGGCCAGCGGCTGGCGGAGTGGGCGGTGGGGACGCCAGCAGGAAGCCCTGTGCTCCACGCCCTCTCCGCCGCCTCCATTCTGGAAGGTGCGAATTCTGACAGGCCCTGACAGCCGAGCCAGGGAGCCAAGGCTGCACGAGACTCGCATCCTCCTCCGCCAGAGCCCACCACCCGGGGCCAGACACACAGAGGCAGCTGCAAAGCACCCGCCCCTGGGGGCCACGCGGTTGGGTGGTTCCCTGTCACCAGAGGATTGTGTCGAGTCTCAGCCCTGTCAGGTGACTCACACCCAGCGCTGCCTGTGACCCTGCTGTGGTGCATCCTCCGCACACCACAGACCCCCTGGAAATGGAGGGTTGGGAGCCACCCCAGGAACCTCTACCCTGAGCGGGCTTCAGGGCCAGAGAACCTGAGCACGCCCCGGGCCACGGCCCCGGGAGAGGGAAAGGCCCCAATGAACTGGAAACACCTGCTCTTCCATCTCGGCCAACACCGGCCCCGGAGAGAGAACAGAGACCCCGGATGCCATGGTTGCGGCTGAAGCAGCCATGTCCCAGAGCGCTAGCTCTCAGGGCTCTCTGTCCAGAGATGGGTCCCCCGCAGAGGAGAGGAGCAGGATCACGGAGGGAGGGCGTCGGGTGGCCTCTCAGGCACAGAAGGGCTCTTTTGTTCGTAAAGGGGCAGCCCCCCCGCTGGATGGGGTCCAGGTGACATGCAGGGACCTCCAGCTACCTGGGATGGACCTCTGGGGTATGAGTCCTCTGCTCTGGACGTGTCCAAACAGAAGATGGAGTTCGGGGCCCCAATTCCAGCGTGTGCAGAGACACAGCCCAGGTCCAACTGTGGACTCTGGATTCTCTGCCCTGTGCTGGATGGGAGAGCGCACAAGGGCCAAAGGCTCAGACTCAGACACCAGCAGACCTAAGCTGACTCCTCCCGGCCTGACCCTCTCTGTTGGGATCAGGGCCGTGGAACACGCTTCACCTTCCCTTTCACGGTATGGTGCTCAGAAGGCTGGCAGGATCTTCCTGCTGTGGGCTCGCCAATCGAGGGCAGAGCCTCAGCTTCTGCTGGGAGGTGGAGGTCATGCCGTCTGCCGCATGGGACGGTAACCCCACGTGGTTCCAAGTCATTGCCTCCCACTCCCCGGAAGACGGGGCTGGTGGTGGAGGTGAGTGGCTTACACTGCAGACCTCCCTGCCGACCAAGCGGTCCACCATGGAAAGGACGGCCCCGTAGGCTGAGATCCTGGCTCCCAACCAAGGTCAAAGCGAGTGGCAGATGGCCAGGTTCTTCCCTGGGGTAAGCAGTGTGGCCAGATGACCCCCACGAACCTCCCCTCACCGGACAGCTACGGGTTCAGGGCAGTCTCAAGGCCGTGGCCATCCCAGACAAGGGGCCCCCACGCACCTTGCTCTTTCTCATTTAACTTCACGATAAAGGGGGCCTGAGGGAAGGAGAGAGAGAAACAAGAAAGCACAGATTCTGAGGTTTTAGTTTCTCGAGCTAGAAAATGAGAGCGAAACAGAGTGAAGGTGACGGGGAGTGGGTCCGCGTGCCTTTCCAGACACGCCGAAGCCAGGCCATCCAGGCTGCCCGTCCATCCAACTCCAGAAAATGAGTGGACTGAGCCTAGGAAGCTGGAGTTCATCCTGTGGGAAAGAGGGGACCCTGTATCCAAAGGGCGAGGTGGCCACCACAGGCAGGGCCCAGACAAGCATTGTTGTGGACAAGTGGGCGGATCATGGGGCTGGTGCCCAGCACCGGGAGGCTGGTCCACAGGCCCGAGGACCCAGAGCCTGTGTCAGTGGACATTCTTACACACTAGGTGCCAATCAGAAGATGGGAACCACTCGGGGTTACAAGGTTAGGGCGGAAAGGAGGCTGAGAGCTACACCAGTGTCCAGGCGCCAGCAGTGAAACCCTGGACCCTTGGCCAAAAGGGGCCTAATGCACGACTCGGCATTCACCGTGGCCAGGAATGGTGCAGGATGCTCTCAAGTCAAGACTAGTGGACAAATCCTTCACCTTGGGGAGCAATGGGATCCTTTTGGAGTCCTTGAACACCTCTTGTCTCAGGCCAGGCCCAGAACAAGAGGCCCCCGGCTGGGGGTACCTGGAGGGTTCAGTCCATGAAGCGTCTGCCTTTGGCTCAGGTCATGATCCTGAAGTCCTGGGGTGGAGCCCCCCATGGGCACGGGGGGGGTCCCTGCTCAGCGGGGAGTCTGCTTCTCCCTCTGGCCCTCTCCCAGCCTCCACTCATGCTCTCTCTCTCTCTCTCTCTCTTTCTCAAATAAATAAATAAAATCTTAAAAAACAATTTAAAAGAGGCTCCAGCTGGGAGAGGAAGGGAACCAAGTGTTGGGAGGTATGGTTAGGCAGACGAGCTCCAGGCTCTGCAGTGACTGCTTTCTTCTCTCCGTGAAACCCTCGGTAGGAAAGCCCCTTGCCTTCTCCTCTCAGTTCTGTCCAGTGCAAGGCTCCATGGTGCATGGGTCGCACTGGCAAAACGGAGTCATGCCCCCACCGAGCACCTGTGACATGTCTGAGTATGGTGAGGTCTAGCGCAGTGTTCTTTATCTCATTATGCCGGCACAGTCCCTGCTAAGAGTACGTGAAGGAACGGATGTATGCCTTAGTGAATGTGTGCATGCACAAACCAACGAATGAGTGTGTGAACTGATGGAATGTGTGCACGAACCAATGGATGAGTGTGAAAGCACACATGCATGCAAAGCACAGAGGTTCAGGTGCGGAGCAACCTCTCTAGCTGACACTTCCCACTGAAGTCTGAGCCTGGAAAATCATTTAATCCACACTTGGGGTAGTTGCCTGATTGGTCTCCCCAGAGCCCACACTGCAAGGGCCCACCCCTTACAGGTAGTGCAGAGGGTCATCTCCACCCTGTTCAAGGGCACGGCTGGACGGAGAGAATGCTGGGGGGGGTGAGGCTTCTCCCCAGCCTGCCGGGCCCAGGGCGTGCCCACATGGGTCGTGCTGCCAGCCCAAAGGACCGCTGTCATGGGGGTCTTGGGAGGGATCCCGGGGAGGGATTCGGAGGCCTGGAAGGAGGGGTTGTGTTGTGCACGTGTTCCGAGGGGAGGGCAAGGCCCAGCTCTTCCGTGCCCATTTTTCTGGGGGTGGTACTACGTGTGGGCTTTTACACCTCTCTCTATTAACGCCTCTCTCTCCTCCTCCAGATTCTAATCGCCTTCCAGAAAACAGCTGCTATTAGCTTCTCCCCTGAGCCTCCAAATCCCCGGTGCTCAGCAAAATTCCCCTCTGATTGAAGCAGCTGCGCTGGGAGCTGAGCGTCCGCCTTCAGAGCTCATCAAAGCCCCTCAAAGGGGAGATTAGCAGAGCATCCCATCAGGCCCGGCATTGTCGCCGTTCACCGCGCCAGCCGCGCTCGGCCACTGTGGGCCTCGCGGAAGACACGGAATTAGAGAGTGCGGGGCTCTTAGAAGCAAAGGCTTTCAGAAGCACGGAATCATCAAAATCTTCCCCCAAAATCAGCTTAGGGTGTTAGAATTTTAAGGATGCATCCTTTCAGACGCTCAGACTCTTAGAAGTCACCTAGAATTTTATTCCCATTAAATTTGGGGTAAAATAAATACATCGACCATCTGACACCAGTGTTGGAGCTTAGCTTCTTAGTTATTAAAAGCCCAGAGCTGCGACAGCTGTGGGTCCAGAAATCATGCAGTCTGGGGGTTGGAGGGAGACAGGACTCTGAAAGCATCCATTCCCCCCAGTGCTCCCTTCAGAGTTGCCCTCCCCTGCCTGTCATGGCTCACTGCTGGTCCCCAAGTCTGCCCCTCATTAGCCTAGGTCCAGGTGGTCTCAGCATGCGGAAGACACTTCCCATCCCCTGTGACTAATGACCCCAGACCCCACCAGAGTTCCCTGCAGGCTCACACCCAGTCCCCTGCCCCACTGTACATTCTCGCATCCTGCCACCCTGCCCCTGCACTGGGTATGTCCACACCCAGCATCCCGGCCCTCCCTGTGCATGCTCACGCCCCAGCCCCCTGTCCCCACCAAGGTCCCAGGAGACCCCCAGCCTGAGGCATTCGCAGGCTCCATCCTGGAACTACTTGCTCCAAGGAGACCCAGGACTAACCACAAGAGTCAGGCAGAGGCAGGGACATCCCCCAGTGGGGATGGGGTCCTGGAATCCCCCAGCCCTCACCATCCCACGCTCACCAGGGCCCATGGGCATCCGGTCTCAGGGCCAGACCCTCTGCACAAACATCAGACACCCTATAGAGGACCACAGGGAGGGGGTTCAATTGGGCGTGCTCACAAACTAAGTCCCAGTCTCACCCATGAAATGGGCCATTGGATCCCTTTTTGGGGTCACTGGGGTTAGAGAGCTGGTACATGCAGAGCACCCAGTGGGACACCCAACACCCACAAGGTGCAGGGAATTAGAGGCACCCAAGTGTCCCGACACCACAGAGCCCGGGAGGAGGTGACAGGGACAGTGGGGATAGGCAGGGGAACTATACACCGTGGGGGGAGGAGGGATTCTGCAGGCTCCCCAGTGCAGGCGCCCCTGGAGACTTCCCCTTCAGAAGACCCCTTGAGACACCCCACACCCACCCAGGACCCCTATGTCACCGGTAGTCAGATAAGGCTGACTCAGAGTCCTTCTCTGTCACTCACAACAACAGAAGGACAGGGTGGGCTTCAGGAAGTAGTTGCTGCAGCCAGAGAAGCGGAGTATGGGGCCCCGAGACCACAGCATGCCTCCTCTCCCCCATCCCTGCTGCTTTGCTCTGGCCTGTCCCGTCCTGGTCCCCCTTGACAATTGCAGTGGCCTCTCTATTTCCCTTCCTGAGACACCCCACTCATTGTCTCCACCTCTGTCCACCCAGGTGAATCCCTGCAGTTCTAGGGACTCACAGGCCCAATCGCCACTACTGGTCTTGGCATTTGAGGCTCCCCACTTCAGACTGGAACCTACCTGCTTGTTCCCTGCACACTCCTAGGCGCCTCCTGTCCCCACCACACGAGGTGGCTCTGGACCTCCACTACTTGGCAAGTTTCCTGGCCTCTGGACTTCTGCTCCCTAGAATGTCCTTCTCTCCCTGGTGGCCTCCCCTTTCACAATCCAGATGCATGACCCCCTCGGTGGCACTGTCCCCAGCAGCAATCACGAGGACCCTGACAAATCAGCTCACCCTGTACCGACACGGGCACACGTCATGCTCAGAGTGGTGCAGTAACTGGGCAGGGTCACACGGCTTGTGACCCTGCCCTAGGAGCCTTTAAGTCGTGCCTAAAGAAGGCCACAGGGCCAGGGGCTTCAGCGGGTGCTGATGACGAAGGCACTCTCTTGGAGGTGGCTGCTGTGGGAAAGCTGGGAAATGCACCAGATATGGCCCTGTGGCCATCTATAAAGTGGACTGACATTCCATCTACTGGATGGGGCTGAACATTAGCTAAGATGATGTTGTACAAAATACCACAGCACCTTGTACACGACAGGTGCTCCTCAAACAGGGGCTCAGCAAACTGGTGCTCAGCAAACTGAGTGTTCCCAAGCCAGGCAGGGGGCAGGAGCGGGGAGTCTTGGGAGACTGTGCCCACCTCTTGGGGCTTCTCCGAACCTCTGCTTTTTCTGCTACATCAGGAGAAGGAAGTTGGTTATTTTGCCCCCTGCCTTCCCGGTCACCGTGTGCGCATGTTCGGGGGACCGGTTTTCCGTCTGCTGCCCTTACACAGGTGTCACCTGTCAACTATCTTCACCAAATTAACACCATTTAAAATTTCCAGATCCCTGCAGCACACCCAGAATTACTGCCATTCCCATAATTGTTTACTGTGATCTTATGGCACCGTTTGCCTGGTAGAACTTGCCAAGCCTGTTGCAAATATTTGCACCTGTGCTGTTCACAGCACCACGGTGCAGGAATGTCAGGAGCTCCACGCTCAGAGGAGAGCACGGACACTCCCGGAAGTCGCTGTTGGCAGAGCAGCGGCACAGAGACCCGGCAGTGTGGGTCTCGCTCTGCACTCGGCTGCCCAGCGGCCGCTCCCCTCCGGATGGCAACATCTGGCACTGCCCCTGAGGACCCACCCCGTTCCCAACCATCCCCTACAGGGAGGTGTGGGACACGGCCAGGCCCATCCCCAGCACCAGGATCGAGCACGTGACCCAGTCCGGCCAATTAGCGTCATCTATCCTGGACTGGGGACGATGGTAGAGCTCCATCCCAGGACGTGTCCTGGAAGCATGAGGAGACAGGGACCATCTTCTGGGACTGGCCGAGGTGCTTGGGCGCAGGCCTAGAGCCGCCCAGCCTGCTCTCAGAGTGAGGATGACAGGAGAGCTGAACAGCAGAGATGATAATATCCTGGAGTGCCCGGGCCTCCCTCTTGAGCTTGAGCCCGGTGGAATGAGTTTCTGTGTCCTGAGATCAGAAGAATTCTGAATAACACACTCCAAACCCTGTGTTTCCTTCTTGCTGATCCTGGAGAAGGAGGTCAGGCCCATGGAAGAGGTGGGGGCCTGAGCAGGGGACGGATTTAGATGCAGGAAGATAGGGTTATCAGAGGAGGGGCCCGTGATCCCGCAGCTGCCCTCCCTTTCCTGGACTGTGGGCCTGGCCTCTGATTCCTGAGACCCTCAGAGTGGCCCGTGCCCCAGACTGCAGCCGGCGCGTAGCCTCACAGTGTGGCTGTTGGACTCTAGACACACCCAGCTGTGCGGGGGGAGGGGGGCCAGCAGCAGTCCTGCTCTGCACTAATGACAGGAGGCATTTGCCCTCTGTGCTCAGGAAAGCCCTGCGTGTCGACCATTATAAACCCAGTACAGGTGAGCTGAGCATCACCGGTGGTCAGGTTCCCAGGGGCCACCCTGAAATGAGCTTCTCTCACCATGGAAGCCCCTCTGGGGGGGGCGGTAGGGGCCAAGTCAGCCCCAGAGCTCCTGCAGCCTGGGAGGCCATTAATCTGACCCCAGGGAGCTGGGCTTATGAGGGGCAGGGTTGTCTGAAAGCTGGGGCAGAAGACACTGGTCTTCATCTAACTACAGAGGACTGGTCTGAGGCAGGACTAAGTTCGCAGGACTAAGCATCCCTGTGAACACTGGCACAGCAGGCCCTGGGGGCTACAGCTGCAGGGGGTCAGGACTTGGTGGAGGACGGGGTTGACCCACAGCCTCACCTTGCGCCAGACTCTTGGGCCAGTGCTGGCGGGTTCTTCCTCTACCAGTCCTATAGCTGATCTGGGCTCCACGCTGCCCTTGCTAGCCCGCCACATTGGACAAGTGTCTGGCCCCCTGCACCTGCAGAAAGAGCTGGGAGAGTGGGGTCCAGGAGCTGCAGAGCCCCTCCCCTTGGCTCCTCTGTGCACTGCCCACCCACGCCAGGGCGCAGGCTGCTTGGGAGTCAGTCCGGAAGGTCAGGGGCCCCGCAGTCTGCTCCCAGCTCCAAGGCCATCCCCGGTCCCCTCCCCTCCAGCAAAGGCAATCCAGCTGCCAGGTCCCACCAGCCCTCGGTCCACCAGCTCTGCCAAGAAGAAGCAGATCCAGGAGAGGGAGGCTTGGGTTCTAGAATTTTCCTTCCCATACTTCTCTGCTTTCTTACTGGCTTCTGGGAAGGCCATTTGCTGCCAGGGAAGCCCACTCATTCACAGATCCAACAGGGCGGCCATGGAGGAAGAGCTTTGTACCCACAGATCTGGACAGGAAGTGCTCTGCCCCCAAGGATGCTGCCTGAGAGTTCCCGTGTCCCCACTGTGCAGGGGAGGATGCTGAGGGACCTCATGTGTGGCATCACTGTCTGTAAGGGGTGGGGGCCCAGTGGGCACTCAGCCCAGACACCTTTGAAATCCCTGCTTTCCATCTGTTGCAGTGGTCCTCCATGCTGGGCTACGCCCTCCCCACAGACCTCCATGGCTCAGTCCCACATTTTATACCACCTCGCCTGTCCCTTCCCACCTGTCCCTCAGCCTGGCTGCTTGGGGCATATCTCCTGCAGACTCTGACCCAGTACTCCAGGAGTGTGGGCCACGTGGACGCCTCATGCCTTCTTTAAAGTGTTTTGATGACATTGGTGTGGCTGTGATGGTGCTTAGAATTTCTGCTTGAACCCATGAGAAGTTCGTCCTTCATGATGAAACTTGACAAGCATTTCTGTTTGGGTAAGGAATGAGAAGAATGTGCCAATGGCCAGCCATCCCATGTTCAGTTTAACATCAAACTAGAAATAGTGCCTGGGTGATTAGCCAGACATATTGAGGAAAATGAAAGTCCAGGAAAATAAAGATCTAAGTTATAAACAAAACTTTAAAAAATTAAAGTATAGAAACATATTCTATGACCTCATAGTAAAGAACAATTTGTAAAATGAAACAAAATGGATAATAGGGGAGAAAATGATCAATTTGGATATATCAGCATAAAAATCTTGTCTCTTAAAAAGGGCCATAAACATAGTTAAACATACTTTAACTCTGAAAAAGGCCATAAACACAGTTCCTGACAAGACTTTCACAACATATAGCAAAGAATGGATCAGTATGCAGAATACATAAAGAACACCTATAAATCAGTAAGAGGACAAACAGCCCAATGGAAAAATAGGCCAAGCCCACAAACAGGCAGCTCACCAAAGAGGAAGTCACAATCACAATATTTATCAGTACTTGTCCACTCATGTGTGAGGGTTAATTCAGCATGAATTGAAATAGCACTTCACATCCAAGGCAATGGCAAAATCTCAGAAGTCCGACAGTTCCAGGTGGCAGGAGTAGGTGGGATATGGGAAGGCCTGACTGTGTCTGTGTGCGTGAGCTCTAATACAAGCACTGGTGTCATCTAGGAGCATGAGACCCTGCAATGCCCCATCCATGCATGCACCCTACAGAAATCAGGGGTGGAAGGTGGTGCGACCGCCTGGCCAAGGTCCAAACCCTCGGTGATTTCCTGGGGTGTCTCCTGATCATTTCTCTCTAAGCAAGCCATGCACTTTCTCTGTACCTCCATTTTCTTAGCTGAGAAATGGGTGCTTCCCCATCAGATGTCACTGTGCAGATTCCATGAGAAGATGTACATAAAGTTACTAGAACATGGTGTTTGGGTGGCTCAGCTAGTTCAGCATCTGACTCTTGATTTCAGCTCAAGTCATGATCTCAGGGTGATGTAATCGAGTCCCACATAGGGCTCCAGGCTGCTTGCAAAGTTTGCTTGAGATTCTCTCTCCCTCTCCCTCTGCCCCTCTGCCCAGCTTACACTCTCTCTTTCTCTCCCTCCCTCTCTCTCTCTCTCTCTCTCTCTCTCTCTCATAAATAAATAAAATCTTTAAAAAACTACTAGAACAGCATGTGACATGCAACAAGGCTGACAAAGGACAGCTTTGTCATTGTGACATTGTTTGCAACAGGAAACCTTGGAAACAAGCTAAATGCCCATCGGTGTAGGAATGAAAGTACACGTTTAAATTATCTTCACAGGATGGAACACGCAGCAGCCTTAAAAACGTATAAAATAAACCTATATTATCAACATGAATAGATCTTAAAGATAAAATGTTGAGTGCAAAGAGAAATTCCAGAACATTACTTACACCATAATCCCATTTATGTAAATGTTTAAACACAGAAAACAATAGACCATATTGTTTATGGTGCTTGTATGTAGGAAGGTATAAAACATGGACTAATTTCTCCCCAATTTATGATACTTGGTTGCCTCCAGGAAGGGATTTTTTCACTTGGGGTGACAGGGACGTGATTAAATCCTTTCTGGTTTTCTGGGGCTTGTTATTGACATTTGTCCTTTTGGCAAAGCTCCTCAGAGTGTCCCATCACACCCAGAAGACCCCATCCACCCGACAACCCACAGCCCACCAGCCCCCAGCACTGTCCACGCCTGCCCTGACCCCTCAGTGTCTCTCCACCTGGTGTGCCCTCTCCCTGGGGGGCTCACTCCAAACACTTCTTACTGGTCAGCTCTCGGCTCAGGGATCATCTCCCCAGAGAAGCCTCCTGTCTCGGTCAGCTCGGTGCCATAGCAAATCACCACACGAGGCATCCAAACAATAGGTATTTACTGTCTCCCAGTCCTAGAGGCCAGAGTCTGAGACCCAGGCGCAGGCAGGGCTGGTCCTCCTGCGGCCTCTCTCCCTGCATGTCCTCACACGGGCATCCCTCTGCGTGTCTGTGTCCTGATCTCTTCTTCTGGTAAGGACACCAGTCACATTGGATCCAGACCCCCAGTGGCCTCATTTTACCTTAATCACGACCGTGAAGACTCATCTCCAGTCACATTCTGAAGGCCATCCGTGCCTTCTTGCTGCTTCTCTGTGAGGCCCCACCCCAGACCAGTACCCTCCTCGGCTCACAGAGCAAACAGCACCTATAATGACACCGACCATGGTAGGAGACTTCAAATTGAGCTCTCCTGGGATGATTCTCTAATTAATGAGTGAGTGAGTGAGTGAGTGAGTGAGATCCTGGTCCCTTAGTTTTCCCAGGCAAACGGTCTCCTATTAAAAATCAGAGATCGGCTCCAAACCTCCGTGGACTGGCCCATGCGTGAGCAGCACAGGCCTAGTGACATTGCAGGCACAGCTGGTCCCATGCGAAAGGGGGGACAGCAGGACTGGGCCAGCCACGCATGCCCTCAGCAACCCTTCTTTCCATGTGACCTGCCCAAGAAAGGGGACTTTCCCAATAGGGCACCACATTGGTTCTCAAGAGAAGAAAATTAACCACAGTGAAGTGAGATGGAGCCAGTGAGACCACACAGGCATCTCATCCCTGGGGCTCCTAGCCCTGCAGGGTCTGCCATGGCTGGCCTCTGACTCCCTTGGCCCTGCCCTGAGTGTGGGAACAAATCCTGCAACAGGAACTCGTGAGCACCCCAAACTTCACATGTGCATCTGCTCCTCTTGCCTGAGCCCTGGACCCCAGTCCTGGCAGAGAGCTGCCCTACAGTACCATTGCGTATACACCTGGCTGAACCTCCACTGTCAGACCCCGCTCTGCCCCAAATGGCCCCAAACTGCTCATTCCTCCCGTTTCTGCCTCATCCTGCTATGAGCATTACAAGCTCCCGCATGGATCCCAACCAAGGGGCTCCCCTTGTGTCGGGGCTCATAGGCTGGTTACACTATATTTAGCAGAACATGAAATGCCCTAAACACAGCAGGGACTGTGAGGGTCACCACTAGAGGTGGGGAGGCTGAAAACCAAGTAACCAATAAGGATTCTTCTCCCCCTATGGCCTGAACATAGTTTGATGCTGATGCAATCAGAGCCTCTGCCTTCTCAGGAGAAGAAAACTCTCACAAAGAATAGGAGGGAAGAACTGGGAGCTCACAGAAGTCCAGAAATGCCCAGCATCAGACACATGTGTGTGTCATCACCTCAGTCACCTCTACAGCCCTGCCACCACCACTGGTACTGTCATCGCCATGCCTACCACCACCATCACCATCACCATCACCACGATCACCACCATCATCATCTCCATCACCACCACCATCACCACCATCATCATCTCCATCACCACCACCATCACCACCATCACTATCACCACCATCACCACCATCACCAGCAGCACCATCATTACCACCATCATCACCATCACCATCACCACCACCATCACCACCATCACTATCACCACCATCACCACCATCACCAGCAGCACCATCATTACCACCATCATCACCATCACCATCACCACCACCATCAGCACCCTCTCAACATCAGCAGGAGCATCAGCAACATGTCACTAAACTCAGGTGACCACAACATGTGCACTTATGGCCCAGCTAAGGTCTAGACCATTGTCGGTCTGGGATCTGCGCCCATCCTCCTGTAGTAAACCCTTGCTCCTTCCCCTCCCTGGGCACAGCCACCTGTGGCAGAGTCCACCAAGGAAGAGCCTGCCATTGGTTTCAGAGTCTGCCTGCTTCGCCTCCACTTTGGCTTCCCTGCCTCTGAGACCGCTGGTCCGTGCAGGAGTGAACACCTTACACTGGCTCCCTAGAAATAGCTTCTGTGTGCAGGTTGAGGTGCGAACTCTAGACAGCGCCCTTAAGAGGGTGGGAGGAGTGGGACTGGGCAGAGGGCGAGGTTCACACCACTATCTTCCATGGAGACTTCAGCTTATCCTGGGGCCAGGTTGGCACTGAGCTGGCCCTACAGAGTTGTCCCAAACCAAAACTAGGTCATTGCCCTTGGACCAGTCCCTGGATGAGGTTTTCCCCAGGGAGACAGTGAGCAGGGCAAGCCAACTCCCTTTGATGGAAGGCAGGTCCTGCCAAGGACACAGAGGTGAGCAATCAGCGGTCAGCTCTCCCTGCGGCGGGCTGTGGACAGCCCAAAGCAGTGTCCAAGACAGTGTGTATGGCGCCACCGCTGCCTGCCTGCTCCTTATTCAGGGCCCAAGGCCTCTTTATGTCCTGCTGTCTACAGGTCCAGAAAAGACGGCATCCCAGGAGGAAAACACAGGTGGCCAGACCATAAGGAGCATCACCTGACCTCAGCTGTCACGCCATAAAGACCCGGGCCCCAGGGAAGCCGCAAATCTGCCCATGTTTTCCTCACCCCCACCTTTGCCCTTTGATGCCACTTCTGACCTCTTCCACCTTTCAGTTCCTGGAAAGAGTCACACTTGTCCAGCCCCAGGGTCCCCACCGTGCTTCTCCCTCTGTCTGGAACACTGTCCCCTCACCTCTACCCCTTCCCGAGGGGCACTTCTCCGACAGCCTTCACTGATGCCTCCCGTGAGTGTGGGTCCCTGCCGTGTGGTCCCAACACGCTTCACATCCCCCTCAGCCAGCTACTGCTGTCAAGTGGCCGAGTGACTGCAACGAGGTTTGCCATACCGTTGCGAGGGCCACCGCCGCAAAAACGAATGAAGCTGGAGCTGCCCCGGCTTGGGGCCAACAGAAGAGAGTCAGCCCAGGCAGGTGGGAGAGGCCGGACATCAGATGTAGCTTGGGACGCCTAAAGGGGCCAGTGGGACTGGCGTCCCCAAGGTGGGGGAGCTGAGGCCTCTGCTTCAGGGAAGCCCATCTTCCTTGCTTGTCTCTCCTTGGGGAGGAGAAAGGTCCTCAGCCCGTGTCAGCATGGCCGAGTACCTCTGTGGTCCCAAGGCTCTCTTCCTGGTCAGACGAGGAGGAGAAGCGTGACACATACCCTCACCGCCATCGCCGCCCTAAATGGGAAGGGCCAGCCCTCTGTTCTCCCCACCTAATGGATGCCTT
The DNA here is from genome assembly GCA_004024605.1 of Pteronura brasiliensis. Classification (NCBI taxonomy): domain Eukaryota; kingdom Metazoa; phylum Chordata; class Mammalia; order Carnivora; family Mustelidae; genus Pteronura; species Pteronura brasiliensis. The sequence continues at coordinate 245,985 of PJEN01001018.1, forward strand.
CAGAAATGCCAACATTATTATCATTTCTAAGTGACATCCTCCGACTGAGCGGTCACCCCTTGGAGCTAATCTGAGCTGACAGCTTTTCTGGAAAGAGTGCCCAAGTCGTCCATCTACAATTTTCCATGAAATATGTTTCATTAAGATACCAGCTGGGCAGGCAGGGAGTCACCCATCTCCCTGTTGCAGGCGGGTAGAGAACAAGCTGGGAAGCAGGTGCCGGGCCCCTGCTCCCAGCACAGCCCCACTTGCCATGCGACCTTGGCCAAGCCGTGCAGACTGGCTCTGCCTTTGTTTCCTCACTTGTAAAAAGCAAGCAGAGCCAGGACACGGGGCACAGGGAGGGTCGGCCAAGTCACCCAGGGGAAGGCCTATTTGATGCTGCACATCTGTCCCATGCCAGGCCAGACCTGGACGCAGGTGAAGACACCAGCATGGGTAGTGGTGCTTCTCAGGAGCACGGGGACATCAGCCACAGCCCAGGACCGCCACCGCCACTGCCGATCACCCGCTTAGTGGGGTTTGTTTTGTGACAAGGGCTGTACCAAGTGCTTTAAGTACATGATCCCCTTAGCCCTTGTAACCCTAAGTGGTGGGGTCCGTCACCGCCTCCATTTTCCACATATGGAGCCTAAAGCACAGAGACTCTAGGTAACAAGGCTGAGGTTAGAGCTGAGAATTACATGAGCCCCTCACGCCCAGGCCCTCTGCGGCCAGCTGTCTGCCCTGATAACTGATGGCTTCCCAGATGAGCGCTTCAAATACAGGACAGCAAGAGCAGAGGAGAGGTGCTGTCCCAGGAAGTCACGGCAGACTGCTCGGCGGAGGTAACACAGCAGGGTGAGGCAGGGAGGTTTCACACAAAGCGAAGAGAATGAGCAAAGGCACAAACCGGCATTGCCGTGGGTGCTTCCAGCCACCTCCTCCTCCCACGGCCGTCATCATCATCGCCATCATCACCCCAGTGACTATCGTCACCCCCGTGGCAAGCGCCACCTCCCCGCGCTGCCAAATGAGCCGCTGGTTCCAGGGTGTGGGCTTGACCCGTTTCGGTGCAGATGCATTCTTCCTTCCCCGGAAAAGCCTGAAAATCCACCACTCAGTAAAATGTGGATCCTAAGTCAGCGCGATAAAATATCCGATAAAATTCTTCTTTAAAACCCAGGACAGGCTCATCTTTCCCAAGCCTCCATCGGAAAAAAATGGGCATTTGTGAGTACAGCTGGCCTCTTCCAGGGTTGCACAGGGGCCAGGGGTCTCCTGCTCCCCAAAACGCGCCCACCGACTGAGACAAGAGGCTGGCCTGTCGGGGCGGGAGACGAGCAGCTACTTCTGATTTTATTCCTTTTCTGGGATTGGTTACCGCCTCCCTCCTCTCCGTGGCACCCTCACGTGGTTCTGACAGATCACCCCGGAGACGGACTCCAGAGGCCCCTCAGAACCCGTGGCTGTTTGTGCAACTTCAGATCAGCGGTTGCGTCTTCCCAGGCCCCGCTTCCCAACCGTTCGTCCTCTGGCTGTGAAGGAGCCTCCGTGGGGTTTGGTGTTTTCGCTCAGGCCCAGGGCCATGGCAGGAACCCACCGGACAAGCCGTCCTCCCTCCCCGTGGAGCCAACAACAAAGGGCTGGGAGGAAATGTACTTGTCCCCAGGGCTCCCACTCAGAAGCTGCCCGGGGTACCTGCCGCCACATTCTAGAGCCCCAGCCACATCCCAGGAGCAAGTCCTCGGTGGACAGGGCGGGTGCAGGGGTTGAGTACAGAGGGAGTGGACGGCGATGGTGCCGTGGGCTCCAGGCAAGCCTGACAGGACTCTGCACCCAGCTCTGGGCTGACGCTTGCATGCTGCAACAGTCTCACCATGTGTGGGCTCCTCTCTTGTCTGTGGGGCCCCTTGGGAGCCTGAGACCCCGAGGGATGACACGGGCTGGTCCCAGATGCATGAGGAGACACTGCAGTGCCAGCCCATGTGCAGCGGGACCCAGGGTTGGCGCCCAGGGTTTGCGGAGGGAGACTCTTGGTCTACCTTGGCAGGGTCATCGGGATCTTAACCGGGGACAGGAAGGGCTGTACCCTGAGCCTTCAGAAACCCCCTTCTCGCCAGGTCAGGCTCCTGGGTGGCCCCTCCTGGCAACATCCCGAGAGCCCAGCCGCGCCGAACTTCCTGCCCAGCTGAGGAAGTCTGAGCCCAAGGCGCCGTTCAGGAAGGGGTCTAGACAAACACACAGTCGCTTGACTTCTTCAAAACGAAATTGGGTTTTATATGTCAGTGTTTGCCCAGGAAGGAAAAATAAATGCCGCGGAAGGCCAAGTTGTCATGCCCACGTCGCCATCACTGACTGGAGCCCCCGCACCGTGGCTCGCAGAGTGAAATAGGAGGGAGCCCAAGCGAGAGCCGACAGCATCCCGCGGTGGCACCAAGACAAAATGGATGGGCGCACTTGCCAAACAGTGGGATGGTCTGGACAAGACAATCGTTGTTTCCCTTGGCAGGGGAAGGACACTTCTCTGTGCAGCTCAGCAGCCCCCTCCTGTCCAACCACCTGTGGCTCATCTGCAGCGAGTCTCCCGGGAAGGCTCCCCTCCCCCACCCTTGCGAGTCCCTCCCTGCCAGGGACGGGGATCAGGATCCCAGCCACTACCCCCCTCCCCACGGGGTTCTGCCCTTGGCCACACAGGCATTTGCCTGGGCGCTCACCCCTCAGCACCGCCTAGAGCCAGCCGCCCCGCCTGGGCTCAGGACGACACAGAAGGAATCCGTGGGTGGGAAGACCATGTTTGAGCCTCGGAGTTTTTGGCTTTGAAGCCCGGTGTAGGACTGAGTCTGGCAGCCGCACCACCCAGAGGCCCCAGCGATCCTTCTGCCTGGAGGAAGCGGAAGACGATGGTCAAACTCCAGTCTTGCCTACAGACACCGCGGGCCCCTCCCGGAGCCCTGCCCGATCTCGGCCCTCAACGTCCCTTCACTCCGCGGTGTGCAGCCAGCCCACCTCCTGACCTCCCTCCATGTCCACTGGCAGTGCTGCCCACACAGATGTCCGTCGGCACCCACCGGGACGGTGGCTGCTGCAGCCTCTGGCCAGCCCCCACCCCCAGCTGGCCTTGTCTCCCACCTGCTCACATGCAGCCAGAGCTGCTTCATGTAATGTAATTCCAGCTGTGCCTTCTGGTCTGGGCCGAATTGTCCTCATGGCCTGTGACAGACACATAGTCACACCCCACAAAACACACCTCCCAAAAGCCCAGCCAACACTTGTCCAACTCCCAGAAGGAGGCATGCCCTACACATCCCGAACGCACAGCTCCCAGGCCCTCGTTCTGACCTACAGACTTGCCCTCGTGGGCTCCCCCGGGGCTGGCTAGACATGGATGGTGCCCGAGAGTCCACCTGCCTCCTCCAGCAGCGTCCCCCCGCCTACTTCCTCCTTGGTCTGTGTCCAGGGAGCAAAGGCTGCAGAGCTCAGAGGCCCTATGATGCCAGGGTCCTGCTCCTCAGGCCTTGAGCAGGCAGGACTTGCTTCAAGCAGTAGGAGCCAGCAGAGATGCCAGGCTATGCTTCCGGAGAGTCTGCTACAGAAGACAGTGATGGGGGCCTCGCCAGCCGACACCCCTGCTGGCTTTGATGAAGTAAGGGGCCATGTTGGGGGGGGCCCATGTGGCAAGGGACAGAGCGGGGAATGGAACTGCCACTAGCCAGGTGAACTGGAAATTGGGTCCTTCCCCAGTCCAGCCTTAGATGAGAACACAGCCCGGCTGAGCTGTTCCAGGCTCCGGACGACAGACTCCATCACTCCAAGCGTGGGTAAGCTGTTGGCAGCGAGAGATGACAATGCCTGCCGTGTGCTACGCCTTGACTGCGCCGTCAGGAACCAGAGAACAGGAAGGTGCTGTTTTGGCCTAGGCTCTCAGCCTAGCGGGAAGCAGCCAGGCAAGCAGACCACGATGACTCCTGTGGCCTCTGGAGGACGGGGACTCAGGGGACCCTGCCTGGAGGGTCAGAATTGGTGCCCAGCAGAGGCGAGGAGGGGAGATTACCAGACAGTGCCCGCCCCCCCCGGCTTGCAGAGAGCTCACCCTGGGGAGAGAGAATCCGAGGGATTTGCACATCCTACTGAGCCACAGAGAAGCTGTGGGGGCTGGGACGACTGCAAGGAATGAGTGCATCAGGCCCCCAGTGGGTGCGGGTGTCAGCGGGTGTGTCCTGGGCGGGCCGGGCGGAGATTGCTCACACCCTCCCCGGCAGCCAGGGTCCTGGGTTCACCCACCCCAGGTCCTTCTGCCCTGAAGCAGGGGACTGGGGGGAGGAGCCCCCGTTCCTTCTGAGTTGAGCGGACTCACTTTCTTCTCTCCCTGCAGAAATTAAAAGTGTAACAGTCATGGCCGCAGCGACCACAGCTTCCAAGCAGTTGACCCAGCAGAAGGATCCCAGCAAGGGAGACCTGAATGGGAGTCTGGGACAGAAGCGGGACGGTTTCTGCACTTCTGGAACCCACGGAGCAGGAGACGTCCGGCCAGCCCAGGGCCCTCCCAACCTCGTGACACCAGAACTGGACGGGCTCGGGGAGGACGAGTCCCACGGCTGTTCGGTGTCCGGGTGTCCTTATGAGGGGAGAGCAGGATGCAGACACGCACTGGGGGACAACCCCGTGAGGACACAGGGAGGGGACGGTCATCCACATGCCAGGAGAGGGGCCTCAGAGCCCGGGGCCCTCAGCCACCGCTGGGGCTGGGAGAAATGAATCCTATAGTTCAGGTGCCCGGTCCCTGCACTTCGTTACGGCAGCCGCAGCTGACCAACACGGGCTTCTGGGTCGCAGAGCCCACGGAGAACTCGGCACCAGGGATGAATGTCGGACCACAGCAAGGCACGCGGTCCAGTCTCAGAACAGAGAGAGGGAGAAAATCCTCACGCTCCCAGAGAGGACGAGACACAAACAATGAACAAACTCACTTCGTACAGAAGACCAGGAATCAAAGCGTCATGGCCGCAGGACTGAGCCAGAGGACAAACACCCACGCCCGCACCTGCACCTTCCACCCCAGGTCACCCACGTAGTGTGAGGGCAAAACCAGGGTGCTGGGCCCACACACCCTTCCCGGGGAACCCGCTCTGCCAGGATGACCCCCTCGGAGTCACCAAGAAGACAGAGCCACACGGAGCCCGGGGGGAGGCTGGCGGGAGTCCCAGAGAGGCCCCAAAGGGGCCTACAGACGTCTGGGCAGCCAGGATCCACCCCCAACAGGGACAGAGGCTCTGGGGGGCCCACCGCGTTCGGATGTCCTGATGTGCTCACACAACAGGAGGAGGTTTGCACAAAGTGTACCGAAAACTAAGCAAACGACAAAGGAAGACCATTACCGGCTCCCGTGACAGCACAGGGTTTCGCGAGAGGAGAAATGAGGGGGGCAGACTTGGTGTGTGCGGCCGGCCTTGCAGGGAACAGCACTAATCCTGCCTGTGGGGGGCAGCGGGGCAAGAGGGGTGTGAGGGGCGGGAGGAGCGGGGAGATCAGGAGGGGCAAGGGAGGGGGTTGTCGAGAGGGGCAGGTGCGTGGGTGAGGTCACCAGCAGAGGCCGACGGAGAAAACCAAGAAGCACGGAGCGAGGCCACTTAAAGATATGGAGGGAAAATGCAGGATGGTGGGGGTGGGGGGGATGAGGGCTCCTGCCTCTGGGGATGGGAGGCAGGGAGGGGCAGCGCCAGGCTGGTGGGCTCGGGGCTGGTCTGGCAGAGCCCGCGGGTTGGGGACATCTGACGGCTCACTCGCGTGTGTGAGACTTGTGTCCTGGGACTGCCATAGAAAAGGACCACACACGGATCTGCCCTCTCCCGGTTCCAGAGGCCAGGAGGCCTAAATCTAGGTGTGGGAGGGCCGGACGCCCCCGGAAGCTCTGGGAGCGGGTGCTTCCTGCCTTTCCCAGCTTTGGGGACCCCAGGCCTCCCTGGCTTGTGGCCTCATCACTCCGTCTCTGCCTCAGCGTCCACATGGCCTCCCCTCTCTGTGAGTCTCTCCTCTGTCTGCCTCTTAGTGTCTTTTTATTTTTAAGTCAATGAATATTTTTTATTCACTTTTTTTATTGTGTTGTGTGCCTCTTATAAGGACACCTGTCATTGGATTCAGGGACTGTCACCATAGTCTCTTATCTCAAGACCCTTAACCCAGTTACAGCAGCAAAGACCCTGTTCTCGCTGGTTCTGAGGGTCAGGTGTAAACTTCTGAAGGGACAGCATTTGTCCCGTTATAACGATCTCTACCAAAAAAAATCAAGTTACGTTGCTCAGATTCCCTGCCCAGCATCCCTGCCAGGAGCCCTGTTTGAATGCCTCTGGAGATGGGAGGCTCACTGCATTCCATCACCAGACAGCTTGGTTGGAAGCCTGTCTTCAGCCGGCTGGCTCTTGGACCACCCCCCGACCCACACAGAGCCCTCTGTGCCCCCTGCCATCAGCTGGCTCTGCCCGGGGCAGCACGGGAGCCGGGCCAGGCAGGGAGGAACAACACGGCGGGTTGTCAGGGGCCAGACTGGACGTGGGCCTGCTGTGAGCATGGCTGGGCAAGTCAGGGTGTTGTTTGGGCAGGAGTGCTCACAGTGGGTGAGGACGGCCAAGCCCCTTGGAGCCAGAGCTTCCTGGGGGACCCAAGGCAGACGGGGCCGCCTGTACTGCGTCTGCTGAACTCTGGGGCTGTCCCTTCCGGCAGGCCGGCGACCATGCCCTCCTTCAAATCCCAAACTCACTTCCCGAAGAAACTTCGAGGTCATTGGGTTGTCTCTGCCACCGGCCCTTTGCAAAGGCTGTTTCCTCCACTGGGAACACCACGCCCAGAGCCTTCTCCGCGGCTCCTTCTTCACCAGGAAGCCCGGTCCTCGGAGGGCCCTTGGGTGGCCGCCCTGTGGGCCCCTCAACACACACACACTTGCACACTCACACAGTCTCACGCCCTTGCCGCGCTCTGTGCTATTCTTCGCAGCCGCGTGACCGTGTGCGCTTGTCAGCCTCACGTCTGCCCGCCCTGGGGCGCAGGCTGGCCCGCGTCAGTGCTCTGCACGCCTGTTGAGGTGTTCCCTCGAGCTTCGGGGAACTCGGGCCCAGAGAGGGTTGATGTGGGCAGGACCACACAGCAGCCACGGCAGGGCCCACCCTGAGGCCAGCCTCTGCCTCCCCCTGTTCCTTGGGTGGGGCAGTGCTGGAATGTTCCATGTCTGCTGCCCAATGCAGCAAAACCAGCCACACGTGGCTACCCAGCACCAGCAGCGTGGTCGGTGCCTCAGAGGAAGGGAATTTTTAGGTCCCATGGAATTTTTACTCATTTGGACTTGCATTTCAAGAGCTGCACATGGCTGAAGGCTGCTGTGTGGACGGCGACGGTCTGGGAGGGCTCTGTGACCTCTTTCCCGGGCGCCTCTCCCGCCAGCCACGTTCTCTGCCCTGCTCAGCTTCCTCATCCCACGTGGGGCCCTGTCCTCACCGGCCGGCCCTCTGCCCGGAGCCGCTCACCTCAGTGGAGACAGTGACTCTGCCCTTCTGCGCATTCCGGCCCCACCCCCTGTCACCCGCCCGGGACGCCCTCCCCGGGCACCCCTCACACTCGCTCTACCTCCGCACCGGGTCATCGCCCCAGCGATGTTCCAAGCTGAAGACACCTGAGGTGTAGCCGAGGCCCAGGGTTCCCGCGCTCTCACCGGCCCCCCAACACTCAGCCGGTGAGCAACAGGGCGCTGTAGGTGAGTGAACGAGGGACTCGGTGCACCGGCCAGCGAGCAAGCGCTCAGGAGGTGGCGGGACTCTCCGCAGACAGGTGAGAAGCAAGTCCCACCTGAACCGTACAGTTTCTGAAGGACGGAAGGGTGGAGAGTTCTGGGGAAGCCACCTCGGACTCGTGAGGAGGAGGACACAGCCTCAGAAGCACCAGGAGGACGGGAGCACGCGGCCGGGGGCAGCTGAGGCTGGCCTGTGTGGCTGCCCGAGAGACACAGAGAGGGACCGTGTCGCCAGCAGACAGGTCACCGCCTGGAGCTCGCACAAGGTGTGGGAAGAGGGGCCCGGAGTCGCGGGGATGGGCAGGTAGGAACCAGCCCTTCAACGTGTGAAGAACAGAGCCGTGTGTCAGGTGCGGGCCGGTCTGGGCCCATCGGGGCTGGGACGGAGCCGGAGCGGTGGAGGTGGGGCCGGCCCTCGGCTCCTCCCCAGCTCAGCCACACACCTTCAGGGGCGCCGGGAGCAGCGGCTGGGGAGATGGGAGGGCACTCAGCAGCGAACTGGCTGAGCAGCCGTCTTCCAGTGAGGAGGGAGCCCTCACGGTTACAAATAACAGAAGACGCAGCGAGGGGAAAAGGGATTCTTTTGGGTTCATAAAGGTGAAAAATTAGGTCAAAAGTAAACTCTAACATGAAAATCCATGTTCTCTTCCAAGAAATCAAGAACTACGCATCAAATGCGTTAGGTAACTGTAGATTCAGCCCAGTATTTCCTTTTTATTTTTCCAGCTGAGACAGTAGTTGAGGGGGAATAGGCTTTTGCACAGAGACGCTGATCACGGCATTTTATATGACCTGGAGATACAGGAGATCACACGGCTGCTCAGCCTCATGGAGTCACTGCCCTCCAGACTACGGCCACTGTGCCCACCTGGGCTACTGGGCGCTGGCTCCCCCCACCCCTCTCTGCTCTCTGCACCAGACCTGTGCTCTGCTCTGCAGTCCAGGGTCAGGTCGGCCTCCTAGAAGGCTGTTGGCACTGACACAGTTCCCGAATCTTGGTCACTTCTCCTTGGGGTGACACGCCTGGGGCACAGGGCTTTGTGCCTCCAGCAAGATCATCCTTGGGTTTGTTCCTCAGTCCACAGGGCACACCCAAGCCGGGAGCTTCTGGGCATGCCGTGTCATGCCAGTCCTGCCGAGGGCCAGCTCCCTTCTCCCTCCTCACAGACGCTTTCATCTCGGGGCTCCTCTGTGGCACAACCCGTCCCCTGCCCGTCCAAAACCTGAATGTACATGAACACTGTTCCGTACAGAGTCCAACATCCTGCCATCGGACACCTGGACCCTAGACAAAAAGGGGGCTGGCCACTCCTGTTAGACCCAAACCCCTTGGAGGTGGTGGGGGTTGTCAGCCCAGGATGCACACGGAGACTTCTAGAGCATCTCTGTCCCTCACGCACGTGGGCTGGGCACAGCCGCATCTCAGCCCGAGTCCTCCTCGGCTCCGCGACTGGACCCCACGGCAGCCCTGAAGTCTGTACCTTTTCTCGGGTTGGGTTCTCAGACCCTAAGATCGCAGCGATTCATCAGGACTTGTTTCCAGGAAGCCCAGCAGAGGCACTCACAGGGACAGTCCAGGGACAGGGACACACTATCGTGTAAAACCAGGCCAGTTCTCAGGGAGCGGCGCCAGAGTCACTGTCCCCACCGCGCACCTGTTCCCGTCGCTGGGCGGGTTCCAGGAGCCTGGGGTCAGGGCACAGGTGCGGCTGTCGGGAGCCTGCATCCCAGAGCACAGTCAGAGCACAGGAGGACCACAGCTGCCACCCTCTGAGAGGAGGGACCTCATCCCCTCACCTCTGCCTAGGGGTGTCAGCTTTTATGAATGAAAACACAAGACGCACAGGTCAGTCTGAACTTCAGAAACACCGAACACATTCCTATCACATAAGTATATCCCATGTAATATCTGGGACATACTTATACTTTTTAAAGCATCCAGACGTATCTGAAACTCAAAATTAATGGGGCAGCTTGTATTTTATCTGGAAACCCCAGCCCTACCCTCCAGTCCAGGTCTCGGCTGTCTGAGTCCCAAGAGGGTCAAGGTCTTATGGGGCCGGGGATGGCGTGATATGGGGGGTTCTCAGCAGAAGAGGCATTTGGAGCCAACGTGGAGAAGAGAGCGTCTCAGGGAAACCTGGAGTGCTGCCCTCAGGGGCCCTGGGGGTCGGGGCAGAGGGAGCAGGGACCTCCCTGCCCCATCTGCAGACTTCGGCGTCTAAGATCTATTTAGGGATGGAGATCTGGTTTCTTCCAGGACGGTCCTGAGAGTGAGGTCATGGCAGGTGCCGTGAGTGTCCTCCGATACCACTCGAGGGACTTCCCCTGACCGTTGCTGGGAAGGGGCAGGACTCCGGGCCCAGACCAGGTGAGGGTGGGGCCACGGTCATCCCCACGGGGCGCCGAGGGTCAGGAGCCCACCAGACAGGCGAGTATGCACATCCCTGCTGGGGAGGCCAGCCACGCCCCTGCACCGGGGTGCCAGGAGAGGACACGGAGCAGGAAGCCTGGCCAGGAGGGGGGTCTGGCTCACACTCAGGAGGCAGCTGGGCTCCGGGCTGACAGGGGCAAGAAGGAGCTATGGGTCCCCTTAGGGCCGGTACGAGCTCTGAATCTCGCAGGGACGTCCCGCAAAGGGCGGTGGGCCTGGCCGTGTGCCCCAGGTTCTCTGCAGCTGATTTTCTTTCCCCTCTTTTTTCCTCCTCCCAACAACCAGCTGTTGAAGAGGCTGGTTTTAAGAAAAGGAGGCCACCATCCGGCTGCAGGGCACCCAACAGAGGCTGTGTCCATGTAGGGAGGGGGAGAGACAGGCAGGGGGAGGCAGGGGGTCAGAAGGGACAGAGCTGTGGGGAGGGGTGCAGATATCGGGAGGGAGGGCGCTCAGGGCTGGCTGTGGGCCGGGTGACACTGCTGCTCCTCCCTTAGGGACACAGAGCTGGTCCCCCACCATCTGGCTGGGTTGGATTTGGTGATGGGCTTCTAGGCTCCTCCTGCTTGTGTCCATCACTGGCTCGGGGAAAGCCACTTTGTGAGGACACTCAAGCAGGTCTAGGGAGACATCTCCTGCTCCAGCCGGTGGGGAGGGGGGTGCAGCCACCTGGGAAGCTGGACTTGGCCCCTGTCAAGCTCTTGGATGGCAGCAGCCCTGGCACGTGAAATGGTCTTTGAATCAGGAATGATGCTGGAACCGAGAAGTAAAACCACGATCCTGAGGCCGGGAAAGGTGGGGTCAGAGGTGGGAACCCCCACCTTGACACCGGTGACTGGAGTCATGATTCCAAGAGTGTCGCAAAGTCACAGACTGTCCAGCTGGGATGGACGATCCAGCCTGACCCTCATTCACATACAGGGAGACTGGGGTCCAGGAACTCACTTGCTCAGCCCACCTCACTGGCCACGCAGAACAGGGGCAGATCGAAGCCCCAGGCCTGGTATCCTCGGCCACACCAAGGCTTTGGGGCTGGAAGACCCACGACCTCGGCAGTGCCTCGCTGAGGCAGGGACCGTGAGGGGGCGGAGCTGTGGGTTAGGAAGCTGACAGCCTGATCCCGGGACACAGCTCCATGAGTGGATAAACCCAGGGCGGGGAGGGGGAGAGACCCTAGGCGAGGCTTCACCCGTCAGAGGAAGGACCACATGCTTCCTGAGCAAAAAGGGTTGGTGCCTCAAGAGTGGGACCTGCCACCAGGATTGGGAGAAAGAGGGGACGCAGTCTGTGCTGGGGACAGTCCCCTACATGTGTCCTCCGGGCCGGGGAGGACATGATGCTCAGAGGGGAGGCTCGTGCCGAGGCTGCATCCTCGATGCCCCCTGGGGAGACCGGGGGGGGGTCACAGGGACTCTGGGGACTCTGGACGAGGTGCAGGGGGGAAGCACTCCCTCACGACACCTGTACCAACTGTCCCAGTCCCACACCGCAGGGACAAGGACAGGGTAGGGCCAGGATGCTACCACTGGTCAAACCCAGGGGCAGTCCCCGGCACACACAACAGGTGCGTGGCCATCGTGTTCACACTGGTCTTCCGGAGACTGGCCTGGACAGTGGCAGGGGCGTGGGGGCCTTGCTTGGCCTCGAACCCGCACCCACCACAGGGCCTGAAGCCTGCCTTGCCCCGGGGAGTGTGCATCCAGTGGTGAATGAAAGGACGCGGGTGTGGATGAGTGAGTGAGTGAGTGGGCGATTCCGGAGTCCACCCCTCCGCCACCCGGTGGCCTGTTCCCAGCTCTTCGATTTCCAGAACCGAGGACACGCGCCTGCTCCTGTCCCCAGCCCCCAGCCGCGGCAGGCTACGGTGTGCGCGGGCCAAGGGACCCTCCGCCCTGCCCCTGGCCCAGCCTCTCGGAGGGGTCGGCTCTCGGCACAGGCAAGGGAGCAGCTGTGGATGCTCCCTCCTCTTTCTGCTTGGTTCTAGAAGGCCAATGCCCCCACGGCCCCGCCCCCCCACCCCTTATCTGCAGCTGTGCAAATCTATAAGTGGATTTGCCCAGGGGGACGAGCCGGTTGGGCCGGATTAATTCTCTGCTTTCACTGCGTGGGGAAGGTGATGCCCTTGCATCGATGTCACCGTTTCTCTCTCCCCTGATTAACCAGAAAGGGAGGCCCGCAGGGCGGGGCGGGCGGGGAGAGGATGAGGAGTGGGAGGCGTCTGCCTGCAGAGGCCCGGCGGTATGAGGCTTTCCATCCAGTATTTAAAAGCGTCCCCGCACGTCTGCTGCGCAGAGATAGGAGCGGCGCAGGGAAAGGCAATTTCGCCCCCGAGCACGCTAGTGGGGAAGGGAGGAGGGTGCCAGGAAGCTCCCACCAGGCCCGAAGCTGGGGCTGGAGCGGGACTCACAGGCCCCTCCGCCGGCTGGCCTTCCCCCCAAGGGCACGAGCGAGGCTGCAGGACGGCAGGGCCCCAAGCAGGGGGTCTGCTGGCGGGGGCTGTGTCCGGGTTGTCCTTCAGGGTCTCCTGCAACCCTGTGAGGTTCACAGCCAGGGAGACAGTCAGGGCCTTGCTCCCCCTGCTGCTGGGGCCCCGTTGGCAGGAGCGGCCACAGCTCCTTGCAAGGGACGCTGGGACGTGCCCGGGGGAGGGACGAGTGGAGCTCCCCCGTGCAGACCCTGTGACTGGAACCTCCTCTGGGGAGCTGGCAGGGCCGGGGAGAGCTGGCCGGGCTGGGGAAGCCAGCAGCGCCCCTCGGACCAATTTCTCAGTCCCCGGGCTGCCCTGCTCGTGTGGGGGTGGTGAGGGCCTGGGGGAGCGGGGACTTCTGGGGTGAGCAGGTAACCCCCCGCGGCGTTTCCAGGGTTCCTGCCGCGCACACGGCACTGTGCGTCACAGCCTCTGGCTTGCGTCCATTGGGGCCTTCGTGCAGCTCTGGACACTCCCCTGCTCACGGGTGGCCCGCACGCAGGCGGGTGGTTCTGAGTCGGCCCAGTCCCCCTTTACCCGGGTCCCACGTGCTCTGTGGCAGCTGCGGGTCCACCGGGCCCCCAGGGAGGTCAGCTGGTGGAGTGCCTCCAGCCACCTGTGAGTGCTCCCAGCGCCCACCCCTGCCCCCAGCTCCTGCCAGGCCTTCGCACTGGATCGCTCTGTGGACCGGGCCCTGGTCCTTGGCCTGGGAGAGGTGCCCTTCTGCCCGCTGTCCTCCTGCCCGCTGTCCTCACACAGCACAGACCTCACCGCCCAGAGGCTCCCTCCGCCTGCGCGGTAAACCAGAGATCACGTGGCCTGAGAAGCCGGGAGTGACCCAGGGTCCTGACCGGCTCTGGCCTCTCCTACCCCCACCATGCAGCTGTGCTCTCCCAGGGCTGCCCCCTCAGCACAGGTGCCCCTCCACCAGAACGCGGACCCGCTCTGCCCTCTCGGCCCTCATTGCCCTGACCTTGCTGAGTCGTGTCACAGAACTGTCCCTTCCCTGAAATGTCACTGAGTACTTTTGTCCGCCTCCCAGCCCTGCATCCCTGGTCCCAAAGGGGCATCCCCGAACTTGCGGCTGGCCCACTGAGGCACCTCACGGCATACAGTCTGGCTCTAGGACACAGCTGTCCAAGGGATGAGCAAACAGATGAGTGAGGGGGTGAATGAATGAATGAATGTTCTCAACCCTCCGGAACCCACTCTTCCCAAAGCCGCACCTCCGTCTCCTTAGGAAGCCCCAGTGCCAGGCCACTGGGGCTGCTGCAGAGGCAAGAGGGGAAGGACCCAAGCCCTTGCCCTGCAGCAGACACTCACCTGAGGCCAGCCCAGCATGATCATCGTCATTTGGGGAAGGAGACAAGAATCCCCTTTGTCATGGGACAGCATCCCGTAAGTGGGGACATAAGTCCAGGCCCGGGGGCCTTTCTCCTCTGTGGGGCAGCATGGCCTGGATCCCAGAAAGCCCCAGGCTCCCCGCCCCTCTTGCAGAAGCCTCCAGGAGGCCAGGTAACCACGGTAACAGCGACCTGTGCCGGGGATTTCCCAGGGGGCAGCACGGAGCAGGGCCTGGTGGCAGAACTGCCCGAGTCCAGGCCTGCCGCCCAAGTGCCAAACGCTTATTAATCTCACAGCGAGGCTCTCTGAAGTTATTACCCTCGCCTCCCTCTGCCTCCTTTGTCTAGGACGTAATTGTCTGGGCCTACCTCTCCAATTCTGTAATTAATTGCTTTGGGGAAGGCAGCTCGCTGCTTAACTCCTTCTCTTCTGCCTGGTACCAACAGGAGGCGGCCGGTGCCGCAGGGCCTCTGCACGTACCCTGGACAGGGGTCAGGACCTCAGGCACCAGGCCCCGCCTGGCCACGTGCTGCGAACCATGTCCCCGTTTCTCGAAAGCAGATAAAGCCCCGTGCCCTGCCAAAATGGTTAATTCATCTGTTCTGGTTAATTCAGCTCCAACCCCCTTGACAAGGATTAGACGCATCCAAGTGCATCTATCAGGCTCATGGGCTTGTAGCAGGCCCACTACGGAGATGAAGAAATCAGGGCAGGAAGCGCGGGCAGGGCCGGGCATGTCTGCAGGTGCAGGCCTGGCAGGGCAGCCCCGGAGCCGGGTGGGCAGGGCTCTCGGGGGGACCTGGGAGAAAGCAGACCTCGGGGGACCTCGGCGGCAGCACACAACCATGAATCCGACGGGTGGCGTGGGCCCCATGGTGACTCTATGCCAGGCACCGCTTGAGCCTGCCCTGCCTGACACCGTGTCGGATGCCGTGGCCAGCGCTGCGAGGGGCCACCCACGCCCGGTGCCGAGGAGGTGGCACACACAGAAGCCCAAAGGAGGGGCCATGAGGCCTTTCTCCCGCTGCAGTCCCAGTGCTGCTCACCCCTAGAAGGCAGGTTCCCTACAATGGCTTCTACGAGAGGGCGTCTTTGCCCCAAATCACACGGAACTTCCCTCTGAGCTGGAAAGTAGCTACCGTGTCCTTTGTCTCCAGAACTGGAAGGCTGAGCAAGGAGGCTGAGATCCCCCTCGCAGGCGTGAGAATATAGAGGCCCGGGGGCAGCCCACGCTTCCCCGGGTTGGGGGGAGGCCAGAGTGCAGCGCGCAGCCAGGACCAGGGCTCCTGCCTCACTGGAGGGCGACGCCCTGGCTCTCTCCAGCCTTGGAAGCCAAGAGCCAATCTGCCCTGCTCTCCCAGGGCTGGGAAGGGAGGCCCTTGCCTCCGACGCAGAACCTGAGGGGGTGCCAAGAAACTCAGCAATTTAAACAAATACTATTTTAAGGCAATATTTAAAAAACAATGCAAAAAAAATATCCAAGGTGAATAAATTTTAAAGTTTAAATAAATAAAGTTTAAATAAACATAGATTGGGTTCCATGTAGCTGGGACCCAGAGAGTCAAACGCAAAATGCTCAGCAAATGCAGATAAACTATCTCTTGATGCTGCATTCTTTTGTTGTTGTTTAAAGATTTTACTTATTTATCTGACAGACCGAGACCACAAGCAGGTAGAGAGGCAGGCGGAGAGAGAGGAGGAAGCAGGCTTCCCGCCGAGCAGAGAGCCTGATGTGGGGCTGGATTCCAGGATCCCGGGATCATGACCTGAGCCGAAGGCAGAGGCTTAACCCACTGAGCCACCCAGGCGCCCCTTGATGCAACAAAAACTCACAGTACCGAACCCATGGGGAAGTAAATATCTGCATTTCTAAACAAGGACCCCGCACGGCCCCTCCCTCTGACCCCCGCCCAGTCGGATGCTTCGCTGATTTAAAATGGTGTTTCTCTCCATGGGGATAGTTCCGCATGTATTTTGATTTTTTAACAAACAGAACATTAAGAAGGCATTCATCTCAGTTGGCGAGTGTCTGGTCTTCACAGTAGCTCCCGCCCTGCACCCGCTCCCGCCCTCCCCCACAGCCTAGCCCAGAGACGAGACCTAGGGCGGGGACTCAGGGACAGTGTTCCTCCAGGTGCCTTCCCCCTCGCAGGAGCCCTGTGCCCGCCTCCATCACCCACTGTCCACCTGGGCCAGGGGAGCAGCTCCTGGAGCAGGCAGGAGCCAAGCTGAGCAGGAAGAGTCCAGGAGCCATCCTGGGGCCAAGGTGGCCCCAGGCAGATGTAGCCCCGGTGCCGCCTCAGGTTTGCCTAACACTCCTGCCGCTCTGTGCCGCTCTGTGCCGCCCCAGGGCCCTCGCTCGGGCAGGAGGCAGCAGGTGCAGGGACTAGGACAGACTGTCCAGCCTGGCTGAGTGCTCGGGCCCTGGAGAGGAGTGTGGCCCATCAGATGGAGAGCGACGGGATACGGGAAGGCCCACCTGCCCTGAAGGCGGGTGGTGTTGGGGAGGATGAGGCAGAGAAGACTCTTTTCAGCCCCCCGTTCAGGTGACCTTGAACGGACACTGCCTGGCTCCAGCCCTGTCTCCTCACCTAGGCACGGGTCACCTTGGAGACAAGGCCGCCTGTTTGGTGGTCCCGGACACTGTGTGCCTCAAGGGTTGGGAGGGGCAGGCAGCTGGCAGCCTCTCCTTCCCTCATCTGAGGAATGGGGTGAGGACAGCAAGGCTTCTCAGGGTTGGCGGCTCCCGTCAACAGGGGCAGTCTGAGAACGCTTGCCCTCCTGGGATTAGTGTCACCATCCCGTGGCCTCGCCGTCACGGGCATGAGACGCGGCGGTGGGCCTGCGTGCACGGGGGTGACCAGCAGACACCACAGGGATGCTAGTTTCCCGGTTGCTCATTTCCAGTCCGCGAGCAGCCCTCCCTCCGTGGCTGGGCGGGGTGGAGGACGGAGTGGGGGAGGCAGGTGGCCTTGAACTGTGGCCACGCTTTCCCCACGTCCCCCCCAGCCCAGAGCCTGCAGCGCGATCAGTCTTACATCTATCATAAGTTAATAATAAATGCATTTCTGTGGTCTTTCTGCGGACACCGAGCTCTGACATGTGGGGGTCCGCGGCAATAATATATTGCAACCACAGATAACACAGCCTGAGTGATAGCTCGGCAGGACAGCGCGCTCGGGAGCCGGCGTGCCCCGTGGGCCCCTTGACTGGTGGGGGGAGAGGCAGGAGAGGTGCTGGGTGTCCAGAAGGGGCTCCCGTTCGGCCCTGCATAGGATGGCCGTGATCCCGGGCCACCCCGCCCCTCAGGGAGCCCGAGCCTCCTTCTCTGTAAAACACAAGGGTTAAGACAACTGAGGAACGAGCAACGGCTGAGGCCGACACCCGCCGCTGGGAGTCCCTGCACGGCCGGTGAAGACAGAAACGTCCGACCGCGTTTGTCGGCCCCCCGAGGAGCACAGGGCAGATGGGACAGGCGCACCTGTCCGACGGGAGCCGTGAGAGGAGCGCTGCCCGGCGTGGGGGCGGGGCTCCCGACCCAGCTCCAGCACTGTGGAGACCCTCCTGGGGCCTGGAGGAGGAGGATCCACTTTCACCGTCAGGCCACACCACCAGGGGCCCCCAACCTCCAAGCACCTGACACCAAGCGGCAACGTAGGGCACTGGGAGGTCGGCGGGAGGGGACGCCCGAGCACAGGGCTGGGTGCCGGGCAGGGGCGGCAGGGAAGAGGAGCCAGGATCATCCACCACAGCAGGGGAAGGTCCCCGAAGCAGCACCAACTGGAAACAGCCAGAGACTAAGAAGATTGGAAAACAGAAGCTGCATGAACAGTGGGACAATTTGGGGGACACTCCCATGTGACAAGTGCATCAGAGGTGGTGCCCAGGGGAAGGTGTGGGGTGGGAACCAGTTT
This sequence comes from Pteronura brasiliensis, assembly GCA_004024605.1. NCBI lineage: Eukaryota > Metazoa > Chordata > Mammalia > Carnivora > Mustelidae > Pteronura > Pteronura brasiliensis. The sequence goes on from PJEN01001018.1 coordinate 263,900, forward strand.
TGGGGTCCTCCAGCCTGGTCTGGCAAGGCCCGGGGGCAGGGTGTGCCAAGAGGGGAAGGCAGCTTCCTGATCGGCAATGGGAGCCACGGGGAGCCGGGAGAGCGGTCCCTCACGGTCTCAAGGGGGTCCTCCTGCACCGTCCATCCCTGTGTGCCACTCGCCTGGGCCAGCAGGTGAGATTTGAACCTGGGACTTATCTCTGTCGGAAGTAAGGGGAGAGTGCCCAGAGAGCAGGCAGCCCCACTGCCCAGTTAGGGCCTTAGGGAGAAGCTCGCCCGCCGCAGGCCGCCAAGGGCCACGGTTTTATGCGTGTAGTGGAGATGGCTGTGTGGCCAGCCGCAGTGCCCGACGGGAGGGAGGGCGCCAGGGCGGAGACGTCAGCAGCCAACCTGAGCAGCAGCCCTCACCCCCTCCTCTTCCACATCCTTACATTGGGCTCCTTTGGCCTCCAGAACAAACTTCAAGGCCTCAGGGCTCCCCCCACTCCCTGTGTGTCACCTGACCTGTCCCTGCTGTCCCCAAGGTGTCCAGGGTCCCGCCCCCAGGCAATTGCACTTGGAATCTTTCCTCCTAGGAAACCCCTGGCCCTGCTCTGTTCCGTCCACTCTGGGCTCGGCCCCAGGCAACTGCCACCTCCTCCAGGAGGCACCCCAGGCCCCTGGCTAGAGGTCTGGTCTTTGGGGGGACCCCAGGTACTAGGCTGTCATAGCCTGGCCTCTGTCACCCTCCCCCATCTGGCCTCCTTTGTCCCCTTCCAGAGACAACCGCCAGCAGGAGGTAGATGTTTATCACACGCTGGCATTGTCTACTGTCACTGCATTTTTATGTCCCCATAAACAGTATGCGAGGCTGTTCAGTGCGGTTTCACATGTCACATAAAGAGCGTGCGAGGCGGTGCTCAGCTCTCATGTCGGAGACCCAAGCCCGTGGACCAGGTGGCTCCGGTTCCAAGGCTAAGCACCCCACCCCAGGCCTTCTCTTGACCAGGCAGTCGTGGGCACACCCTCCGCTCACGGCCAGACGCACGTGCCTCTGTGTGTGTCGTGGGGAATGTTCTAGAAGGAGCATGGCTGGGCGTAGGCCGTGAGCAGCTTCCCCAGGAGCCTTGCTCTCTGCATGGCGGTTCCAGGGCCCTCACACGGCAGCGGCTCAGAGGCCCCGGCCCCATGCCCGGAACTGCGCTGCGGGGGCACTCCTCGCAGCTGCGGCCGGAGCACAGGGTCAGTCTCGGATTCGCGGGCCGTTCCCCAAGGAAGAGCGACACTGAGCGTCCTCCGTGTACTCATTCGCCGCTCTGCTTCCTCTCTTGGGAAATGACTCCTCAACTCCGTGTCCGTCTTTTTTCTTGCAGGGGTCCTGTAGGTCCCAGATACTCTGGATTATCGGTGCAGAGACCCATGCTCTGCGGGCGAGTGGCCGACGTGGGATCCCTCGGCGTCCGGCTGCCCCCATGCAGCACACTCACGTGGAGGTGCCCCCTCGCTCGAGGTGGGACTTCCTTCCTCCTGCGACTGTGCCGCACTCCACCACAGCGGGACCAGCCACCGCACTCAGCCACCCAGAGGCACCGGCAGACGTTGGGTGTTCCGTGTTTGCGGCTTTGATCAACCAGTTTGCTGTGAACATTCGCGAACAAGTCTTGGCTTAGATGCAGGCTTCTTTTCCCCAGGGGGTAGAGTGCTGGATCCTGCGGTGGGGCTACGTTTAACCTCAAGCAGACCGTCCAACTGCTCTTCCCAAGGGGCCGTCCCCGCATGTGTCCCCAGCCATAGCCCCTGAGGGTCAGCTGACCCCCGTCCTCACCAGCGCTTGATGGGATGGGTTTTTTCGTTGTGACCGTTCCAGCAGTGCAGGCGGAGACCTCACTGGGACTCGCGTGTGTGTCTTGCTTTGCCACCGACTTAAGCTGGCCGCCTGTCTTCAGATCTGCCGCCAGGGCTGTACTGGGTCGTGCGTTTTTCTCTCCTTGAGCACGGAGAGTTCTCCACGCGTTCTGGATAGGAATCCTCTCTCTGGTACACGACACACAGGTCATTTCTTCTGTGGCTGTGCTCTTGTTCAGTCCACAGCATCTTCCAGGGAGTAGACATTCAGAATCTTGATGGAGTTTGTTACGTTTTTGGTGTTCAGGCTGAGACATCTCTGCCCGACGGGAGGTCACAAAGGCAGTTCCCATGCTTCTTGTAGGAGCTGTCAATGTTTCCTTCAGATTTAGGCTCATGATCCATTTTGAATCAATGTTTTAAAGAAGATTTTATTTTGCTTTGAGAAAGAGAGCACAAATGGGGGAGGGGCTGAGGGACCGGGACGGGGAGAGAGTCTGAGGCAAACTCTGCGCTGAGCACGGAGCCCCATGCGGGGCTCAATTCCATGACCCTGAGATCACCACCCAAGCCAAAACCCAGAGCTGGATGCATGTACCCAGACGCCCCAGTTTCAAATTAATTTTTATGTACAAAGAACAGACTGATTTTCTTTCTCCCTTTTGACATCTGGATGCCTAAGTGTTCCAGCACCATTTGTCGAAAAGACCATCCTGTCCTCCAAACTGCTGGTGCACCTCGGAGGGAAGCCTGGGCCCTGGAACACGCACGTCTCTCCTGCTCCCTTGGAGGGTTCGTGTGACTTCAGGCCGAACCGCTCCCTCTTACGATGACCAGGTCCCTCGAATCAGTCTTCCTGTGTGGTGGTGCTTTGGCTTACTCTTGGGTCTTCACATTTTCATATGAATTTCAGAATGCGTCCGTTTCTTTCTTAAATCACCACACGCACAGATCGATTCTGAGACAGTGAATGTCTTCGCGGTCCTGGACCTTTGGCGTGTGAACAGCGGCGCGGCGCGTCGCCTCACCCGGTCGGTCCAACATCTCCTTCAGCCGTGTCTCCTGGTTTCCCAGCCTTCAGGTCTCTCATGTCTCTTAGCAGATTTGCTCCTAAGTGTCTTGTGACTTTGATGCTATTCACACTGGGGTCTTCAAGTCCAGCTTCCTACTCTCCTTGCTCAGACACGTGAACACCACTGTTCTTGTGTACCGATCTTGTGCCCTGCGACAGGGCTGGCTCCGTCATCAGCTAGCGGGGCTTTGCTTTCCTTCCGTGCTTTGCAGATGCCATTAGATTTCCCTACAAAAAAAAAAAAAAATCATGTTTTCTGTGAATAAAGACAGTTTTGCCTTTTCCTTGCCAGTCTCTGGGACTCTTATTTCTATACTGTGCTTTATTGAACTGACGGAGACTTCATGACAACGTTACATCAAAGTGAGGAGAATAAATATGGTATTACTCCTCAGCTTAGCAAAAAAAAAAAAAAATGCAGCCTTTCATCACTAAGAACGATGCTAGGTGCAAGTTTTTCATAGATGCCTTTTATAACATTGAGGAGTTTCCTTCTATTCCATATTTGCTGACAGTTTCTAACCATAAACGGGTGTTGGATTTTGTCAAATACTTTTTTTTTTTTTTCAGTTAAATGCTGTTGGGACAATCATGTAGTTTTTCTTTTTTTAGTCTGTTAATACAGTAAATTAAATTGACTGACTTGCAAATGTTAAGTCAGCCTTGCACTCCTGGTGGGTGGTCTCTGCGTGGCCGGGATGTGTGATCTTTCTTCCATATTGCTGGATTTGGTTTGACACAAATGCATTTAGAACTTACACATCTGTGTACATAAGAGATATTGGCCCGTGGCTTTATTTTTCTTGCCATATCTTTGTCTGGTTTTGGTATCAGGGCAATGCTGGCCTCACAGAAGGAGCTGGGAAGAGTGTCTTAGTCAGTTCATGCTGCTGTAACAAAATATCACACACTAGGGGGAGGTCTCATAAACATTTGCTTCTCACAGTTCTGGAGGCCGGGCACCTAAGGTCAAGCCACCAGTCAGTTTAGTGTCTGGTGAGGACCTGCTTCCTGGTGTATAACTGGTGCCTTCTTACTGTCCTCACGTGGCAGGGGGGTCTCTGTAAGGGAGCTGTGTGAGGGTCTCTATTGAAAGGACACTAACCTCATTCATGAGGGATCCATCCTCACATTCTAATCATTTCCTAAAGGCCTCACCTCCAAAGACCATCACCTTGGGCATGATGCCTTAATATATGAACTTGGAGGGGACACTAATATTCAGTCCATAACAGAAAGTGTTCCCTCCTCTTTAATTTTCTGAGAGTTTGCATGGAATTGACATTAGTTCTTCCCCAAGTGTTTGCTAGAATTCACCAGAAAAGCCATCTGAGACTATAGTTTGCTTGCGGGAAAGTGCTTAATCAAAAATTCGATCTCCTTAATAAATGTAGGCTTTTTGTGTCATCTATTTCTTCTTCAGTGAGTTTGTATCTTTCAAGGAATCTGTCCATTTCATCTAAGTTCCCAATTTTATTGGTGAAAATTGGTTTGTGAGTTTCCTTTACTATCAATCTGATGTCTGTAGGATCTGTAGTGATACACCCTTTAGAATCCTGATATAATTTCTGTCTTACCTCATCCTTTCCTAATGAGTCAGCTTAGAGGTTATAAATACAATTTATCTTCTCCAAGAACTAGCTTTCGATTTTAGCAATTTTCTCTATTGTTTTCACATTTTCTATTTCATTGCTTTGCAATCTGCTCTTTATCACTTCATTTCTCCTGCTTACTTTGGGTTTAATCTGCCCTTCTTTTAGGGTGAAATCTGGAGGCCCTGAGTTCTGACCTTTCTTATTTCCCCATGTAGGCAACGATTACTACAAAGTCTTCCAAGTACTGCTATGATGGTGCTCCCAAAATTCTGTGGTGTTGCATCTTCATATGAATTCTAATTTCCATTTTACTATTTTCTTTCACCCATGCATGCCTTATGAGTGACTTACTTAATTATCCAGTATTTGGAGATATTTCAGATATTTATTATTTACTGTAGTTTAATTCCATTGTGGCCAGAAAACATACTTCATGTGACTTAAATCCTTTTAGATATTTTAATGCCCTGGAATTTAATCTAGTTTGTAAGTGTTTTGTTTTGTTTAAAGATTTTATTTGAGAGAGAGAGAGAATGAAGGAGAGTGAGCATGAAAGGGGGAGGGTCAGAGGGAGAAGTAGACCCCCCACCGAGCAGGGAGCCCGATGCAGACTCAAACCCAGGACTTCAAGATCATGACTTCAGCTGAAGGCAGTCACTCAACCAACTGAGCCACCCAGGCACCTGTAGGTGTTTTTTTAACACACGTTTAGAAATTTTCTTTTACTATTATCTCTCTAGATATTTTTGTTGGTTCCTCCTTCGGAAGACTCCAATTCCATATCTATAGGCCACTGAGGTTGCTCCAAACCTCACTAAGGGTTTCTTCATATTTTTTGAAATTTATTTTTCTTCTTTCATTTTCATTTTGGATGGTGTCTCTTGCTACGTCTTCAGGCTCACTCATCTTCTCTGCTGCCGTCCAAATCTGTTTTAGCCCCACACAGTGCCTTTATCTCACACACTGAATTTCCATATTTACCAGTTTGATTTGCGTCCTGTTCTTATACCTTTTATGTGTCCACTGAAGTTTCTGGTTCCTTTGATTAAAATTTATGTATATTAATTAGTTATTCCTACTTAAATTTTTGAACACACATATATATCCGTGTTCTGCTTTAATAACACCTAATTCTAACACCGTGTTCTAGATTGACTTTGATTGACTTTGTTTTCTCCTTATTGTAGGTTATATTTTCCCACTTGGCTTCATGCTTGGTAGCTATTTATTGAATGTCAGACACGATAAGTTTTATTTTGTGGGGTGCCAGGTATTTTTATATTCCTATAAATATGTTTCCTCTTTCTTCTGGGATGCAGTGAAGTTACCTAGAAACAGCCAGATATTTTCAGGTCTTGCTTTTAAAGCCAATGGACAGGATGAGAGAAGTCCTGGGTGTATGGCTGATTGTTCCCCACACCTGAGGAAAGGCCCTCATGTGCACTCTACCCAACAGGAGGGCTCCAGTCTGGCTGGTGTGAGTGTTAGGCACGATTTCATCCCATCCAGCTTCAGTTAGTTTCATCACACATGCGTGCTCAGTAGTACCTGGCTGAGTGCTCAAGGGGATCCTCTGCAGCCCCCAGACCTCCCTCTCTGTGCAGCTTCTCCTTGCTGACCCTCCTCCTAAGAAATCTCTTGGGTTCTTTGTCCCCTTACTCAACTCAGGATCTGCTTGAGTTCCCATCCTCTGCTGTGGCCCAGAGACTCAGGGTTGCAAGCTGGGACAAGGCTAGGGCTCTCCTCATTAGTCTTTCATGTCTCAGGGGCCACTGTGCCTCACTGCCTGATGCCCAATGTAACGAAAGCCATTGTCCCATGTTAGAAAATTCAGGGCTCGTTTCATGTGGGAGTAAATCTGGTCCCTGTTATTGTGTCTTTGTTGGATGTGGAAGTCTTCCAGTAGCTTTGAAGACTGCTGGCTAATCCTTTGTATTTTTAATTATCGCAACGATGTGCCTCAAACGAGGCATCTTTATCTGGCTCTGTTTCTCTGAGGGCAATTCTAATCTGAGGACTGTGGTTCTTTAATTCTGGAAAATTCTCAGCCATTATCTCTTCAAAGCATGTTTCTCTACTATGTCATCCAGTGGCAGGGCCTCCGTCTCTTCCCCAGCCCTGCTGACTACTCTTTCATTCGTGTCTCTTTGTCTGTGATGTGCTATCGGTGAGCCCCAGCACCCACAACCGACTCATTACTCCTCTCAGTGTTATGTCCCTTCTGAGGTTTACAGCATCTATAGCATTCAGTTTTGATGACTCTTTCTTTTTTTATATCCAGGATTTTTATTTGGTTATCCATATCCATTTAATCTTGTTTCTTTCTGGCTTCCCCCCCCCCCATAATTTCTTATTCATTGTTAGTAAGAATTCTAACTTCATTAATCTCTGTAAGTAACCTGAACATAAGTCTTCCTCAGACTGTTCTATAAAATTAATTTTATCTGGAGTGAATTCACATTCCTGTTGTTGATATTTTCACTCAATTTTTTTTTTTTTTAAAATAGGGACCAAACTATCATCTTTATTGCTGAGACAGGTTGAGTTGGAGAGTGAAGATGGCTGAGAGCACCGTGGGCTGCTGGGGCTGCTGGGGCTGCTGTCTGGTCATAAGCAGACTCCAGCCCCTGTTACAGGAAGCATGATCCCCCCACCAGGTCACTGGGAAAGAGGTACCCTAAGGAGGACCGAGAATGGTCCCAAGAGAAAGGCAAAGAGCATACTCAAGTTATTTTTCCAGATTTCCCAATATCATTCGGGTCTCCCTATCTGAAGGAAGTACCAGGAATGGGGCGGGAAGGTAGCCACATGGTGGAAACCAAACCTCCCGTTCACACCTAGCCCTCTGTGGCTGCCCTCTCTCACACACCAGACACCAAGAACACATCCATGACCCTCCTTCCCACCTCTCCTCAGTCACTGAGTCCCGCAAACCCTCTGCAGTGCCCCCACCTCATTCCCTCTAACTCTTGGGACAGCACAGGATCCCCATCTGTCCTGTCCAGACTCACTCATTCTGGGTCTTAGCTGCCTTTACCAGCATTGCATTCTTTGCACATTTTGGAATTTGCTTTTCAGGCTCGTAGAGAGGAGCAGGGTCTTGTTTGCTCGTTTTACTTTCCTCTTTTCTTCTTCTTTCACTCTCTGAATTTTTAGGCACCACCCACAGAACCACAGAGCTAGGGTCCTGACAGCAGAGGCTCCTGTTCCTCAGGTCCCCTCCTAGTCTCTGGGGCTGGGTTCCTTGTGGAGACTTTCTCTGCATCAAATTTGCCTCCCTTAGCCCACCCGTGGCCCCAGGCAGCTACATTTGGTCATGTTCTATTTGTTTGCTGCTGCCTTTTACAGGTGAGGAGGCACAGGGAGGAGCAGCCCCAGCTTCAGACCTAGAAGGTGGCCAGATTTGCTATCCCATGGAGACCGTTAGTGCCTTTTACTTGTGGGAACCGAGCATCCAGCCCCCACTGCCCATTTCTGAACCTTGAGCCCAGTGCCCCTGTAGCTGCAGCTCTGCTCACTGCTCTGTTTATTTTCCTGAAAGAGATTTAACTTATTTCTTTAGTCTGCCATGACGAGCCCCTACCCACCTGCAAACTCCTCCCTCCCCATTTCCACGGACTCCCACCAGCCCCACCTGTTCCATTCCTTCCCCTATGCTCTGCTCCTTCCAGAGCCCCTCCTCACCTCATGTTGTATAACTCTAGTAGATGTCACTTCTTCCAGGAAGCCCAGGTCCATGTTTCTCCTCAGCAGGTACTGAACTGGCTGTGCACACTTGGGCCACTGTTTGCTTGTCTTCCCTCTCCCCTGTAGAGGGCTGTGCCCTCTTCATGGCTGGGTCTCCGGCCCCAGCACAGAGCAGATGCTTCCTGAATGACATTAGTGAACAAATTCACGCCCAGTCCGCATTGCAGGGGCTGTCGAGAGGTCCCCAAGACCCTGCCCAACACAGCCTCATTTTCAGACTCGGGCTGCCTGCATATGCTCCTTGGCCCACAGACTACATGCACCCCTCCGCATGCCAGCCCCGCACACCTCCCTTCTGTGTGTTTGTCTTTGTTCCTGGGAGGGATCGTTCCAAACAGTGCCCACTGCCCTCCTGCCTGGACAGCCCAGCAGGCTCCTGCGCAGAGTCAGGCCTCGGCTCACCACAGACAGGGAGGACTCGCCCCCAGAGCGGAAAGGAAGACATGGGTCCTGAATGCAAGATGGTAGGGTGGACGCAGCATACTTGCACGTCGTCCCTCTGCCCTTGCGGGTCAGCTCGTACGCCCCGAGGGGATACTCACATGCACCACGGACTCTCTCTTGCCAGGAACGAGGTAACACTCCTGTCCTCCAGAGCCTCATGAGGTGATGTAAGTAAAAATGGGATGGAGACATTCAGGGAGTGACGGGCAGGTGCTGGAGGGGCCGGTAGCTGGCATGGGCTGATGGCAGGGCACCAGGAGGAGGCCTTGGTGCTGACACCCCAGGGAAGAGGCCCCAAGGCCCGGGGTCAACGGAACAGGCTGAGCAGCGGGAGCACAGAAGCAGGTCAAGGACACAAGTAGGGGCCCAGGTGTGAGAAGAGCCCTCAGGAGTCTGGGGTCCACGCTCCGAGTTGCCACCTTGACGTACTGGTGAAAGGAGGCCACAGAGCACCCAGAGTTCCAGGGAGACCTGCAGGGAGGCCCTTCCGTGCCAGGCGCAGAACTGGGGAGCCACCAGGTGTGGAACCTGAGCCCCACCCCCAAGCCCTGTCAGAGATGGGAGAGGCAGGAAGGAGCAGGGCTGGGAGGTAGACAGTCAGGTCTCACCTGCGACAGGCCTGGAGGCGGGGCAGTCTCAGAGGGCGCGAACGTGGAGGCACAAGGCCACAGGGCAGCCAAGGGAGGCCCAGGGGTGTGCAGAGCAAGGACTCCATCGCCTGAAGACCCTTCCCCGCCAAGCCAGCCCCTTGCTTGCCTCCTGAGATGCAGACACTGCCCGAGGGAAGGGCTGGGGAGTGCGGCAGGGAGGCTGTCCTGCGCTGTTGAGCCCCAACGGTGCACCAGCCCTCGGCACTGCCACGCAGACCCCAGGCTGGGGTCTAATTGCCACCCTCACTGTGATCTGAGAAACGGCTCTCAGCTTTGCCCGAGATAAAATGAAGGAAGCTTTCTCTTTCCCGCTCTGAATGGCCGGCAGGCAGGAAAGGAGCAATTATGCATCAAAGCACCAGCATCCTGCGGCTGTCACGCTGGAGAACTCACTCCCTCACTCAGTCTCCGCATCACCGTTGGCGGCCTCGGGGTCGGCAGTCAGCTCCCGCTCCCCCGCATCTGAGCCAGAGCAGCTAGACTGCCGGACGCAATTCCCCCGGCACCCAGACAGGGAGGAGGCAGTGGCTGTGGGTCTGCTCCCTAGGTTGGAGCCGGAGCGGGGGGCAGGCCCAAGGAGACAGAAGGGGGCTCTGGAGACCCTGGGAGGGTAGAGACGGTGCCCAGGAGCTGTGCTGGGGAGCTGCTGCGAGGTCTGCCTGGGAGCATCTCCCAGACCCAGATAGCAGAGCCCAGGGCCCCTGGAAGAGAGAACTGAAGCATATCCCTGAGCAGCCTCCCACACCACCCCAAAACAGGGAAGCAGCCCCAGGAGGCAGGAGCCCAGGGACAGGAGCCTGTCCATGCCTGGGAGCCTCCTGGCTCCTTCCATAGACACTAGGGCCAGCTCGGGGCTGACTCCCCATACCACTGGGGCTGCCGGGCCCCAAGCAGCAGGACCACTCTCCTGGGGACCCACGGCTCTCTCTGCCCCTCCAACAGTGATTCAGCTTTTGCAGAAGCCATCTGATAGAGGGCCTGCATCCCTGTCAGACCCTAATGCCAGCCCTAACCCCAACTACAAGACAGGACCAGATCCTGGGTGCCATGCCCCGAAACCTTGCAAATGCCATCCTTGTAGATGGCTGCCCCATGCCCTCCAGGTCCTCAGGGCTCCCTCCTGGCTGGGGCCTCGCAGGGTCGCGCGGGCAGGGGCACAAGGACACAGAGGCTGACGCTGGAGCCAGACTGTTCAGCATGGGTCCCAAGGCCCCACTTCCTAGCTCTGCAGCCCACCGAGCCCCCGCCGCGTGTGGCAGTCACCCGCATTGGGTAATAACAGAGCATCTCCCCTGTGGGGGAGGGGGTGAAATGAGCCAGTCGGGGAAAGCATGGGCCAACATGGGCTGCAGGACCTGGGTCGGGAGTAGAGGAAGACCACGCCTCACAGCAGCTACAGGACCCTGCCCCAGCCATCTCTCTGGGCCTCGGTTTGCACATTTGTGGATGAGGGCCAGGAAAGCCCATCTCCCCATGCACGGGGGAGGACAGCAGCAGCTCCCAAAGCCAGGGCCCAGCCTAGTGTCCACACAGGATAAACACCGCTAGTTCGCAGCTGCAGCCGTCCTGAAGGCTATCTGCTGGGGAAGGGGGCAGGAGGGACCACCGGAGAAGCAGCTTCCCAGACAGAAAGGGGCTTCTCCTGACCCCAGCAGCCCCCCTACTCCCTGAAGCCCCGAGAGACAGCCCTTTAAACTCTGGGGCTCCTGTCTGTCACATACTACTCACAGGTGACCCTGAGGTCATGCACTCATTGACCCTAAGGGTTTGGGGTAGGGAGGACCCCTGACACCTGCAGGGAGCACTCAGCCGGTGTGTGAGTGCTGGGCCCAGAGCATAGGATCTGGGCACTCAGCTCGGGGAGTAGGAGATTGTCCCCCACCACAGACACCAAAGGCAGCGTCCCTGGAAGGAAGCTCTCCATCAGCTCCAGGACCCCGTGGCCTTCTGTGCCCTGCTAGCTGTTGACCTGGGCAGGCGGCCTGACCTGCCTGAGCTGGACCAGCCAGGTACCGTCCAGCTTCTGTGGCTTCAACTTCCCACGTCCACGGGCAGGCTCCTGTCACGTGGACCCTCGTCCTTGCTGAGCATGAGTCTGGCCCCTTGCTACAATCTCTGGAGTCGGACCCCTCGCCCTGGCCCAGAAAGGAGCTTCTATGCTCTATCTCTATGGCGAGCGCAACTGTCTTGCCCACATGGCCGGGCAGTGGTGATATCAGGGTCCACCCAGCCTGGAGCTCCAGAGCCAGACTCACGGCCATCAGCCTGACATGGCACAGAATCAGGGACAGAGCTTGTGGGACCACTGGGCCACCCGACATATCCCCTGGGGAGACTCTGTTGGTACAGGTCTTCCTGCTGAAGCCAGACAAGGGAGCAGACCCAGGGCCGGGGAGCAGGTGCGGGGGGACGGCACTTGAGACACTGTCCTTCTCGTTTTCTCCTGACCGGCCACCCATTCCTTCCTCTGGCCCAGCCTAAGTGTGCCACCCCCAGGATCCCAGGGACGCGCCCAGGCTCTGCAGGGCTCCCAAGGCGGGTGTTCGTGTTTTCTCTGTGTGACCCCAGGGCTGGGCCCAGCCGATGAAGGAGAGGTGGTCCTGGCGGCTGCGGTAATTTGGATGAAGACATGGTGGCCTGGTGCACTGACTGTATGCGGGGTGCTATTCTGGCATGGGTCGTGGTGGCCTACCGTCAGGGGCCACGGTGACAAAGGAGTGGGTGCTGGCATAGGCAAAACAGGTAGTGTGACCGCGATGAGCCCATCAAGGCCGGGAGCCGGCAGGTATCTGCCGGTCACACCAAGGGGCACTCTGCCCACCGCCCTGTTTGCCTGCAGAAGCACCAGTTCCTGGGGTCCAGGGCAGAGCCCAATCCCCATAAATAAAACCCACGGGGCAGAAGGGGCGCATTCGCTGCAGACGTCTCCCTCAGCGTCTCCTGGATTTGAAGATAAACACTGTTAAAAATAGGAATGAGTCAAGAATTTTCATTCCCCTCAAGCAGTCTCCTGGACAGATGGCAAGATCTCTCTGACGGATGGGAGGCCCTCAGCCCCTCCCCAACCCTCGCAGCCCAGCGAGATTCCTCGCTCAGTAGTCCTTCTTTTTTCAGGGTTATTTTTAGTGTTCTTGGAAAGATCTGATTGCAGACATGAAGACCGGGCGGCCCCCAGATTACTGTCTTCGTTCTAGACCCGCCATGTTCCATACGGAAGCTACCGGCCACCCATGGCTCTTTAAATCTCAATTTAAAGGAGACAGAAACGAGTAGAACTCTAATCCGTCCTTCAGTCCCAGGAGCCGCCTTTCAGGAGATCAACAGGCACACGTGGCCGCCGTTGGGGAGGAGCAGAGGGGACATGCCCACCATTGCAGGAACTCCCAGGGGCCTCACCGTGGCAGACGCCCCACCTCAGCCTTCTGAGGGCCGAAAGCAAGCGCCAGCTGTGGGTCCGAGCTGCCCACACTGTCCAGTCAGGCCATCCAGGCGGGAGGGACAGGGAAAAGCTGGCCTGCATCTGAGGGTGCGTCAGGGCTCTGCCACCTCCCCAGGCCCGCCCCCACCGGCTAGGCCTCTTCTCCACCGGGTCACCCTCACCAGCAGCCACTGCTCTCCATGGTCTGATGGCCAGAGAAACCGGTGTGTCAGCCAAACTGACTAATCCCTTTGCCTTTTAATGGCATTGGTTGTCTTCAGCCCAGCAGAGATGGTGAGGGAGCTGTGCAGCCCTGGCCAGGGTGCTGGACCCCTCTGGGTAAGGAGGTCACTTCAGGCACCAGCAGGGAGAGGGGAATATTTGGGGGAACTTTCGCCCACCTTCCGGTCAAATCGCCGGGCTCTGACTCCAATGCTAGAGCCGCCGCTCGTGTGTCCATGCCCCAAATACCTCCACGTAGCTGCTGGGCCCCAGGCTCCGTACCAGGTGCCTGGATACAGCAAGGGACACTCGGCGTGGCCTCCAAACTCAAAAACACTTCGGGGCAAATGGCTCCCCTCCTCCGTATTAAAAGTGGAAAGGTAACAGACCCTAGCAAAGTGAGCAGATAACGAGACACACACTGGGGACTGTCATCAGCCATGACAAGAGGGCACAGCCCGGGGCCCCCGCGGGATGACAGGACTTAACCAGAAGGCCAAGGCCTGTGGTGTGGAGCGCCCAGTGTGCCGCCAGGCCTGAGCTGACACAGTCTGTGCGTCGCCCCCCACCCGCCACCACTAGGACGGGGCAAGCTCCTGCTGTGGGCTGGGCCCCGCACTGAGTCTCCCCTGTGCTGAGTCTCCGACACACCCTTCCGACTCACAGACTAATCTGGCATCTCCTCTGAGCACCTCCTAAGGGGGAATGCTGTTCCTATGGTGCTCGCATGCACTGCTCAGTCAAGTGCCAGGGCAGCGTGTCTGTGACTGCCCCCACGTAACAGCCCAGCCCAAAAGTGACTCAGAATCTCCACATCTGATCTCCTCTCGGTTTCTGCGATCCATGAGGGGTGTGCCTTGGCTGGGTCACTGGCTCTGGGTCTGGCCACCGTCCAGATAGCCACTGGGGCTGTGGCCACAGAGCCTCAGACTCTCACGTGGTGTTGGCAGGATGTGGTTCCTCGTGAACGTGGACGTGGATGTGGGCTCCCCCACAGAGCGGCTGACACACGGCGAACGGCTTCCTCACAGCAAGGGATCAAGAGGGCGAGACGAGTCCCAGCCTTTGTACCTAACACGGGGCGCACCGGCTGTCACTCTTGCTGCTTTCCTGTAGAAGTGAGTCATGAGACCCATCCACACTCAAGAAGAGAGGACCACGGAAGGACAGAAGAACGCGAACACCAAGGTCAGGGGAACTTTGGCCACGCCAGAAGCCGCCATGGATACCGTCTATTCTCATTTTAGACAAGGGAAGCCAGGCCTGGAGAGGTCCAGCACCCTGGCCAGGGCTGCACCGCTGGTCACCGCAGGCCTGGGACAGGAGCCCAGGCCGAGGCTATGCATCACCTCTAGAGATCCACGAGGCCTGGATATCCCAGGGCTGTCACTCCTGGAGCACAGATTCCCAGCTTAAAATGAAATGTGACATCTCTTAGTGCACATGGGGCCTGGGCAAAATGGAAAAGATTTCCTAAATATGTAAATCGCCCGTGTCCTGCTTCCCCAAGGAAGGCAGCTCGGCACCACCTCCTCCCACCTCACCCGACAAGCCCACTCCCTCTGCAGATGCTGTGAGAGGTTCAGCAATGGCTTTGTAATGGAGTGAGAGTAAGCAGGAACGCAGTCCATCCGGAACAGGGTGGCTGTTCCCACCCTCCCATCAGGCCAGTGCTGTGGAGGGAACTCTGGGCCACGCGGTGTCTGCCCACTGTCCTGGGGCAGACTCGCCTTAGCTCTGAGCCCTCCCCGCCCAGCCTCATGAGTTGACAGATGAGGAGACCAAGGCTGGGAGGGGTGGGGGTTGCGCCATAACTATCAGAGGCCCTCAGCATCCTGGAAGAGCGAGATCCAGAGACACACCCCTGGGCCCCCACCCTCTGGGCTGCTGCTCAGGGGACAGCTTAGCTCAGCTGGAGCGCACCTGTCTCTGGGAAGCCCTGCGCTTGGCAGCCGCGCCTCCATCCCCACTGCCTCCCTCATCCCGGTGCCATCTGCGATGGGTGTGGAGAGGGAAGCGTGGCCTCTACCTGAGGGGTGAGGATACAGAGGTGCTTGAGTGGGTGCTGGCCTGGTGCCCAGGGCCCCCCTCCGCCGGGAATCCTCTTTGCTGCCCCATCCACCACCTGGAAGCCCCTCCCCAAATTTCCACACAGCAGCTGCCCTAGAGTGTGCTCCCTCTCTCCCTGGGTCCCCACCCCACCCCCACACCCGCTCCCCCACCCTACCCCCGGCACCCCAGGAGGCCCTCGCTTGCGCACCTCCATGCCTTTGCCCACACCTTTCTCTGCCCGGCTGCTCTGTTATTCCTTTTCAGCACATCAGTGTCCTTGGCCACGTGACCGGCACTGATGCGAAGGTCCCCTTCCGCTCACAGCCTCGCTGACCCAGCCTTGCTGACCCAACCTGTCCCTGTCCGCTGTCCTTCCCCGGCCCTCTGCAGTCGGGGCAGGTGCCAGCCTCTGCCTGAGCCTTCGTCCTGCCTCACTGAGCTGACGGGCTGCCCGTCGCCCGCAGACTGCACAGAGCGGGGACAGGGAAGGAAGGACCAGCAGTGACCGGCCCTTTCCGCTGGCCAGCGAGCCTCGCGCACACAGTGGACGGCAGACAGCGCACCGCGGCCCTGACGAGGGCGGGTGCTGCAGGGGCCAGCAGAGCCCTTGCGAAGAGTAAGGGGCCCCACGGGTCCCTGAACTCAGCGCCGAGCAAGCCCCGGGCGCCGCGAGCAGCCTCCTCCGGGGAGCCCCCCAGGGGCGCTGCCGCTGGGAGAAGCAGAGCCCAGGACCGCGCGGGGCTGCCGGGAAGCTGGAGCGCACAGGACTGGTCCGGTCCGCGCCCCTCAGAAGCCTCCAGGCCACAGGCGAGGCCCCGACCCGCAGACACCCCTCAATCAAGCGCGGCCGCCCGGGAGGGGACGAGGGCCACCGGGTGGGCCAGGGCGGGCAGGGGCCGGTGCGGGGCCTGCCGGGAGGCGTCAGCGCAGGGAGAGGTACGGTGCGCGCCCCGAAATGGGCACGGGCAAGCAGGGAGCCGCGGAGAGGGGCGCGGCCCCGGGACACGGGGCTCTGCCCGCACACGCGCCCGCAGGCGCGGTCCCCGCAGCCCGACCCGGCTCGGGAGGCTCCTTGCCTCTCATTGGCTCCCACTGGGGCACGTGCTCATCCCTCAGCCAATCCCTGCGGCCGTGGGGATGTGCTGCCGTAACTGGCTGAGGCCTGGGTCACGTGTTCCAGGAGGGGCTGATAATTTCCCTCCACACCGCCGCGTGGGCTGGGGGATGGGAGCAAAGCTGGCAGCGGGGCGGGGTGAGGGTGCGGGGACCTGAAGCCCCTCGTTAACCCGAGGCAGTGAGGACCACTGCGCCTGCGTCGTCCCCCAGATCGTCCTGCCCGCCCCGCACCCCGCTCGGTGCAGCGGAGCTCTGGCTTCCCGTCCCGCACTGCCTGCCCCGTGCGGTCCCTGGAGCAGTGGGGGTGGGGGGGGTGCGTCAGTTCAGAAGACGGTACCGGACCGTCTGGCTGTCCCGGCCGGGCCCGGCTGTCCCCGCTCAGCCTCGCGTGTCTCGTGCGGGGGCAGGGAGCCCAGGAGAGCAATGGAGCCGGTTCCAGGCCGGACAGTGCGTTAGAATCAGAAGGCGAGGCTGGGTTCTCCCCCTGGCCTGGGAGGGTCAGCACTGTCTCCGCCAAGCCGGGCTGCGGGGCCGCGGGCTGCAGGGAGCGCACCCTTGCCCACAGGGAGCACGGCTGGAGCCGCATCCGCAGGCACCTCGGATCGCGGTAGTCTGTTGGCGCCGGACCCTTCTGAATGGAGACTGGGAGAGCTGGCCGCGCTGGTGGGAGGTGAACGTGTGAGTCATTCCCTGGAAACACAGAGCCGGGCTCTCAGCTGGAGGAGGAAGCGGAGGGAGAGGGAAGAGGAAGGAGGGGGAGGAGGAGAGGGAGGGAATTTTGACTTGGCTAGTTTCAGCTCAGAGTTGTAGCCGGGTGGCCCGGAGGCTGCTTCAAGGTCGTTCCAGGGCCCCACACAGGCAGCCTGGGCTGGCTGCTCTGGACAGGGAAGGGAGGGCTGGCTGGCCTATGCTCACAGGTGGATGAAAGATATGGGAACCATGGAAGGAGGCTGCACAGAGAGATGAACAAGGGAGAGGGACAGCGGGAGCTGGGGACGGCCCTCGGGGAGCTCGGCCCTGATCCCACACTGGCAGGATGTCGGAACGTGAGGCTGTAAGACACCCCCTTGAGTCTGGTTCTTCTGCTGCAGGTGAAGAAACTGAGGCCCCCTGAGTCCTGACCGCTTGTACGGTGCGAAGATGTCCCAGAATGAGGTTAATCTCTCCAGCCTCTCTTGAGGGCCTCTGGACACTCCTTTTGTCCTTCCGCATGACGAGTCCCTTCTGAAACTCTTCCTTGTCCTTGGATAGTTTCGGTCGGTGGCTCTGTGTCAGGGTGGGAGTCCCCCAGGGAAGGTAGGGGGTGTGCTGGAGGATGGGCGTGTCTTCCCCACTCCTCTGGAGAGGCACAGCCTTGTTGGGGAGGCCGGGAACACACAGCTGGCTCCCCAGGGGGCTGGGGTCTTCACTTACCCTGGAGATCCAGGCTCGGCTGGGTCTGGATCCCATCCAAAGCAGAGCTGGCCACCTAAAGCTTCCCAGGCCCTGCTGGACAGGAAGAGTGCGGCTGGGGTTGGTGGGTCTGGGGCAGAGATTGCGTGGGAGAGACCACCACTGAGCAGATCCATGCCCCAGGGCATGACCTGGGACAGGTGGTGAGCTGTGGCTCCTGTCAGCCCCACTTCAGCCCCTTCCCATCCTGACCTGTTGGAAACGGGGGCGACCCAACACAGGAGGCCAAGAGGAGGCTGAGGACGCGCGGCTGCCATTTTTGGAAGTGGGGAGGGGCATCGGAACTGTCCACGCTACTTCCCTCTCTGGGAGAGCAGAGCACCTCTAGAGTACACTCCCCTCCCACTTGTCGCCTTGGTCACTGCATGGCTGAGCCCTCGCTTCACTCTGACCTCCCTGCCTCCAGCGCCTCTCCTCCCTGGGGATCCCTGAAACAGAGAATCCCCTCTGTGCTGAGCACAGACAGGGCGTGTTATGACCATTTACCTATGAGGCTCAGAGCACTGAGAGGCGAAGGGACTGCCCACCGCAACAGGGGTTTGGACCCACACCGTCCAGTGCTTTGAGACCATGCTGGTCAGCCTGATGTGGGAAGAGAGCCCTCCGGATTAGACGGTGCAGGCCATCCCCAGGGCCTGCCTGTGGGCCGGGACCCGCACCCTGCGTGCAGAATCCTCGCAGCCCCGCTCCGTCCTCCCGCTCTTCCTCCCCTCGGCCCTGCGTGCGTGCAGGCACTTCACTTCTCCAGCCCCTGCCCTTGGTGCCGCCTCCATTCTGCAGTTCCAAGCCGAGGACCCCCCCAAAACGCCTGCCCATTCATCAGTCAGCAAGTATTATTGAGCACCTGGTACAGGCCGGGGACCACCACACCTCAGGGGCTGAGAGATGAACAAAGCGAAGAAGAAGAGGGAGCCCCAACCTCATGCGGCGCCTGAACTGGAGGAACCAAGGCAGCCACTGGGGCGGGAGGGGGCAGGGCTGCGTCGTGTGGGCTCACAGGAACCGTGTGGGCTTTGCAGTTTCGTGAGGCAGTGACTCAATCTGATTTCTGTGTTCCAGAGATGACCCTGACTACTGCACAGCGCAGGGTCTGGGGGGCGGGGTGTGCTGTGGAGGGTGGAGGCAAGGGCCAGCGGGGAGGGCAGCCGCTGAGCCCCCAGGGAGGGATGATGGCGGCCGCGGCGAGGAGGCAGATGTGTGGGCGAAAGTGAAGGATTCAGAGCATAAAACCGCCGGACTTGGCGGCAGCTACGATGGGGTGGGGAGAGCCAGGGAGGAGGTGAGGTGCCAGGAAGGACAGCCAGTTGCTGGCCTGAGCTAGAGGCCAGGGAGCTGAGCCCTTAGGATAGGAAAGACGGTGGCAGGAGCGCCAGGAGCTCGGTGAGGAACAGGAGAAGCCTGCGAAAAGACACTTCCGGAAGCCAGCATCTCTTCAGCCCGCCAGGATTGCCACGCTGGAGGAAATCCTGCCCCACACCCCGGCCCTGGAAGCCTGTGTCTCCGGTGGAGATCCCTGCTGCTTCCCTTGGCTTCCGTTCAGCAATTTCCACAGACGAGCGTTGCTAGGGTTTCCTCCAAGCTGGGACCCACTTCAGCCCCTGTGAGAGTGTCGTCCATACAATCTTGTCCACAGGCCCAGCCGCCCAGGCTCCCAGAAGAGACCGTCACAAACCGGGGGCCAGGTGCCGGGCCCTCGAAGGGTCTGGGTGGTTGAGAAGACCCTTCCCATGCTGGCACCCGATGGCGCTTCCCGGGTCCCAACCCTGTGGTCTCCCGTTCCCCTGTCTCCGCATACGGCTCATCTCCCACCTCCCCTCCTAAGGTTGACTAGGAAGGCAGACTTCAAAAGCACTCTGAAAACTCCCAATTAGTGTAAAAATATTAATCCATTTTCCTTCAAGTGTGCTGCATGTTTCGGATGAAATGCTTTGGCCTTGTCAGCACCCCGGCGATGCAGCCTTAGCAAGAGCTCCCGGCAAGCAGGGAACTTCAAGGTCAGGCGGGGGTGGGAGGCGGGGCCCAAGGGGGACCCCTGTCTCCGGCCCCGGACTGGCCCCTGCGGACGGGACGGGCCGTAGTTCCCGCAGGCTCCGGAGCTGGATGCGCCGGGGGCGGTGGAAGCTCACCCCGCGCTCCCTTCACAGCCCGGGGAACTGGGCGCCAGGAACACAAACACTTGGTTCGGTTGCCGGGAAGCGGAAAATCTCCTCATCTGTCAGGCAGAGTCTTCCTTTCTCCTTTTCCTTTTTCCCCAACAGGAAGACTTTGCCCTTGGAACCCTTCCCATGCAGATGCGTGAGGACGCGCAGCGACGTCTCGGGGGCTGAGCACCTTCTATTGATTGGAAAACACGCAGCACCGCGAGCTCGCACAGCGCACATCGGAGGGGGGACCCGGGCGGCAGGGAGCAGCCGCGGGGCCTCAGCGCCCCCTGGGAGCCAGAGACGGTACTGCGACCTCCGCAGCTCCAGGGTGAGTGAGGGGCAGGCCCCGGGGCCCCGGCCTGGCAGAGACCACAGGAAGGGAAGCCGTGTCACCCCCCGGCCCTGCCAGCCCTCCCCCCGTGGCTCTGGGCAAATCACTTCACCTCTCTGCTGTCCAGCTTCCCCACCTGTAACATTAGGGTGAAACCCGGGTGCACGCCAGGGACATCTCGTGTCAGCTGTGTGACCTTCAGAAAGCCACGAGGCCTCTCTGTGTATTCTTGGTGGTGATTCATTCACAGAGCTGCTCGGACGAAGCAATGAGGTCGCAGGCAGATGGCGGCCGACACAGCCCTGCTGGTGTCTGACTGATGGACACAGGCCGCCTGTGTTGGGTCCCTCCTGGTGTTCTGAGCAGGTAGGAAAACACAGGATCAAGGACCAGAGGCAGGGCCGAGGGTCAAGGACAGACAGGTTGTCACTGCCAGGACCAAGCCTTGCCCCTGCTGCCTCTCAGGGCGTCCAGCCTGCGCTGCAGAAACCCCAGTCCCAGGTGGGAGTCCCTGAGCTTCCCCTGGACAGGCGTCCCCAGTGCTGGGACGGCTGGCCGCCACCTGCCTCACTCGCCTGCCACCTGCGCCACTTGCTCGCCACCTCCCCACTGTCAGCCCACCTGATCGTGGAGTGAGGAGTCATCATCAGCCAGGACAGGAGGAGCTAGAAGGCAGACATGCTGCCCAAGGCCAGAGCTCTTCCCCCAAGAGGAGGGAACACGTACTCGGGGTTCCTGAGGCCCACCCTGGCAGAGGGGCTAGAAACTCAGGGCTGGGGTTCGGGGGTGCGGATGGTTCCGAGACTGGTTTATAGATGCGAGGTGGAGGGGAAGGACCGGGCAGGTGGGGCAGAAGAGAATGGGGAGGGGGGCAGAGGGGCCTCCTGGAGGCCACCCCGACCTTTTCAGGTGATGCGTGCTCGCTCCTCCCCCACACCCATCCTCCCCACCCTCTGCCCCCCCCTTCAGTGAAAGAGCGCCATCCCCGCCTGCTGGGCCCTTAGGTCCCAGAATCACCCAGGGGCTTTGGGGAAGCCAGCTGACTCTTTTAGGGCGTCAGTCTTCGAACTCTGAATGCGGCCAGCAACGTGTCTACTGTGATGTGTGTCAAGTGTCAGGACCGCGCCTCGCTGTCCACCTTTGGTGTTGGCGAGTTCACTCCCTGCACCTCCCAGCGCTCCCGCGGGGGTGGCTGAACCATGGAAGGAGAGAGTCCGGTGCCAGAGCTCGTCAGCCACTGGCTGTCACCATGGCCGGTGGCCTTTTTCTGCCTGTCTTGCAAGGAGCTTGAGAGGTTCAGATAGTACAAGATCTTTCTGTCCTAAAACAGCCTCTTGGTAGAACACACAACCAGTGGGCAGCCCTGTTCTGCACGCTGGGTGAGCAGAGCAGGGACATGGTGGCCAAGCCTGGGGGAGGCCGGGGAGGGCTGAGGGCCAGCCGGGATGAGGGGCGCCCAGGGGATCCCGTGCAGGAGGGAGAAGGCGGGAACCCACCCTCCAAAGGTCCGTTGCTGGGGTGTCTTCTCCATGGGGAGGAGGGCGTCAGCCAAGGACATTCCAAGGAGCCCTGGTTCTGCAGAGCAGATGGACCGACCCTGGCCTGAGCCTCAGAGGCATTGATCCCGCCGGTGGTCCTGCAGGGGTGGCGGGGGCTGGGGATGGCTTTACGTTGACCTGGGCAGAAACTGTTCATGTCACGGTTCCCCAGGGCACGTTCTTGTGCTCGGAACCCCTGCTGGAGACCCCGTGACTGAGCCCATCCCCCCGCTGCCTGGCACAGGCTCCGTGACTGGCCAGCAGTCCATGGGTGCGGCCCCGGGGGAGTCCAGCCCAGGGCAGGGAAGGCTGGCCTAGCCCACTGACCCCGGCCACAGGAGACAGTGACAGGCTCCCCCACCCTCCTGTCCCCTGCTCCCCTGAGTGGATGGGAAGCCCAGGCTCAGACCTCTGCCTGAGAAAAAACAAACTCTCAACGCAACAAATTGTCTTCTAAGTGAGGAGGCTGCCTGCGCCTGCCCCACCCCCACCCCCAGAGGGTGCTGGACATCTGCCCTCACCCCCGCAGTCCCCGTGATCCAAGCCTGAAAAGGTTGCTTTATTAAAAATCATCCGTCTCAATCCAGGAGGAGTCCGGGCGCACATCTTCCGTGGAGAGCGTGTGGGGCTTTGCGAACTTAACCTAAGCATCCTTGCCCTCTGCCTCCATGTGGCAGCGGGTGGCAGGCGGGTGGCTCTGTGGCCGTGACCGGAGGCCCCACCAAGACCAGGAGACTCACACCTACCTGTGCTGAGAGCACCAAGACCGTCTAGTGGAGCCAAGGCCCCCAGGGTCACTGAAGCCACGGAAAATTCCCATGTTCCAGCCGACGGTGCAGGAGGGGACTTGGGCGTGGCATCTAAGGTCCCTACTACACAGAAGGGAGCAGTGAGGCCCCCACCTGCTCCCAGGCCAGGGACAGGCCCCCTCCCCCACCTCAGGTCCTGAGGCCCTGGCCTCCATTCCTTCCCAGTCCACACCCAGCGCCCCACCATCCTCCCAACAGGCAGTGGAGGAGTCAGAGACCTTAGAAATGAAATGAGCACAGAGAGGTGAAGTAACTTGCCCAAGGCCACACAGCTAAAAAGCAGACCTGCCTCCTACAGAGTCTGCTCTGTGTCACGGGCTGTGTGACACTGAGGGGCTGCACCCAGGCTTGAGGGACAGAGCCCCTCCCTGTCAGGCAGCCCCCCCCCCCAGTCTCCAGAGGTCATTGTGAGGCTCTGGGCCCAGGCTGTCCCCACGGCTTGGTGGAGGCCCCTGCACGAGGGTCCTTCATTCAAGATAATTCTGTTTACTCAGAGACACCTTCCTGACCATCTAACGCCTAATTTAAGAGGTGAGATGGTCACAGCCGCGGACCCTCCTGGTCTTCTCTGCTCATTAAGCCATTGGTGATCTAGTAAGTCACGGCGAGACACTCCGTTCCAGGGAGCTTTCGTTTCCTCACTGACATCTGCAGTGAGACAGAGCGCCAGGCTGGCCCGTGGCCACGGGACTCCCGGTGTCAGAGTGGGAAGGGCCCAGGGGGCCTTCCACGCTGCCCCCCTCACCCCACAGACAGCGGGACAGGCCTGCAGGGAGCCCTGCCCTGCCTGACGAGGCAGATGGCAGCTCGGATCCCCCTTCGGCCAGGACCCCCAAGGGAGAGAAGACAGCCCTCCCTGCAGAGGTGGGGATGGGAAAGGCAGGTTCTCCGAGAAATCAGGCGAGGGAGTGCTCACCCCACAGGGCAAGGCCTGGGCACAGGCGGGGCTGGAGGCTGGACAGTGTGGGGCCTCTCGTCGTGCTGCAGATGCCTTGGAAAGGATGCTGGGACCACCACCAGCCCAGAGCCCCCAGAGCACAGGGGTCTGCCGGGCTCCTCCAAGGTGTGGCAAGGAGTGCTAACAGGTGTAGACAAGACCACCAGTTCTCTGGGGCCCGTGAGCTGAGGGAAGGTACCCAGATTGCAGGCTAGCAGGTTGGTGGTTTGGGCCAGAGCTGTTCAGGGCATCCGGGCCCAAGGTCCCAGGTCCGTCCACCCTCCCACAGGGGCCCACGTGCTCGGACACCCACACACAGGAGACCCCCGCATGACTGTGGTCATTTGATCACGGCTTGTGTGACATTCATGGCTCAGCATCTCTCTCCCCGAGACCTGGGCTCCCGTGCGGGAGGCCCCGTCCTCTGGGCTCCCTGTGGCTGCGTGCCCGGCACACACCTGGCCCGGGAAACACCCAGGGAACAGGTGAGGCAGCGAAGGCCCACCTCACCCACTCCTCCCCCTGCACACGCCACCATCATTACGACCCCGTGGTGGGCTGCAGACACGGGACGTGGCTCCCGCCTTGCAAATCCCGCAACACTTCTAAGAGCAGCATTTCCGAGCAACGGAGTCGTTGCCGTACCCCCACCTGCACGTGCGGGAACGCGCACGTATCTGACCCGTCATGCGTGTGCACACACACACCTGACACACTTGTGTCCTGATGCGACGCCGGGGACCCTGGACTGACCTCGTGGTTATGGTGACAGGCCAAGGGTCAGTGAGAGGCACATTTGCACGCAGAGCCGCGGCCAAGGCCAGCCCGCCCACCCTGCCGTGGAAGGGTGCTGTTCCAGGGGCGGGACTGACCCACACGCTCCATCACCCCTGGGCTGCCACCTCTCCAGGTTTTCCTGGGCCACCCCTGGCCTGTCTGTGGAGGTCCGTCTGCTGCTCTCCACCTCCAGGCTCCCTCAGGCCTCCTCTGGGTTCCCCTGGTGAGGGGAAGGGAGCTGGGGGGCTCTGGGGCACCCTGTCCCTCTGTCTTGCTGGGATGCAGCTGCAGGGAACTTGCCACATTCACCTGGAGTCAGACTCCCCTGATGGATTGGGGCTCCAAAGGGCTTCTTCCCTGTGACAACAGGGACCTTCAAGCCACGTGGAGAGCTGATTCAGGGGGACCCTGCTCCCTGGAGACCTGGAGAGAGAGGGCAGCCAGAGAACGGTCACCATGGCAACACCTTCACGTGATGAGAGCACGTCTTTCCAGCCTCCCAACTAAAGGGCTATTTCCAGGGTCCCTACTGTGTGCCAGGGCTAGGCTAAAGGTGCTCAGAACAGGGGTGTGTTGGGAGGAGGAGACAGATCTGCCCTCCACCTTGTGAGCTCCCTGTCTGTGAAACACCATGCATGCCTTATGCACTGCAAGCCTGGCCACGGAGCCCTGTATACAGTAGGCACTCAATGGATGTCTGCTGAATTAAAGAAGAAGATACACGAGCACGTTAATAGCCATCCCAGAGCACCTTTCACCACTAAGTTACCCCGTGGCCAATCGGTCCCCCATCTCACCTCCACACCTGGGGCCCAGGGACATGTCTGCCCACGGAGCCACCAGGGCCAAGGACTGGGAGAAAACACCTACCGGGGTGGGGTCCCGGAGGAAGCCAGGGTCCACTGCCAGATGACCTACACGTGAACAGTGTCCATGATGTGTAAAAGTCATAGGGAAATCTAGGTCTGGACCTCAGGGAGCTGGAAAGTGGGGTCACCAGCATAGAGCAGAGGGATCTGTGTGCTGTTGTAGGAAAGCAGGTCCCACTCGAGACCAGCCCTCGGGCTCAGAAGCAAACCTTCTCCAGGGGGCTGGGGATCCAACGTGGGAAAGCAAAGCCCGCAGCCTGAGGGCAGAACAGTCATGGCAGGACACGGCACAAGTCATGGCCAACCTTCTCTGGCCCTGCCCAAGCTCGTGGGCACCACCTGGACCTTACCGTGGCCAAGGAGCCAAGCCACGGAAGGACGACTGTCCTGCCTGTTCTGTGATGGACACGTGGCCCCTCTTTGGGGATGGCCTGCGTGCGGCTGTGTTCCCGAAGACAGTTGGGCTTCACACGGCAAAGGACGTGGGACATAGGGGGTGGCCTGTTCCAGGGACACACGGGGAGGGGCTTGGTCTAGGAGGGATCTGGCAGGAGGCACACAGGCTGTCGAGGGCCAGAAGCATCATCCGGAGAGCCAGGGAGGAGCTTAGAGACCCAACTTAGAAGCATCCAGTTCTGACAGCCCAAATCCCCGAGTGTGGCCCTATCTGTTCACAGACCCACAGTCCCAAGCTCGGGGCCGCCACGGGACTCCCAGGGCTTTCGGGGGACCAGGGTCCCCCACTCAGAGGACCCAGCCTCGAAGGTCCCTTGGAAGCACAGAGCAAGTGTAGGGTGGGGGTGGTGGACACCTTGACTGCAAGGAGGAACCCAGCCCTATTCTGGTGTGTTGCCAGGTCTGGGACCCCACAGTGGTGGCCAAGCACATGTGTTGCTCCTTCCTTCATTTCCGGGCCCTGTGGCCCTGGGCCCCCTGGAGTCGGTGGCTACCTTGCACAGCCCCTACATGGGGCAGGCTGGGTACCCTCTTTGGCACAGCCCCAGCCCTCACCTGTGTCCAAGGCCCCTTCCAGCCCACCGCCCTCCCCATCCTTCACACGCTCCCTCCCTCTGGCTTGGAGACGGAGCAGTGAGAGGCCTGTCTCAGGGGTGATGAACCAGAGCCCCGAGAGCTGGCCTTCCCGCCCAGAGTCATCCGGCCAGTCACCTGTCCTGCCCTGGTTCCCCAGCCGCAGAGCCCGTGGGAGTGAGAGCACACCCGTGGCCACTCCGAGTGCGCCGGTACACAGGGGGAGTGCAGACAGGTCCTGTAGCCAAGAGTGGGAGCCAGAACGGGGATGCCCTGAGAGGTCCGCCCTCCAGCCCTTGCTCCCAGGACCTGGACGCGCACCACGAGCAGCAGGGTTGGGTGGGAGGCCATGGAGAACCCAGGACGGCACATCCTACACCCGAGGGACGCCCTGGAGTGCACTTTCCCAAGGGTGCCGGACGGCGAGGCTCAGTCCTCAGCTCCTCTGAGACAGCCGGGAGCGCATTGCCCATCGCCGGGCTTGGGGTCTTGCGCTGTGGTCTGCTGACTATACCTGTCGCTGCCCCCACCCTGGCTCAGTCACGCTGTCTCCAGACGCCAGATCCCAGTCTGTGCACTGGGGCGTATGCTCCCCTCACCAGGAGACGCGGGGGCTAACGGGGCTGCAGGGAAGAGGAGACGGTGCCCTCCATCCTCTAACAAACCAAACTAACATGACCGCCCAGTGCCTGGAGTCCCCCTGTATCACAGATGGGAATGCTGAGGCTCCCACGGAAGCAGCCCACGCACACAGTTTATGGGCCCGGGTCGGAAGGTGAGCCCCATCGCGCTCCCCGGAGCAGGATCCGAGAGACTCCTGACCCCACTCCTCGCCTCGGGCCTGTTTGAGCCCCCGCCAAGCACGTTCAGAGCCCAGTGACCGCCACAGCATGTTCTCATGGTGCCGCACATCTCAGCCACGCATGTCTCACGTGTGATTTCAGGAGCCTGTGTGGTTCTCAATGAGGGCGTCTGCATCTACTCACTGTGGCAAGCCCAGCGCAGCCCAGGTCCAACAGCAGCGGGAGAAATCTGTGAACCGGCCGGATGAAAGGGACAGCTTTCCCGACCCAGCTTCGGGATGAGAGCACGAGGCTGGACGCACGCAGGACCCAGGCCCCTGCAGTGCCCTGGGGAGCCGAGCCCACAGCAGGGTGGGAGTGGAGGGTGAGGTAGGCTGGCACGAGGGCTCGGGGGTGCGTGCCCGCCCACAGGAGGAGTGGGGGAGCCCTGGAAACATCAGGCAGGAAGGAACCACGAAGGACTCCGAGGAGGCGCCCGAGGCCAACGGTGCGAGAACTTCAGAGCCGTGAGCCGGAGGGGGCTGCAGTGAGATCTGCGTTCGCACCCCCCACCAGCCCTGCATGCACTCACGGGCAGGACCCACTGCCCTGTGTGTTCCTGAGACAGGTGTGGGCGCCCAGCAGGTCTCTGGCCAACGGGAGGCAGACAGGTGGATGGATGGAGGCGGGTGTGAGCAAGCCGAGAGAGCAGGAAGGCACCCGGCCGGAAGGAGGGGTGGTGCCTCCAGGGTGGACCTCGAACAAATGGGGGCCTTTGCAGGGGGGCCCCAGAGGGAGGTGCAGTGGAACAGAGGTGCAGCATGGCCTGGAGAGAGCGGGGCGGGGGGCTGGAACCATGGGCGCCCGGGGGCAGGGGTGGGGGTGTCTGCCGTCATAGAATGTGGGCAGATTTGGTTTTAGACTTGATGGAGCAGAGACAGACAGACAGACTGATGTACAGACCCCCTTCCCGCTCTAGGTGTGAATCACGGGACGGCCCGGGACTAGAGGGGCATTACTACTCAGTGGGGGGTGAGCCCAGGCCTAAGGAACCCACGTTCCCAAGAGTACCGGGAACACCCCCTGCCGCCGAGGCCCCCGCCCTGCGTATGTGGGCAGGCCCTGGATCCAGAGCTGCTGATACTTCCCCTGGGCCGAGAGCGGAACTCTCTAGGCCAATTCCAGGGCGAGACCCTCACAGCATCAGCAACTGGGACGGTAACGGCTCACCAAGGGCAGGGTCCCAAGGGTCCTCTTACAGTTGCTGGGTGTGGGGCGATCCAGACAGGCTCAGAGGAGGGAGGCAAGGACAGTCACCCAGACGTCCAGGCAGTAAGGGCGGAATCTGGGGGCTACCATTTGGTTTTAACAAAACACTAGCGATGGTGGTCAGCCACCAGGAGCGGCGGGTGGCGCACACACTGCCTTGACGCTTGAAACACTGACAGGGGAGGAATCTCTTCATTTTCATCGCATCAGGGAGGAGAAGGAGCTCAGAGAACCTGTGTAACTTGCCCCAGAGGAACCAGCTCAAAGTGTCAGAGGCTGTTACAGCCAGGACCGTCCTGGGTGCACAGTCCTCTCCCCCACCCCCATCCGCTGCCCTGCAGGGGGGGACACCCTCCATCTGAGACTATAAGTCCTGTCCGTCCGCACGTCCGCTCTCACCATGGTGTCTGGGGAATGAGGTCCACTGTGCACAGTGGATTCTTGGTTCTTCCCCAACCAGCGGACTGGCCTGAGTCTGACCTGGAGGAAGCACCAGGCAGGACCCCGGCAAATGGAGCATTAAGCGGAGGTCTCATTTCAAAGAGCGCAGGTTCCCTCCCAAGGTTTCGTGAGACCCAGGGACATTTGGGGCCGGCGGAGGAAAGCAGGAGCCCAGTGTCAAGAGACACAATCAGGATCTCATTAACATTTTGATTGCAACGTTGGCTCCCCCGGCGCCTGGGCCTGGACACACGCACACACGTTCAATCTGGAAGCAAAGATTGAGCCGGGGAGAGGAGCGCAGAAAAGGAGCAAAACAGACTTATTTTAATAATGCTAAAAATAACCGTGTCAATATTCCCTTCTGTTTGGGAGCCCTCCTCTCGGCTGGTGGTGAGAACCTGAAGTGGATTGGGGCTTCCCACCTCCCCCAGACTGAGCTCTCTGGGGCCACCTGTGGGATCCGGGGTGAGGGGCGCTCTGAGGCCCTCCTCCTCCGTCTGCCCCAGGAGAATCCCACCCCGGGAGGAAACCTCTCCTCTAACAGATGGGTACATTGAGGCCTGGAGAGGTCAGAGACTCTGTGAGCTCAAGGGAAAGCGGGCATGCCTGAACACCAGGAAAACTGAGGCGGCATTCCCCATGAAAGGAGGAAATTACTCGTGCAGCGTGAGCACCAGCACCGACCGTTCCCCAGCCCTGAGGAGCCCCAAGTGTGGACCCAGGTGACGCCCACGTTTTAACAAGAAAGCCAAGACCCAGCAGATACGACTGGACCCAACTCCACGGGACGGCATTTAGCACCCCCAGTTCCCAGTAGAGCTTTTGTGAATGGGTGGTACAGACCGCCCACTGAGACATCAGTGCCCCCCTGGTCCACCATATGGGACTGAGGTCCAGCATCCAACCGAGACCCCATCTTCTCCCCCACCTGCCTTTCTCAACACTGACCCTAGAAGTTCTATACCTTGACCCCAGCTCTGTGGCTTCTGGCTGGTCCTCATTCCACCTTGGGGCATGGCTCTGCCCCTCTGAGCCCAGCTGGCCACAGTCAGGCCTCACACTGGGGTTCACCTCGTCTTGCCCATGAAGCTGGCCACACTCCTGGTCATGTTCCAGACAGCTCCTCCAGCCTCCCTGATACCTGATTGGATGCCAGCCCCTCCTAGACATGGTCAGTGCCCCCCGCATGAGCTCCTCCCCACCAAGCATGCATCTGAGCTCAACAGCGCAAGTCAAGGGAGGGTTTGCCTGGCCTCAGGCTAATGGCTTGGAGCCCTGGGTTTCTCTTAAAGCTGCTCCCACCAGTGAGAGCTCACTCCCTGTTCTCTGCTCACAAGACTCAAGCAGAACATTCACAGCCTTCCAGGACTGCAATACTGTAACTTTCATACCCCTCAGCTGTCTCTGAGCTCACCGCCCACCAAACCACTAGCCGTTACCTTGACATCCCTCTTCTCACACCCTGTGCCTCTTTCCGCACCATCTACCTTCTATCTGGTAGAATATGCTCCTTTTTCTTCCTGCCAGTTTCCTATTCGGTCTTTAAGACACAGCTAAATGCCACTTCCTCTGCGAGACCTTCCCTTCCCCACTCCCAGGCGGAGCTGACTTCTCTCCCCTCTGAAAGCCAGCAGCCTGCCCAAGCCTCCACCATGAGCATGGCCGCGCTGTGCTGGGATGTGCAGCCGGGCTTTCTTCCAGGTGCCAATCTCAGTCAGTCAGTGTCTGTGCTCTTGGGTACATCACTCAACCTCTCCATGCCTCAGTTTCCATGCCTATAAAACGTGACTTTTCATACTGCCTACATTATAGGTCTGTTGTGAGAATCAAGTGAGCGAATGTGTGTAGAGGCCTTCGAATTATTACCTGGCAGGTATTATGTGCTCAAAAAACATTAATTACTATGACTATCAGCAGCAGCATCACTATCAACACCACCATCATCATCATCACCAGCATCAGCTTTATCACCACCATCATCAGCACTGGCATCCCTACCACCACCATCTCGACCATCACCCTCATCCCCATCATTATCACCACCATCCCCACCATCACCAACATCGTCATCACCATATTCCCCATTATCACTACCATCTTCACCATCACCATCATCACCACCATCACCATCATCACCATCACTACCATCATCATCATCATCACCAACAATAGCTTTATCACCACCATCATCAGCACTGGCATCCCTACCACCACCATCCCCATCATCACCATCATCCTCATCATCACCGCCATCATCATCACCATCATCCTCATCACCAATACCATCATCACCATCCTCCCCATTATCACTACCATTTTCACCATCATAATCATTACCACCATCACCAACATTTTCCCTACTGGATTTTCAAGCTCCCCGCAGGTAGAGAACAAGTATGAGTCATCATTGTCTCCCTGAACACATAGCCTGACACATAGTAGATGCTATTAATCCTGTTGGATGATATAATGGGTGGGCAGGTAGGAAAATGGGTGAATGAGTGGATAAAGGAAGGGGTAAATGGCTGTATAAACAAATGAATGGGTGTGTAGATAAGAGGGGTGGGACGGATGAATGAGTCAGTGAATGAGTGAGTGCGCTGCTGTAAGGAAGAGCAGATGGACAGCGGAGGGGATTCCTCCCACGCTGCCCTTTGCAGATGCTGAACTGCTGAGTGATAGCAGGCATCACAGTGTCCCCGCAGAGACACGATATTAAAATCCCTGAAGGCTATGCCGTCAATATCCGGGGGAGACAATCTCTGCAGCCATCAGCAGCACAGATGAGCTCCCCCCAAGTCCCCTGGGTGGTCAGCCCTGCCGGGACGATGACACCACCATGTTCCTAACCTCCAGAGGCGCGGTGCCCTGCAGATTCCAGTTACCTGGGCTGGACAGCTCCCTTTCCAGCCCTCGGTCCTCACAGGGAGTCTCAGGGCATGCTGGGGGCCAGAACCTGGCTGGGAGCATCAGGAGTGCCTCCCTCGCCTCCCAGCCCCACCTCTCACGGCCCCACTGCCCTTGCCTTCCCCAATCTGACTTGAGCACAACAGCTCTCCACACCCTCCACTCCCAGACGCTGAGCTCCACAGGGACCTGCTTCGTCTCTGGCACAAGTGGGCTCTCAATCACTGGGTTCACTCCAGCGGAAGGCTGGGGGGCCCAGCAAGGTCATGCTTAGGGGAGGTGGGGCAGGACCAAGACTTGAGTCTTAAGTTCTCCCCACCTGCCCTCCAGGGCCAGAGCCATCATACACTACCAGGGGAGAAGCATCTGAAAAGACCTGAAGTGGGGGCAGGGAGGGTGGCACTGTCCTGCTCAAGGTGACAGAGCTCTGTCCCCTCTGGGCTCACAAGCTGTCAGGGCAGTCTGCAGGGATGAGGAGAGACACACTCAGGGGAAGAGGCTGGACGCCAGGATGGTTATTGTCTGCAGGGTTTTCCAAGGCTCCAGAGCCACCTCGGTGTTTGGTGTAGCGTTTTTCTGACTCAGGTCCCCGGATCCCTTTACACCGTTAAAACTTAGTAGCACCCCAGAAAGCATTCGCCTGTGGAGGTTACATCTATAAACGCTGACAGTATTAAAAATGAAATGTGATACATTCAGAAATATTAACACGTTAAAAAAATAAAGCCATTACTCATTAACGTAACTAACACTTTTTTTTTTTTTTTTTTACTAACACAATGTGCTACATTGTTACAAATCTCTTTTGTGTCCCACTGAATAGAAGTCACGGGAGCCTGGTTTCCACTCCTGCCTTCAGCCTGCTGGGACATGTGGCTTTGATTGAAGTGCATGAAGATAACCCTGGGACCTCCCTGAAGAGGACTCGGGGATCCCCACAAACCCCAGACCACACTCTGAGAACCACTAGCTGAGGAAATTCTCCTCTTGTATCTTCCCTGCGTGACTGTTGCCAGGACAGGTGTCCACACTGACCCCCCAGGCAGGAGGGGGTCAGACCACCCAGGGGTCTAGCCTCAGCTGCTGGGTCCCTCTGAAGTCCTCCCTTCTGCTAAGCCAGACCCTCCTCTGGGAGGTGCAACCAGGGGTCCCCCCAAAGCTGTTTGACAACAGTAAAAAATGCATGTGTTTCACTCTGCCACATCACACCTGGAAGGATTAAGAAAATGGTGTCCCACTGGCACCAGTCACCACACCTCCCCGTCCCCAACTCCAGGCAAAGGCCCCTCTTTCTCCATGCAGACTTCCTGGATTGGCTGCATCTCCTCCTTCCCTCCTCCTCCCACACTTGTCTCTCTGCTCCCTGGACCCCAGCACTCGCTTCTAAAGTCATCTCCTTCTTGGACCACAGCACACCCCACATTATCATACTGCCCCCAGCCCCCGTGCCTGTCCTTGTTACCCAGAATCCAAACAGGGAAAGATGTCCACCAGCTGCTCATAGCAGACACAGCCATTAATCCTCTCCTCTGGGCACAGGAGGGCCTGGGCTGTAGGACTTCATAGGAGCCTCAGTGCTTCCGTCTGTCAAGCGGGAATAATAGGATCCCCTCATGGCACCATAGTGAACATTAGGAATAATCCATTTGCTTACCGGGCTCACTGAATGCTTGCCTGGGCCAGTGGCCAAGGCAACCAAGTCTAATGAGGGAGGCAGACAACAAACCAACAGCCCAAAGTCAGGGTGGTGGAGGGTGGGCGTTTGGGGTGCAGACAAGAGCCTGTGTCAACAGCCCCAGATCAGGAGGACTCCAGAGACAGGCCCAGCGGAGCATGGACGCCTGCAGGTGGAGAAGGTCCCAGGGAGGAAGGAGGGGCTCCTGAGCCCCCGAGGGCAGGGGGAGGGACAGAATGCTACTGCATGTCCTGCCTAAAGCTGTGAGTGAGCTGGCTGGAGGGGGAGGGGAGTCCGGGAGCCAGGTTCTGGGGTTGTGGGGCTCTCCAGGGGAGGGGTGGGGGTGGCTCAGACAGAGCAGGACAGGGGGAAGGAGTGCGCATGCCTGAGGCTCCGGGAGGGGCAGGAGGGGGCTGGTACCTTGTCTGAGCGGCTCTGCAGAGGCCCCAGCCCCATTGCTGAAACTCAGAGCAGGCCTCCTCCATACATATTTATTGAGGGAATACATTAGTTCCCCTTAGAAAAAGGCATAATCACAAAATGACAGTCATTGTCACTAAACAGATGTGCATGTTATTTCACCTTGTAGAGAAGACATTCATGTCGCTCTGCACTGTCCCCAGTGCCTCCGGGGGCTGGCCACTGCCCACATGTGCCCCTCCACGCTGGCCGGGCTGGAATCTGGTCTCCCCAGGTTCCCCCCTTCTTCACAACCCAGGGTTGGGGTCACAGCCCCTGCTGCAGTCTTTGTGGTCTTAGGATCATGCTACTCACCCGTCCACCCACCCATCCACCCATCCAGCCAGCCAGCCACCATCCATCCACCCATCCGTTCGTTCATTCCCTCATTCCTTCACGCAAAACAGGAGTTCAGGATCTGTTCTGTCCCAGACCCCGGGCCGGGTACCAGCTCTGGTCTGAGGAGAAGGCCCAGCTGCAGCCCACACCTCCCAGCCTCCAGCCTCCGCCTCCTGGCCTCCACTTCCAGCCTCGTCCTCATCAGCCCTCTGGCCACACCCCACTCCAGCTGGCGGCAGTCAGCAACCAGGTCGTCCCACTGAGCATCTGTCCAGCCATTGCCTTTGCAGAAAGGCCTCCTGGACCTTCTGCAAGGTCCACACTCCCTTGAGCCCCAGAGCGGAAGCTCCCTCTGAAAGTATTTATTCCTCTAGATACACATTCCTTTAGGCCGCATTTAACAAATGTTTGTGGACCGTCTGCTGCACACCAGACTCTGCTCCAGGTCGGAAGTGAGCAAGGCAGCCATGGCTCCTTCCCCGTGCTCTCCGCACACCCACCTGTGCCCCCCCAACCGCAAGCCACACCTGCCTCAGGGTTGGCCAGGAGACCGGGGAAATGCAAGGAAAGAATAGTATCTCAGCCAGTCTGCTGCCCAGGCCTGGAACATAGTAGGTGACCAGGGAAGTGGGGTGAGGGAGAAAGGAGGGAGGAGGGAAGAGCAGGGAGGAAGTAGAAAGGGGAGGAAAGGGGAAGGGGGAGGGGGAAAGGGACAAGGGAGAGAGGGAGGGGGAGAAAAGGCGGAGAGGGGGCAGGTGGGGTGGTGGG